>OX940975.1:78043084-78225104 GCA_954871275.1 Leptopterna dolabrata | reverse complement strand
TATTGAAAATAATAAACCAAAATAGGTACTTTCTGTGTTTTAGTAACATGTTGGTAACATGAGCTTTTGAGGTATCGTTTTCCATGTTTTTGGGACGAGAAGACCTAATATGAAGTCGGTT
Organism: Leptopterna dolabrata; assembly: GCA_954871275.1. Classification (NCBI taxonomy): domain Eukaryota; kingdom Metazoa; phylum Arthropoda; class Insecta; order Hemiptera; family Miridae; genus Leptopterna; species Leptopterna dolabrata. The sequence continues at coordinate 78,224,983 of OX940975.1, read as the reverse complement.
TTGACCAAAGAGTGGACAAACCAGGGCCTAACGAAGTTTCAACCTTAAATTTACGTTAAATTTGATCTAAAATCGTCGTTCTTACGCACACAGTTTGGGTCCCTATTTGGGAACACATTTGCGTCCTAGTTTTGCTCCGAAACGCGACAGCCATATCGGTATATACCAAAGGGTGGTTATGGGAAAAAATTGGTATAGTAAAAATAGGAGTTTTCCGGGGATTTTTGAGGTTTTAGTGAACATGAGCTTGTGAGGTATCGTTTTTCCATTTTTTTTTTTTTTAGGGCGAGAAGACCAGATATTAGGTTGATTTTGACCGAAGAGTGAAGAATTGAGGTTGTACCCAAGGTGAAGCTCCCAAACGAACAACGAAAACGATACCACTACCGCTCATGTTAACTAACATGTAACTAAAACACAAAAAGTACCTATTTGTATACCCAGTTTCACTCATAACACCCCTGGGTATATTCCGATCGGGCTGCATAGTTTCGGAACACAACAAGGGCCCAAATGGAGCTTGTGTGCGAAAGAACGAATTTTTTAGACCGAAAATGAAGCCTGTACACATGATACGGCGAACGGCGGACGGACATTGCATTTTGGTTTATTATTCTCTGAATAATACACCTATGTAATCGCTCAGCAAAAAATTTTTTATAACACCCCCTCAAATTTTTTTCTTTTATGTTTCAAGGTGCGTAGATTCCGAAAACGCAACGTCCGTCCGCCATACTCCGTACGCCGTATCAAGCGTAGCGGCTTCAATTTTGGTTTAAAAAACTCGTTCTTTCGCGCACGTGCTCCGTTTGGGCTCTAGTTGTGTCACGAAACTTTGCAGCCCGATCGGAATATACCCAGGGGTGTTATGAGTGAAAATGTGTGTAAAAATAGGTACTTTTGGTTTATTATTCTGTGAATAGGTAATACACCTATGTATTCGCTCAGCAAAAAATTTTTATAACACCCCCTCAAACTTTTTTCTTTTCCGTTTCAAGGTGCGTAGATTCCAAAAATGCAATGTCCGTCCGCCGTCCGCCGTACGCCGTATCACGTGTACAGGCTTCATTTTAGATCTAAAAAAGTCGTTCTTTCGCACACATGCTCCATTTGGGCCCTAGTTGTGTCCCGAAACTTTTCAGCCCTATCGTAATATACCCAGGGGTGTTATGAATGAAAATGTGTGTAAAAATAGGTACTTTTTGCGTTTTAGCAACATGTTAGTAAAATGAGCTTTTGAGGTATCGTTTTCCATGTTTTTGGGGACGAGAATACCGAATATGACGTCGATTTTGACCAAAGACGCGGAAATTGAGGGTTTACCATTGGTTCAGCTCCCAAGATTGTTTTTTTTTTTAGTCAAAAACCTGGAAAACTGTCTGAAATCACCATCAATGTGTATACTAACTGTTGAGAATTAAGAACAACAATTCACATTGAAAGCTCAAACTTTAATGAAACACAACTGTTTTCCGTAACTACAAGGATTGGTTGATGTTGAACTAATATTGTAGACGACGATATCTCAACACGCCCCCTCAACATCATCCGATAAATCCAAAGCGCGCTCGGAATTCTTGAAACTTCTTTCCTGCAATGGGTTTCGTAAGAATGTCAGCTAGGTTGTCATCAGTTGGACAGTATTCCAATGATATTTCTCTTTTGTGGACGAGATCCTTCACATAGAACTTCCGAACATCTAAGTGCTTGATCCTTGCACTGGCCTTATCGTTTTCAATGAACTTCATGCAACTTTGGTTGTCCTCAAAAATCGACGTTGCAGTTTCTTGAGGATGGCCCATGTCTTTCAAAAGCATCCGAATCCAAACTGCCTCTTGAACTCCTGTTGACGCGGCGACGAGTTCTGCTTCAGTCGAGGACAGAGCAACTGAGGTTTGTTTCTTACATAACCAACCCACACAGCTTGAACCCACTCTGAATAAACACCCGCTGATTGACTTTCGATCTTCTCGATCCCCCGCCCAATCAGCATCCACATAACAATTCAATTTAATTTCGTCTTGCGAACTTAATCTTAGCTTGATGTCCAGTGTCGATTTCAAATAGGATACGACCCTCTTCACTGCGTTCCAATCACTTTGCGTTGGCTTCTCGACTCTGCGCGATAAAATCCCTACTGCTGATGAAATATCTGGCCGTGAAGTTACAGCCAAATACAGTAGAGACCCTATAGCTTGGCGGTACTTTCTGTTATCGGACAATAGCGTAGACTCAGCATTGGAATTCATGAAACCGGCCTCCATAGGTATTTTCACTGGCTTGGCGTCCTGCAGACCAAATTGGGTGACCAAATCTTCAATCTTTCTTCGTTGATGTATGAAGTAGTCGAGACCATCATGCTCGATTTCTACGCCCAAGTAATTTGACGCAGTTCCTAAATCTTTCAGTTCAAACGACAATGACAACAATTGGAAAGCCTTCTGAACACCTTCTTCACTCCCTGCACAAAGAATATCATCGACGTGAATTACTATGTACGTGTAGGATCCTTCTTCTAGCTTAACATATAAACAAGAGTCTGCATCACTTCTTCTAAAACCATTGTCAATTAACACACCATTAATTTTCTCATTCCAGGCTCGTGCTGCCTGTTTTAGACCGTATAGACTTTTCTGAAGTTTACACACTAAATTCTTACTGTTTTGATTCTCGAAACCTTCAGGTTGAGTCATGTATATGTCTTCTTTAAGGTCTCCATTCAAGAATGCTGTTTTGACGTCAAACTGCTTCAGAAACAATTTCTTGGAAGCTGCTAAAGTGAGCAGTATTCTTACAGTGACGGGGTTTATTGTTGGTGCAAAAACCTCATCGTAATCTTCGCCATATTTCTGTAAAAACCCTTTTGCAACCAAACGCGCTTTGTAACGCTCCACTTTCCCATCATTCCCATATTTGACCTTGAATACCCATTTTGATCCCACAGCTTTCTTTCCGGGAGGTAGTTCTACCAATGCCCAAGTTTGATTTTGTATAAGAGATTCCATCTCTTCTCGTGCAGCCAAAATCCATTGTTCTTTTTCGGGGCCTTGCATACTTTCAACTTGTTTCCAACTCCTTGGTTCAAAAAGTGTATCTTTATCACTGTCGGCAATCAGAGTTCTGTACCTTTCTGGGGGAATGCCTTTAGTAGTTCTACCAGAACGTCTCAATGGAAAATCATTGTTATCCCCTGGGTTGCAATGGATCTGCTGGTGATCCTGGGATCCTATTTGTTCATGAAATTCCTGACCCTGTTGATTCGTCCCACATGGCGCTGGATCCAAAATGACGGTGGGTTGGACAGTACTCAAGGGATTTCTTGAAGTTTCATTTCCTGAAATTGTTATGAAATACTTCGAAATTGATAAATCATCGTTCGTATAACCAATTTCTTTCAATGCTGAAAGTACTTTCGCAGTATCTTCGGTTTCGCTCATAAATCTGACATCACTTGATGTGACAAATTTCTTTTCATCTGGCAGCCAAACTCTATACCCTTTCGAACTAAGTATTTGGGTAACCAACGAAAACTCCCGATTTACCCCGTGGGTCGTACTTCCCTCTACTGGGGTCTTTGTTTAAAACATAAACTTTACTCCCAAATTGTTGGAAATAAGCTACTACTGGTGTCTTTCCAGTCCAATAAGTATACGGAAGTTCACCATTCAAAGCATCTGATGGACACCTGTTGCGAATATGTGCCGCTGTGGATATAGCTTCGGCCCAAAACATCTGTGGAAGGCTTGATTCAATGAGGAAACTTCTTGCCATGTCGTTCAGAGTACGGTTTTGCCTTTCAGCTACTCCGTTCTGCTGTGGGGTTCTGGCACAAGTAAACCTTCTCTGTATCCCACATTTGTCTAAAAATGTATTAAATTCATGATTGTCATACTCTCGACCATTATCGCTCTGCAAAAACTTGATTTTTCTACCTGTCATATTTTCTACCATGTTTTTGTAGTTTTTAAACGCGTTTAATGCCTCATTCTTATTCCTCAAGAATCTCACTTCTGTCCATCTAGAAAAATCGTCTATAAACGTTATGAAATATCGCGACTTACCGAAAGATTGAATTCTCATTGGCCCGCATAAGTCAGTGTGGACCACCTCCAGTAGTCCTGAAGATCTCCCTCCTTCACTTTGTGGATATGACCTGCGCGTTAGTTTTGCTTGAATGCAAGTCTCACATTGATGAACGATTTCGTTAGGGTTTGCCCGTATACCTCTTGCTAATCTTTCTCTGATAAGTCGTCTCAAGTCTTTGAAATTTAAATGACCGAATTTCCTATGCCATGCCAAAAGAGAAAATTGTTCTGACACCCTTTGAACACTTTCTTTTTTCTGGTGCTGGCGTAGATAGTACAAACCATTGTTACGATCAGCAGTTAACTTCGTTAATCCTTCACCATCTTGAACGATGGCAGTGTCTTTATCAAATATTACTCTGTAACCTTTGTCGGTTATTTTCCCCACCGAAATGAGATTCGTTCTTAATTCAGGCACAAATAGAGTTTCCGATAAGGAAAGCTTATTATGTCCATCATTTATTGGTATGATAGCAGTCCCAATGCCTTTCGAGGATGCATGTGTGTCGTTTGCGAGGCTGACACTTCTTCCACGGTCAGGTCTTCGGTCAGCAAGAATACTCAACTCGTTTGTCATATGCGACGTACATCCACTATCGAGACACCAACGTATATCTGTTGACTGGAAGTTGCTGGACTCATGGATCAGTAGCCCGAAATCTCCAATGTTTTCGCAAACAACTGCAGACTCCTCTTGGTGCCTTGTTCTTCTCTCTGGACAGAATCGAGATATGTGTCCAGATTTGCTACAATTGAAACATGTTCTATTTGAGCGGAACTGCGGTTTCCGTGCATCTGTAGAATCTATCAATTTTTCCCGATACTGTTGCCGTGGCTGACTCTTCCCTAGAAAAGCATTATGCTCATCCGTGTCAGTGTAGTTCTCTTTCCGTGCCTCACTTTCTTCAACAATTTTTATTTTTAGAGCCTGGGGTGATGGTAGTGTATCTCTGGTCTCAATGGCGATTCGAAAATTTTCAAAATCGTGGGGTAGAGAGTACAAGAGCATGATAGTAAGAAGATCTCCATTTATTACAATATCCATGTTCTCAAGTTTGTCAACCACGTCAAAAAAATCATTCAAATGATCTCTCACGCTATCTCCAGTTTTCATCCTTTTCAACACTAAATTTTTCAGCAAGGATGCTTTCCTAGCTGGCCCTTTTGATTCATAAATTGAACTCAATTTGTCCCAAACATCCTTGGAAGATTTGCAACCTTTGACCTGCTTCAACTCTCCAGAGCTGATTGCGAGTATTAAGTCAGCTTTGCCGTCCGCGAGTTCCCATTCTTTAGCCCTCACTTCTTCTGTCGGCTTCACCATGTCTCCAGTGACGTAACCAAAAGTATCATTCTTGGTTAATAATGCTTCAATGTGCATCTTCCAAGTATCATAATTCTCCCGCCCCAGCGGTTCAATTTTAAGTATACTAGAACACATTTTCGTTTTCTTTCTAACTCGTAAGTCTCATAATCATTGTTGAGAATTAAGAACAACAATTCACATTGAAAGCTCAAACTTTAATGAAACACAACTGTTTTCCGTAACTACAAGGATTGGTTGATGTTGAACTAATATTGTAGACGACGATATCTCAACACTAACATTAGAAAAAGTGTAAACAGGTGAATCAAGACCATTAAATCGCACTACCAATGATCAAAGATGATCTGGGGGAAAAAATAGTGTACCTATTTCATGTTGGGGGGGCCAAAATTGGTGGAAATCATCAGGAATAGCTAATTCAATCATTCCACATGAAAGAAAAATAAATTTAACAGCCAACAAGAATCTCTAGAACTCCAATAGAATAATAAACCCATGTGACAAGGACTTTGCAGCGTTTTTGTGTTTTAGTAACATATTGGTGACATGAGCTTTTGAGGTATCGTTTTCCATGTTTTTTGGGACGAGAACACCGACTATGAAGTCGATTTTGACCAAAGAGTGGAAAACTGAGGTTCTACCAAATGTTTAGCTCCCAAAATTGATTTTTTGTGAGTCAAAAACCTGGGATATCGTCTGAAATCACCAACAGTGTGTATAATAACACTAGAAAACGTGTGAGCACGTGGATCAAGAAGATCAAACAGCACTATAAATGATCAAAGATAATTTGAAAAAAAAGGAGCGTTCCTAATTCGTGTTTTGGAGGACAAAATTGGTGGAAACCATAAGAAATAGCTATTTCAATTATTTTACATGAAAGAAACAATAAATGAACAGCCAACATTTCTGTAGGTATGTCCAGCAGAATAATAAACCCATGTTTATGCAGCGTGTGATGAATTTGGAATTTGGTTCATCACGGTGGCGTGAAGGAGAAAGACGCAGGCGGCGGTAGTCCACCGATCATCTACGACTTTTAGGAGGAGATGGAGGTGAGTGAAGGAATTTGCCCAGGCGGCGGTAATCCACCGACATCTAGGTTCTTAACAGAGAGGAGGTGCTGTCTAGGCGGCGGTAGTCCACCGATCATCTAGACATAGAGGAGAGGAGGTTTTCCCAGGCGGCGGTAATCCACCGATCATCTGAGAGGAGGAGCAAGGTAGAGGAGAGAAGAGAGAGAGCTAGTTAGAGGAAGTGTCGAATGAGGCTAAAGCCCCAGGATCCAGGGTTTTATAGGAACTGGAGGCCTCTCCCTCCAACTCCCTGTTGGGAGTTGGTGGTGGGGCTCCAGGTTGTGTCCCTGGGTTCTGTGGCCTGTCTCCCCACTCAGTTGTTTATTGACGGAAACTAAGTTTGGCATAAGAATATTGGTGAGAGCTTAAAGTTACTAGTGGAGTGTTCCCGGGAGGGACTCACGACAGAGGTCCCCCCAGTTCGAACCAAGATTGGTGGAGCTGAAGGCGCAAGGTGACAGGGGCTGAGGGCCAAGGCAAACAAAAGTGGAGCTGAAGGCGCAAGGTGACAGGGGCTGAGGGCCAAGGCAAACAAAAGTGGTGCTGAAGGCAGGGCAAGAGGTATATGAGGGGCTGAAGGCAAAAGGTGACAAAGGCTGAGGGCCACGGCAACAGGATGAGTGCTGAGGGCGTCATTCTTAATCCTAGGTGATAGTGAACTTAAAATTAGGCGTATTGACATAAGTAGATAGTTACATAAAGAGGTGAGTACATGAGTAGTTGGGTGGAGATGAGTATTTACATAGGGTGGTGAGTATTTACAAAAATGAGTTAGACAATAAATTGTTAGTGCGTAAGATTAGGTATAGGTATAGGATTTACAAAGTTATAGTATTTACAAGGTTATAGTGATAGTATTTACAGTTGTAGTATTGATAAGTTATAGTATTTACAAGGTGACAGTATTTACAAAGTATGTACAATGTCGTGGGGGTACGATGGGAGGGTGCGGAAATCCGCCGTTCCTTGGGTGTGGATAGGATGTGGTGTGCGGATGTGGCAGTGTATTGGTGGTGAGGTGATGGGGTGAGAGAGGCGACTCCCTCTAACAGTCTTCACGTTAGTGAAGACTGATAGAGGGGCCCCTTCACTGCCAGGGCGGAGGTGAAGGGGGAGAGCCGGTGGGAGCCGGTACCCGGGACGTCGCGGAGAGAGGTGGCGATGTCGGGGTCCGGTGGGTGAAATGGAGGCGACGTGTGGCGTTTGTGGTGCGGGGGTGGTCGGGTGAGTGGTGTGGTGCGATTGGTCGGGGAGGACTGGGGCTGGCTTACATCGGGCGAGGGGTACAGTGTGGGGCTTCCCGTCAATTAACAGGGTGGCCGTGGTGTGTGTGGAGTGGATGACCTGGAAGGGCCCGGCGTAGAGAGGTTGAAATGTTTTGTGGATGCCGGGCTCCTTCAGGTACATGTGAGTGGCTGTGTAAAAACTTTTTGGATAGGTGGTGTCGTTGTGTGGTGTTGTTGTGCGGAGCGGTTCCCTGTTAATTGACGGAGTGTTGTGTGGAGTGAAAATGTCGGCTGGTAAACGGAGGGGGTCTTTAAAGGCGTGTTGTGCGGGACTTGTGTTGTCTGAAGGACGGGCGGAAGTACGGAGGCTTAGTAAGACATAGAAGAGGGTTTTGGTCCATGAGGGGGATGCGGCTGATGTGGAGATGGCTTGCTTAAGGACCGAGTGCCACCGCTCTATTTTCCCGTTGGATTGGGGGTGATAAGGAGTGGTGCGGATTTTTTGAATCCCGAGGGAACGGAGCAGGTCGGCAAAGTGGGCTGATTCAAACTGCCTCCCCTGATCGACCGTGAGTGTCCGCGGACAGCCGTAGCGGCTGATCCACTGATTTAGGAAGGCCGCGGCGACGGCGTCCGCGGTAATGTGGGCGAGTGGGATGCACTCAACCCAATTGGTTGCACGGTCGATCATGGTGAGGCAGTACCTCTTCCCCTCGGAGGGGGGAAGAGGGCCGACCAGATCTAGATGGACGTGTTCCCACGGGAGGGAGTCGGGAATGGGTTGAGGAGGTACATAGGGGTGAGCCGAGACCTTAAATTGCTGGCACTTCTGGCACCCTAGAACCCAGGTACGGATATCTGTGTTCATGTGGGGCCAGAAGTACCGCGTCTTGATCAGATCCCGGCTCGCCCGAATGCCGGGATGATGGAGGGAGTGGTAGTGGAGGAACAACTGCCGTCTCAGCTCCGGTGGGACGTAAGGGCGCGGTGAATCGGCCGTTACGTCGCACCAGAGGTTGAGGGGAGGCAGTTGTTCCAATTTGGCGGCGGAGATGAGGTTGGAGAGTGCGGGGTCGGAAGTTGGAGTTTGGGGTGATTTGATGATTTGCGGGGAGGGGAAAGGCAGTAGCTCCTCCACCGGCGCGGGAGTGGGGCGGGATAGCGCGTCCGCCACGCAGTTGTCGGCCCCCGGCAGGTAGCGAATATCGGACGTGAACTGTCCGATAAATTCGAGCTGCCGGAGGCGACGCGGGGAGGCGGATTTGCGGTTTTGGAGGAGAGCGTGGGTGAGGGGCTTATGATCAGTGATGACAGAGAACTGCCTGCCCTCCACGAAGTCACGAAAGTGTTTGATGGCTTCGTGGATGGCGAGGAGTTCTCTGTCGAAGGTTGAGTAATTTTTTTGGGTCGGGGACAGAGTTTTAGAAAAGAAACCGAGGGGTTGGGGGGTGGCGCCGGTGTGCTGGTGGAGCACTGCCCCGATGGCCCAGTCGGACGCATCGGTTGTGATGGAGAGGGGAGCGTGGGGGTCGGGATGGGCTAATAGAGCGGCGTCTACTAGGTCCTTTTTACAAGTTTGGAAGGCGGTTGTAAGGGCGGGGGTCCAGGGTATGGGGTGGTTATCGTTTTTTTTTGGCTGGTTGTGGGATGGCGTGTATGAGTGGTTGTTGGTGTTGTGCTGCGTGTTTGATGTGTCTACGGTAAAAGTTTAACATACCCAGGAAACGGCGGAGTTCCGAGACGGTGCGGGGCTGGGGGAAATCCGTGAGAGCATGTACCTTATCCGGGAGTGGCCTGATACCGTCGGAGGAGACTTGGTGGCCGAGGCAGCGGACGGAGGGTTGGGCGAGGACGCATTTTTCTGTGTTGATGTCGAGGCCTTCGGCAGAGAAGATGTCCAGGATTTGTTTGAGGTGTGTTAGGTGTTCTTGCGGGTTTCGGGAGGCGATCAGGATGTCATCTAAAAAGCAGAACACAAATGGTAGGCCCCGTAGGATGTTATCCATATAGCGTTGCCATGTCTGGGCCGCGTTTCTGAGGCCGAAACCCATTTTGACATATTCAAAAAGGCCGAAGGGTGTTATAATAGCGGTTTTCGGTATGTCGGGTGGGTGGATGTTTATGTGGTGGAAGGCTCTAGAGATGTCGAGGGTTGAAAATATGGTTGTGTCGTGGAGGTGGGAGGAGAAATCTCGAAGGTGGGGGATATTATACAGGTCAGGTGTTGTTTTTGAGTTTAAGCGGCGGTAATCGCCGCAGGGGCGGATATCCCCATTGGGCTTCTGCACTATGTGGAGTGGTGAAGCCCAAGGGGATTTTGAGGGGCGGATAATTCCATCCGCGATAAGTTTGTTGAAGTGCCGCCGGGCCTGGGAGAGTTGCAATGGGTGGAGGCGGCGGGCTTTTGCGGAAATGGGGGGGCCAGTGGTTTCTATGTAATGTTGGATTGTGGAGATATGTGCTGAGGGGCGGCGCTGGGGTTTGTAGTGTTGGAGGAGGGCTTCGAATGCGGTTGGTGGGCGGTCGATAGTGTGGACGAAACCGGGGATCGGTGTGTGGGTGGAGGGGTCGATCAGGCGCGCGTTTCGGACGTCAACCTGGAGGCCGAAATATGCGAGGAAGTCGGCCCCCAGGATTGCCTTCTCCACGTCCGCCACGGTAAATTCCCACTCGTACGCGAGCCCGCTCATGTAGATGGATGAGCGGTACGTCCCGTACGAGGGGATGGTGGTACCGTTGGCGGCGTAGAGAAGTTGTCGATAACAACGCGCCTGACGACGGAGGATGTTGTTGGGGAAGATTGAGAGCGCCGCCCCTGTGTCCACGAGGAACGGAATGCTGGTCTTGCTGCACTTGAGGAAGAGGCGTTGGTGGGCTGGGGTGGAGTGAAGTAAAATAGCGGAGGCGGTGGGTGGTGGTGTCTGTGCGGGGGGAGGGTTGTCGGAGTTGAGGGGTGGTGGTGTTGGCGGTGGTTTGTCCCCTGCGAAGGAGACGCGGGGCGGTCTTTTCCCGTTCCGGGGTGGGGGAACGGTAGCGGCGGCGTGAGTGGCGGCCGGAAGGGTGGCTGCCCTGGTGGCGGGCGTGGAGGGGCCGTTCCGGGGAGGGGGAACGGTAGCGGCGGCCGGAAGGCTGGTTGCCCTGGTGGCGGGCGTGGAGGGGCCGTTCCGAGGTGGGGGAACGGTAGCGGCGGCGTGAGTGGCGGCCGGAAGGTTGGTTGCCCTGGTGGCGGGCGTGGAGGGGCCGTTCCGAGGTGGGGGAACGGTAGCGGCGGCGTGAGTGGCGGCCGGAAGGGTGGCTGCCCTGGAGGCGGGCGTGGAGGGGCCGTTCCGAGGTGAGGGAACGGTCGGTGGTGGGGTGAGGGGCTTGGTGGCGCCGGTAGGCGTGGCCGGGAGGTTGGCGGCCGTGGCGGCGGCGTAGGAGGGGTAGCGTAGTTTGGCGGTGGTGGTGTGAATGCGGGCCGGGGGGGGGTTGGTGGGGGTCCCCCCCGTGTTGGCGAGGAGGGGGGCCCGCCGGATTTACCGGCGGGCGTCCGCGTTTCCCTGCTTGGAGGGGAAGGAGCAGGGGGGCTGACATTTGCGGGCCTCCCCTCCGAAGTTTACATGGTAAAAACACCGGTGGGGGGGGTCCGCAGGGAGGTAGTCAGTCTTGGAGGGGCGATGTGTGGTGGAGGGGGTCGCAGCGGTCGGAGACTTTCCCCTACGTTGTTCACGAGGAGGAGTGGTGCGGCGTTCGGGTGAACGTTGGCGTCGGCGGTCGGCGGAGGGGGTCTGGCGGCGCTCGACGGAGAGGGATCAGCGCCTGTTGAGGGTGGGGGGTCGGCGGCGTTCCCGCAACGGCGTGCGGTCTCGCCGCGGTGTGGCGGTGCGGGGTGTGTGGACCTCGGTGACGCTGGCGGCTGCGGCGAGGTCGTGGACTGTGTCAGCGAGTTGCAGGAGGGGCTCATCCGGGCCGTCGAGGTGGCTGGCGAGCGCCATCTGTATGGGGTGGGGGAGGGCGCGCAGCCAGAAGGTCCGTGCGATGTCGGCCGTCATTATGCCTTGCAGTTGATGACGCAGACGGCGGTAGAGGTGGGAGGGCTTGAGGTCGCCGAGGTGCTGCGGCTGCGAGAGCGCGGCGACTCGTGCGATCTTGGACGGCTGGTAGAGGGTGATGAGGCGGCTGCGGAGGTCGTCGTATGCGGCGGCGGCGTCGGGGGAGATGTCCGACGTCTGGAGGAGGATGTCGTATGGCAGCAGGGAGATGATGCGGGAGTAGCGAGTCTTCTGGCTGCGGATGTTGGCGGCCGAAAACGCAGCGTCAACCTGAAAGAACCATAGAGCGGGGTCGTGTGAGTAGAATGGGGGAAGTGATAAGGGGAATGACGCAGAAGTCGTCATGACGTCGGCGGCGGCGTGTGCAGCGGCCGCAGCGGCGGCGGCAGCGGCGGCGGTTGATGCGGTGGAGCCGGGCGGCGAGATGGTGGTGAAGGGGTTGTCCGCAGCGGCCGGTGCGTCCGTCGTCGGGGCTGCGGGCGGCTGTAGCGTGGATGGCCGAAGGAGTGGGGGCGATGTCGTGTTCGGGTCCATAGCGGAGGTCTGAAATGTGAAAATTCAAATTTAAAGTGCAAATTTGAAAATCGCAAAAGTCGGTAGCGGAGGTGTGTGTGGCTGAGCTGAGAAGTGAGAGCTGTGTGATCGCCGAGCGGTCGAGGGTGGGCCAAAAATTGCGAATTGAAAACTGACTGTTTTGACTGAATTTGAATTTAAAATTGGGGACACCGAACTGAACTGGACTGGGGGCGACACATGAGGTGGGAAAAAGAGGAAGAAGGTTGTGTGAACGTCGGGTTCACCACTGTGATGAATTTGGAATTTGGTTCATCACGGTGGCGTGAAGGAGAAAGACGCAGGCGGCGGTAGTCCACCGATCATCTACGACTTTTAGGAGGAGATGGAGGTGAGTGAAGGAATTTGCCCAGGCGGCGGTAATCCACCGACATCTAGGTTCTTAACAGAGAGGAGGTGCTGTCTAGGCGGCGGTAGTCCACCGATCATCTAGACATAGAGGAGAGGAGGTTTTCCCAGGCGGCTGTAATCCACCGATCATCTGAGAGGAGGAGCAAGGTAGAGGAGAGAAGAGAGAGAGCTAGTTAGAGGAAGTGTCGAATGAGGCTAAAGCCCCAGGATCCAGGGTTTTATAGGAACTGGAGGCCTCTCCCTCCAACTCCCTGTTGGGCGTTGGTGGTGGGGCTCCAGGTTGTGTCCCTGGGTTCTGTGGCCTGTCTCCCCACTCAGTTGTTTATTGACGGAAACTAAGTTTGGCATAAGAATATTGGTGAGACCTTAAAGTTACTAGTGGAGTGTTCCCGGGAGGGACTCACGACACAGCGTTTTTGGAATCTACTCACCTTGAAGCGTAAATGATCAAATTTTGAAGGGGTGTTATAAACATTTTTTGCGGAGCGAATACATAGGTGTATTATGCACAGAATAATAAACTAACACAAAAACGCTGCAACAAAGTCCTTGTCACATGGGTTTATTATTCCACTGGACATACCTACAGAAACGTTGGCGGTTATTATTGTTTCTTTCATTTAAAATAATTGAAATAGCTATTTCAGGGGGCCTATTCACTAAAATAGATAGTGGAAAGATGGATAGTGGAGTGGATAGTGGATCTATTTTGAAAATCTCCCGCGAGAGATAGTCTCCCCTGCGAGACAGTCTCTTCCAATGTCTCCCGGGTTCGTATATTTTACTGAATAGCTCCAGAGACCTTGAGAAAGAGATATGGATCCTAATACACGAAAATGCCATAGTATCCATAGATTGCGAGATTTTTGAGCCCCCGGGAGGTCAATTCCTTAATAATGTAATGTAATAAACAATACGCATTTCTTAGTAATTATTATAGTAACTATTCAATGGGTACATACCTACCTCAATCCATACTTGGACGTTTTTACTCATGAATCGGATAAAAGTTTAAATGAAGTTGAAAAAAGTCTCAGTTAGGTATAAACAGAAAAAGTCGAAAAGTCGATTAGGGGGCTTAATGCTTGTATTATATCTACACCTGATGAATGGCCACTCTTAGGTAGGTAGGTACCTACCTCAACCCGTACTTGGACGTATTTACTCATGAATCAATAATTATGTATATATTTTTAATTAAAATTGAAATGAAAAATTTAATCGTTATGAAATGAAAGAGTTTATGATGAAAAACTTAATGAAATGAAAAACGCTGCAAAGTCCTTGTCACATCCGGGTTTATTATTCTATTGGAGTTCTAGAGATTTTTGTTGGCTGTTAAATGTATTGTTTCTTTCATGTGGAATGATTGAAATAGCTATTTCTGATGATTTCCACCAATTTTGGCCCCCAAAACATGAAATAGGTACGCTTTTTTTCTTCTTTTTTTAAGATCATCTTTGATCATTGGTAGTGGCATTTAATGGTCTTGATTCACCTGTTTACACTTTTTCCAATGTTATTGTACACATTGATGGTGTCGTTCTTTCGCACACATGCTCCATTTGGGCCCTAGTTGTGTCCCGAAACTTTTCAGCCCGATCGGAATATACCCAGGGGTGTTATGAGTGAAAATGTGTATAAAAATAGGTACTTTTTGCGTTTTAGCAACATGTTAGTAACACGAGCTTTTGAGGTATCGTTTTCCATGTTTTCGGGGACGAGAAGACCGAATATGAAGTCGATTTTGACCAAGGAGGGAAAAATTGAGGTTGTACCAGATGTGCAGCTCCCAAAATTAATTTTTTATGAGTCAAAAACCTGCGAAATCGTCTGAAATCACCATCAATTTGTAGAATAACACTAGGAAAAGTGTCAACACGTGGATCAAGGCGATTAAATGGCACTACCAATGATCAAAGATAATAGGAAAAAAAAGGGAGCGTAGTATCTAATTCAAGTTTTGGGGGCCAAAATTTGTGGACCACCAGAAATAGCTATTTCAATTATTTTACATGAAAGAAACAATAAATGAACAGCCAGCATCCAGTAGAATAATAAACCCATGTGACAAGGACTTTGCAGCGTTTTTTTTTTTTAGATCATCTTTGATCACTGGTAGTGGCATATAAACATTGATGGTGATTTCATACAGTTTTCCAGGTTTTTGACTCATAAAAAACCAATTTTGGGAGCTCAACCTTTGGTAAAACCTCAATTTCCGAGTCTTTGGTCAAAATCGACTTCATATTCGGTCTTCTCGTCCCCAAATACAGGAAAAAAGATACCTCAAAAGCTCATGTTACTAACACGTTGCTAAAACGCAAAAAGTCCTACCTATTTTTACACACATTTTCACTCATAATACCCCTGGGTATATTTCGATCGGGCTGAAAAGTTTCGGGACACAACTAGGGCCCAAATGGAGCATGTGTGCGAAAGAACGACTTTTTTAGACCGAAAATGAAGCCGGTACACGTGATACGGCGGACGGCGTACGGCGTACGGCGGACAGCGTACGGCGGACGAACATTGCATTTTTGGAATCTACGCACCTTGAAACGGAAAAGAAAAAATTTTGAGGGGGTGTTATAAAAATTTTTTGCTGAGCGAATACATAGGTGTATTATTCACAGAATAATAAACCAAAATGCAATGCTCAGTTCATTCACTGGTGAAATTCACGTGGAGTTTAATCAAGTCCAGATTGATTCAACTAGTACGACGGAGCCTAACTGAGCATTTCCAACCGCATCCTGATTGAATTAAATGAATATCTCGCTCGGAATTTATTGACACTACGGGGTGCTTGAAGGATCGGCATTCAGTATTAAGGTGTACCTACGATGTTCAATTACTCGGAATTGCGGGCGTTAATACCGACGGGGCAAGGATTATCTGAATGACGATCAGCTCCACCATTGGAATTATTATAATTTTATATCGCGTTTTGATTTATCATTTTCAATAATGAAACCTTGGAATCGAGCATGAAAAAAAAAAAAAAAAAAAAAAAAAAACTACCCCCCTTTCTTTCACCGTCTCGCTCAAAATTTGATGGTTTCCATTTCAAGTATTTAGGATCGGAAAATGCAATAAAAACGCTGCAAAGTCCCTTGTCACATGGCTTTATTATTCTGTTGGACATACCTACAGAAATGTTGGCTGTTCATTTATTCTATCTATCATGTGAAAAAATTGAAATAGCTATTTCTGATGGTTTCCACCTAATTTTGGCCCCCAAAACACAAATTAGGTAGGTAGTTACGCTCCTTTTGATTTTTTTTTCAAATAATCTTTGATCATTGCTAGTGCCATTTAATCGTCTTGATCCGCGTATTGACACTTTTTCTAGTGTTACTAGCCTGACCGCTCGCTTCGCTCGCTATCCGAGATTCGCTGTACGCAGTATCGTGGAACCAACAAACGACGGAAAAATCCCATAGCCTACCGGGTATTTGCGCCCAATTTTATCAAAATCCGTCAAGCCATTCAGGAGTTGACCATGGTCGACCATATTTCCACTTTGGTCAGGGAATTAAAAATGCGCCTACGTTCAACTTGGGAGGCTACCGGATATTGGTGCCAAATTTGGTCGATATCCATTGAGCAATTCGGGATTCGACCATGGAGGGGCCCATGGATCCGCTATGGTCGACCGCGGGGGTAGTCCGAAGGGTCGATCGTAGATAGAATTTCACGTAGATTACGAATACGCGATAAAAAACGCTGCAAAGTCCTTGTCACATGGGTTTATTATTCTATTGGAGTTCTAGAGATTCTTGTTGGCTGTTAAATTTATTGTTTCTTTCATGTGGAATGATTGAAATAGCTATTTATGATGATTTCCACCAATTTTGGCCCCCAAAACATGAAATAGGTACGCTTTTTTTTCCAGATCATCTTTGATCATTGGTAGTGCCATTTAATGGTCTTGATTCACATGTTTACACATTTTCTAATGTTATACACATTGATGGTGATTTCAGACAGTTTTCCAGGTTTTTGACTCATAAAAAACCATTTTGGGAGCTGAACCTTTGGTAAAACCTCAATTTCCGCGTCTTTGGTCAAAATCGACTTCATATTCGGTCTTCTCGTCCCCAAAAACATGGAAAAGGATACCTCAAAACCTCACGTTACCAACATGTTGCTAAAACGCAAAAAGTACGTCGTTCCCTACAACTTTGGACACTGCTCTTAACTTTGGACAGTGGGGTACTTTCTCGTTGTTTCGTAGGTAGCACTGCAGGAAAGGATAGAAAGAAAAAAAATAGGAGTGGGATATCAACGAGAGATGTTCCTTGATCCACCCATGTGGTGACTGAGTCAATCAGATGTTGATAAGAGGCCTCACCAGTCCGTCAAAGTTTGCGCTCAGTTTCATAGTTCTGGGGATAGCGGGAAAGGTTGGTGTACCAAGGTAAGTGTATTTGAGCTAGGACTTTAATTTTTTTTAAATTTGTTCCTTCAGTCTTAGGCTACAACATGCAATATCCATTTTTTCAGTCGGAGCCATTTCAAGGGCGGCAGAAGAGAAGAAGTCGCGATCAGTAAAAAGGCGACCCAACTTTGGACATGGCGAAATCGCGGAAAAAGGTCGGCGCTCGAAGCTACGCCAATTAAACCTCGTTGAGCGTTGAAAAGGCCATCAAAGCCATAAAATCAGGGAAGTATACGTTTCGTCAAGCAGCTGAAGTGTTCAATATCCCGAAGTCTACATTGAATAACAAAGTAAGGAGGTTGGGCCTCCAACTGTGCTCATGGACGTCGAGGAAGACAATCTCGTAGAGGGATTGCTCAAAGCAGCAGAATGGGGCTTTCCATTCACAAAGCTTGACATTCGCTTGGTTGTCAAAGGCTACCTAGATGACCGTGGAAGAAAGGAGAAGCGATTCAAGCGCCCAGACAATGTTGATGTGGATCGACCAGCTAGCCTTCCTGGCAAAAAGTGGATCGACGGCTTTCTCTTGCGTCATAGCAGCCGTCTATCCAAACGCTTGTCAGAAAACATCAAGCGAGCTCGGGCGGGAGTTGACAGAAAGGTTGTTGAGGACTATCTTGATAATGTTAGCAAGGAAATTGAGAACGTTCCAGCTATTAACGTAGTGAATTTTGACGAGACTAACCTCTGCGATGATCCTGGAAAGGACTGGGTCGTTGTCAGGAGAGGTGCCAAGCACGCTCACATCATTCGTGATACTTCCAAGTCTTCAACTTCCGTAATGTTTGCTGCTGCAGCAGATGGTACACTTTTACCACCATACGTTGTGTACAAAGCGGAGAATTTGTATGACACTTGGCAAATCGGTGGCCCGCTTGGTACTCGGTACAATCGTACAAGGAGTGGATGGTTTGACATGCATTGTTTTGAGGATTGGTTTTCAACTGTGGTTATACCCTTCTTCAGGAACAAAGATGGGCGCAAACTTTTGATAGGGGATAACCTTGCCAGCCATATGTCGCTGCGAGTGGTGAGAAGTTGCGAACTGCATGACATCCGATTTATTTTTCTGCCACCTAACTCTACTCACTTACTTCAGCCCCCCGACGTGGCATACTTCGGTCCATTGAAAAAAGCTTGGAGAGCCGTGCTGCAAGACTGGAAACGAAAATACAGGGGTGTGGTTTCCAAAGATCAATTCCCTGGTCTCTTGAAACAATGTTTGGATCGCATTGAAGAAGCCTCAACCAGTAATATCCAAAGTGGCTTCCGAGCAACTGGACTCGTGCCATTCAACAAGGACACGGTGTTGAAGCAGATCCCAGCGATGGAAGAAGCGGATGATGAAGGCGAGACTAGTTGGTCAAGTGCATTCGTTTCTCTCTTGAAGGATGCACGATATCCATCTGTGGAGCATGGAAGGAAACCACGAAAGAAGAAAATCAAAGTTGCTCCTGGTAAGTCGTTGGGCCCGGACGACTTCATGAATGAAGAAGAGGAAATCGCAGCTTTGGAAGACGAGTTGAGGGATGAAGAACTCGACTTGGACGAAAATTCACCACTCAATGAGCTCGAGGACAGCCCTGATGAGCATGAAGGAACCCCTGATTTACAACCTGAAAACCCTCAGCCACAGTCATCAACGTCAACATGTGAAACTGCATCTCCTCTGCCGCCAGAAAAGTTGTTTCCTGTAGAGGGTGATTTTGTTTGGGTGAATTATGACATTCAGCAGGGAGCAAAACTTGTTTCTAAAATGTTTGTTGGCCAGGTCTTGAAGGTAAAGAAGACCTCCTTTCAGGTGAAGTTCATGAGGCTGAATGTCCGAGACCAAGTTTCCTATGTTTTCCCTATGGTGGAAGACACGGATATTATAAAGCAGAGTCAAATTAAAAAAATTTTGAAAGTTATCCAAGAGAATCGTGGGCGTTTTTACTTTAACTTTTAGAACTTCTAAAAGAATAATGTGATCGGTAAAAAGTGGCCTTATTCTCGTAGGTCGATCTCACTAGAGAGCGTCAAGAAAAGTCTGATTTCGTTTTTATTTCTAATTCCTGAGTTAATTTTTAATGTCTAGTTCCAAAAATGTGATAGACGCTTCCTTATTCTAGTAGGTAAGTCACGCTAAACAGCGTCAAGGAAAAGACTGAATTCTTTCTTTTTTTGTAGGTAATTCCTGAGTTAATTTTTTTATGATGGTAAAAAGTCGTCAAGTCACGCTAAAGAGCGTCTAAGAGAAGTCTTGAGTTCGTTTTTATTTGTGTTCCTGAGTTAATTTTGTTCCTTGTAATTTTAATATTGAAAATGTGCCTTTACAGAAAGAATGTGCCTTAAAACATAGTAATAAATTCGTTTTTTTCTCACCATTTTGTATTTTATTCTTCGAAAACCTTTTTTAAAACGTCAAATATTGTCCAAAGTTAACATTACATGGCTTAACATTGCATTTTAGCGTTAAAAGAAGCACTGTCCAAAGTTGGGGGGTTGTGATCTCAACTTTGGACAAATTTCAATTTAAAAAAAAAATATGAAGGACCCACATTTCGGGGTCCTTTTTTCAGGGTTTATTCCCAATGAGTGGGGGTATCTAGGGAAAAAAATAAAAGGCCAAAAAAATGAATAGCAGGGAAATGGCAGCCAAAAAACCGCCAAAACTGTCCAAAGTTGTAGGGAACGACGTACCTATTTTTATACACATTATCACCCATAACACCCCTGGGTATATTCCGATCGGGCTGAAAAGTTGCGGGACACAACTAGGGCCCAAATGGAGCATGTGTGCGAAAGAACGATTTTTTTAGACCGAAAATGAAGCCTGTACACGTGATACGGCGGACGGCGCGGCGGACGGCGTACGGCGGACGGACATTGCATTTTTGGAATCTACGTACCTTGAAACGGAAAAGAAAAAATTTTGAGGGGGTGTTATAAAAATTTTTTGCTGAGCGATTACATAGCTGTATTATTCACAGAATAATAAACCAAAATAGGGGTTACCATTTCAATTAACGAAGTTGTCCATGATCGACCATAGTTCCGCTATGGTGAGGGAATTAAAAATGCGACGTTGCACAACTTGGGAGCCTACTGGATATTCGTGCCAAATTTGGTCGGACGGATATCGACCAAATTTGGCACGAATATCCAGTAGGCTCCCAAGTTGTGCAACGTCGCATTTTTAATTCCCTCACCATAGCGGAACTATGGTCGACCATGATCAACTCCTGAATGGCTTGACGGATTTTGATAAAATTGGGCACAAATACCCGGTAGGCTATGGGATTTTTCCGTCGTTTGTTGGTTCCACGATAGGTACTGCGTACAGCGAATCTCGGATAGCGAGCGAAGCGAGCGGTCAGGCTAGTACCTAATAAGATTATACAAACTGATGGTGATTTCAGACGATTTCCCAAGTTTTTCACTCATAAAAATCAATTTTGGGAGGTGAACCTTTGGTAGAACCTCAATTTTCCACTCTTTGGTCAAAATCGACTTCATATTCGGTCTTCTCGTCCCAAAAAAACATGGAAAATGATAACTCAGAAGCTCATGTTACTAGCATGTTGCTAAAACGCAAAAAGTACCTATTTTTACACACATTTTCCCTCATAACAACCCTGGGTATATTCCGATCGGGCTGAAAAGTTTCGGAACACAACTAGGGCCCAAATGGAGCATGTGTGCGAAAGAACGAATTTTTTAGACCGAAAATGAAGCCTGTAGACGTGATACGGCGTACAGCGGGCGGGCATTGCATTTTTGGAACCTACGCACCTTGAAACGGAAATGAAAAAAGTTTGAGGGGGTGTCATAACAATTTTTTGCTGAGCCAATACATAGGTGTATTATTCACAGAATAATAAACCAAAACCGCTGCAAAGTCCTTGTCACATGGGTTTATTATTCTGTTGGATATACCTACAGAAATCCTGTTTATTTATTGTTTCTTTCATGTAAAATAATTGAAATAGCTATTTCTGGTGGTTTCCACAAATTTTGGCCCCCAAAACTTGAAATAAGTACGCTCCTGTTTTTAGCGAATTTTCGAAGAAAAGGAAGCTATTTTTCTCGGTCCAAAATTTTTAAAACTCGAATTTCCGAAAGATTTTTATACCAAAATCCGTTTCAGACCATCCTGAATTCACTGCCCAAAGACACCAAAAATTATATGTATATATAATTGTGTGTGTGTGTGTGTGTGTGTGTGTGTGTGTGTGTGTGTGTGTGTGTGTGTGTGTGTCATTCCAGACGATAACTCTCGAAAGAATTGAGATAAAAAGTTCAAATTTGCACGAAAAATCTGTCTTGGCAATCGACAGGCTAAGTTCGTAGATGGGCAGAATCGGGTCACTCTAAGGGGGAGTTTCGGGGAGTTTTAGGGGGGAAAAATTACCCATAAATTCCCAAAATGAAAAAGTCTGACAAGTGACACCTCATTTTAAAGGTTTTTGTACGCTGAGTACGATGGTGAAATCAGAATTGCGATATCTCATTCCGTTCTTAAACTGGAGCACTTTGAAGATGAAGGAACGTGGTTATTTCTTGAGATGTTCTTCCTCGTTCGTCTGCTCTAATCTGATAACGGAATGGGATATCGCAATTCCGACTTCACCATCGTGTTCAGCGTTGGAAAATCTACAAACCGAGGTGTTACTCGGCAAAAAATGGAACAAAAAATTTGTTACGTATCCAATACCTACTTTGTATTGGATACGTAACATACGTACTGTACGTATGTTGGATAAGTAACTGTACGTATATTGTAGTACCAATACTACAATATACGTACATACTTGAATACCTATAATTACCCAATAAGTTTAAGATTCCCCATATTTGAATGGGATATCCCAAACATCACATTTTACATAAAATCAGTTATTTCTTCGAAAATTCGCTCTTATAGCCATGCTGCATGACTGTGGTTTTTTTCTTTTTTTCTTTCTTTCTTTCTTCTTCTCTTCCACGTTATCTTTGATCATTGGTAGTGCCATTCAATCGTCTTGATCCACGTGTTGACACTTTCTCTGGTCTTATTCTACAAATTTATGGTGATTTCAGGCGATTTCGCAGGTTTTTGACCCATAAAAAATCAATTTTGGGTGCTGAACATCTGGTGCAAGCTCAATTTTCCACTCCTTGGTCAAAAGCGACTTCGTATTCGGTCTTTTCGTTCCCAAAAACATGGAAAACGATACCTTAAAAGCTCATTTTACTAACATGTTACTAAAACACAAAAAGTACTTATTTTTATACACATTTTCACTCATAACTCCCCTGGGTATATTCCGATCTGGCTGCAAAGTTTCGGAACACAACTAGGGCCCAAATGGAGCATGTGTGCGAAAGAACGACTTTCCGTACGGCGGACGGCGGACGGACATTGCATTTTTGGAATCTACGCACCTTGAAACGGAAAAGACAAAATTTTGAGGGGGTGTTATAAAAACTTTTTGCTGAGCGAATGCATAGGTGTATTATTCACAGAATAATAAACCAATAGGAGCGTACCTAATTCGTGTTTTGGGGCCAAAATTGGTAGAAAACATCATAAATAGCTATTTCAATTACTTCACATTAAATAAACAATAAATGAACAGGCAAAATAGTAGGTGTGTCCAATAGAATAATAAACCCATGTGACAAGGACTTTGCAGCGTTTTTCAACTGAAATAATATCCCAGAACAACCAACTCGACTTCATCCAGCCATCCTTGATTATAATCAGGTGCTCCCTAGTGATGATATCCGGGCCGGATTTATACTGTTTGATTCACGATCGTGTTGACGGCAGGCAAACAGAAATTTTTGGTTTATTATTTTCAATAATGAACCTTTGGAATCGAACATGAGAAAAAACAAAAAAGTGAATACCCCCTCAAAATTTGATGGTTTACGTTTCAAGGTATGTAGAACCCGAAAATGCAATAAAAAAAGTTCTTTCCTTCTGCCGTACGCCGTTCGCCGTACTTCTCACTTTTCTAAGGTACCATAAACTAAAATTAATGAAATTTGGTTTGTAGGTCCCGTTTGGGGTATAGTTGGTCCTCGAAGCTCGGCGTTACTGTCAGTCATCTTGAAGGGGTGAAAGAAGGGGTCGAAATTTCCTGAACGCCGTTGCTCGAAAACTTTCTATAGAAGGGTATGGTTTTTTTACGTTTTTAAATTTTCTTGAGCTAAACAATTTTTGAGACCACCTGGAGCATTGTACGACCAGCCGTTCGTGTGCATCAAAAAGCTTCGTCAACACGATCGTGAATCAAACGGTATAAATCCGGCCGGGATATCATCACTAGGGAGCACCTGATTATAATCAAGGATGGCTGTATGAAGTCGAGTTGGTCGATCTCTGATATTATTTCATTTGTCAAAAATGATGGATCTTTTGGATTTTTTTGATAGGTAGGTACCTACTTCTGCAACTTGATCATATGTGTTAGTATTATAGGGTAAAATATTACACAACGGTAACTTACTACACAATGGTTTATTATACTATCTACGCAGAAATGGCACCTATATAGGTTAATTTTTACCCAACGGTTCATTATTTGCCTTATGTTTTATGAATAACTGGAAATAATAATAATGATTAAATTATTGAACCCCGCGCATTTGTATGTCACTTCAAATCCGGGGCCGTCTTCCGTACTCGGTTTAGGGCTTTTCTGTAGGGAGCTCGAGGGTATTGACCACAGAAAACAGTGATATACGCAGAAGAGGCATGTATACTGGTAAGCGATAAACCTTTGTGTAATAACTTGGAGCGTTTCTATTCAATTTTCGGATTTTACATACCTTGAAACGTAAACCATCAAATTTTGAGTGAGGGTTAAATTTTTGTCTTCATGCTAGATTCCAAAGGTTCATTATTGAAAATAATAATCCAAAATTTCTGTCCGTACGCCGTACTTTGCACTTGACATAGTTTTCATGAAAAAAGAAAAATTCATGAAATTCGGGTTATAGGTTCCGTTCGGGGTCTAGTTGGTCCTCGAAGCTCGGCATTACTGTCGGTCATCTCTAGGGGGTGAAAAATAGGGGTTGAAATTTTCAGAACGCCGTAGCTCGAAAACTTTCTATAGAAGGTTATGGTTTTTTACGTTTTTAATTTTTCTGGAACTAAAGAATTTTTAGAGACCACCCGGAGCATTGCACGTCCAGCCGTTCGTGTACACCGAAAAGCTCCGTCAACACGATCGTGAATCAAAAGTATAAATCCGGTTCACATATCATTGATAGGGAGCACCTGATTACAATCACGGGTGGCTGTATGAAGTCGAGTTGGTTGTTCTGTGGTATTCCATTTGAACAATGATGGCTCTTTTGGATTTTGTTGATAGTCACTTTTGGAACTTGATGCAACGCTATGCTTCATAAATAACAGCAAAGAATTTATTATTGATTGAATTTTTGAGTCGCGCGCATTTTTATGAAACTGTAATTCCCGGGCCGGCTTCAGTACTCGATTTAGGGCTTTCCTGGGGGAGCACGAGGGAAGGTATTGACCACAGAACAGTGGTATACGCAGAAGGGACATGTGTACAGGTAAATTATTACGCAACGGTTTATTATTGCTTTATTATTTACCTTATGATTCATGAATAACAAAAAATAATTATTAATGCAAAAGACTCCTACGGAGCACCTCCTTCACTTCCAGCCAAGGCTTTCAACACATATTATTATATTATGTAAAATAGTATGTATGTATGCATATATGGAAAGGTATTATAGGATACGCCTGAAAAAGTGCCGAAATGTGAAATTTTATGGAAATTTAGGATTTTTTACGAAACAACTCACCAGAACTACCCGACCTTACGCAGGGTTCCTCTCCTTTTGGTTTATTATTCTGTGAATAATACACCTATGTATTCGCTCAGAAAAAAATTTTTATAACACCCCCTCAAAATTTTTTCTTTTCCGTTTCAAGGTGCGTAGATTCAAAAAATGCAATGTCCGTCCGCCGTACGCCGTCCGCCGTACGCCGTCCGCCGTCCGCCGTATCACGTGTACAGGCTTCATTTTTGGTCTAAAAAATTCGTTCTTTCGCACACATGCTCCATTTGGGCCCTAGTTGTGTCCCGAAACTTTTCAGCCCGATCGGAATATACCCAGGGGTGTTATGAGTGAAAATGTGTGTAAAAATAGGTACTTTTTGCGTTTTAGCAACATGTTAGTAAAATGAGCTTTTGAGGTATCGTTTTTCATGTTTTTGGGGACGAGAAGACCGAATATGAAGTCGATTTTGACCAAAGACGCGGAAATTGAGGTTTTACCATTGGCTCAGCTCCCAAAATTGGTTTTTTTTAGTCAAAAACCTGGAAAACTGTCTGAAATCGCCATCAATGTGTATACTAACATTAGAAAAAGTGTAAACAGCTGAATCAAGACCATTAAATCGCACTACCAATGATCAAATATGATCTGGGGGGGAAAAAAAGTGTAGGTACCTATTTCATGTTTTGGGGGCCAAAATTGGTGGAAATCATCAGGAATAGCTATTTCAATCATTCCACATGAAAGAAACAATAAATTTAACTGCCAACAAGAATCTCTAGAACTCCAATAGAATAATAAACCCATGTGACAAGGGCTTTGCAGCGTTTTTCGACCTCTGTTGGCTCGTTGTGTTGCGCTTGTAGCCTAAGCAGCGCCTGGAATTGGTGACTGGAATTTCTATGGCCACACCGGTTTGAGTAAATGAGTGCATCTAGGTTAACGGGTTATTACCATTCAATAGTGATATAATTATGAAACAAGAAACATGATAATAGCCAATGTACAACTGCTTCTTGTTTGTTTCAGGTTCCATGAGTCTAATGTGGATGAAGTAGGAAGTAAGTACAGTACCTATCTCAGTAGGTATATTTTTAGTTTTGTAATGACGATTAAAAGATACCTAAAAAAACGCATTGATAAGTAAATATAATGTCAATGAAAAATACCTAGTTGTGGGAAGTCACGACATGATCGAGTCGTTGGGAATACTTCTCATACATGCTTCAGCGAGTAGAGCATGATTTATCACTTGATAAATCATGCTGTTTGAAAATTACCAAGGACGGGCAATGTGGTCAGGTTTAGATAACGTCTCATCTGTAAAGTTATAAGGATAAATAACCTCTTATCTGTAAAGTTATAAGGAGTTACACAGTGGAAGTAATGTTAAGAGGATGATTAAACGCTTGATTCAGGCATGTGGCAGGTGGATTCTGAGCAGATTGAAGGGGGGGGGGGATTTGCTGGGGATATACCTTACCATCGGAGGGGCCCTGTAGGGCGATTCTGCAACTCGCTACCTTATTGTATGGAGTGGGTGCCGCTATTGCGAAATTGGTATTCAGGAACTTATGATACCGAACTTGAATAACAAATTGTCGTTGCAGAATGAGATACCGAAGTCGTTAGCTAGTCTCACGAAATCTGAGTCTAGGGCGAGCAATCGACTGGAACTCATTCGGTTTCCATGGTGATAAGCAGTGATGAAGTGAATTGAAGAGTGTGTGTGCGCCGGAGTCAGTGATTGTGTTTTGAATCCCTCGAATTCACTCGCTGGCCGAAATAAATGCTCATACCTTGGAAGTCAAAAATTACAGTGATCACTTGACACTTGGGATAGGTTTTGATTTCAATTTGTTGTTTCTTCTTGTATTAATACACTTTTTACCGTTTTTAGCTTAAATATGTAATACCTATGTATTATGCCAAATTTGTTTGTATAAATTCATGTATGATTTTGTTGAAATTTGTGTTTTATAATTGGTACCTACTCGGAAATTCTGATAAATAGGTATGCAAGTGAATGAATACCAACCTACGTTTACGTTATTTTCAAAAACCTATATTAATTAACAACCTATTAAGTCACTTGCATTTATTAAACAAAACGTAGGGAATCGGTATCTACAGTAAAATTAGGCAGGCACGTAGCTGGATTTCAGGGGATAATCCATTCAATCTGGAGCATTGGAGCAATGGTCGAATTTCGTTTCATGGCCAAGTGTCGACTTATCCTAAAGGTTTTTCTGAACATGCAGGGAGCACTCTTCTTCCAAACCGAGGGCGATACCTCTGTTCCCTTTCTTGCAGAATTTCAATTCCCAAGCAAGGAATCGAGCGTCATAATGCCTGACATTATTATCCAAAATTCATAAGCGCACGAAAAAATACGGTAGGTAGGAAGGTAACAACTACATATGTGGTGAAATACGATTCTAAAAAGTAGATAACTACCCAAAGTGAAATAGACTTACAGAAGTCTTCTATATCACTAACTTGCTAACTACCTACCTATCAAGTAATTTTAACGTTTAAGTGATTTATTACGATGTTTTTATGACATCACTGCCATAAATGATTAAGTCACTAATTTACCTACCTAGTTACCTAAGGTAAAGTACCTACATTGGGCTTATTACATCAAATAAAGTTGAAAAAACATGCCAAAAGAAAATTAGGTAACTTACCGTAAAGCTTTCTACCGCCGAAAAGCTACGTAGGCCAAGTTTTGGTTTATTATTCTGTGAATGTATTCGCTCAGCAAAAAATTTTTATAACACCCCCTCAAAATTTTTTCTTTTCCGTTTCAAGGGGCGTAGATTCCAAAAACGCTGCAAAGTCGTTGTCACATGGGTTTATTATTCTATTGGACATACCTACAGAAATTCTGGCTGTTCATTTATTGTTATTTTCATGAAAATAATTGAAATAGCTATTTCTGGTGGTTTCCACAAATTTTGGCCCCTAAAACTTGAATTAGGTACGCTCCTTTTTTTTCAAATTATCTATATTAAATTATTATATTAAATATTGACTTATAAAAAATCAAATTTGGGAGCTGAACGTTTGGTACAACCTCAATTTTCCACTCCTTGGTCAAAATCGACTTCATATTCGGTCTCCTCGTACACAAAAACATGGAAAACGATACCTCAAAAGCTCATTTTACTAACATGTTACTAAAACACAAAAAGTACCTATTTTTATACACATTTTCACTCATGACACCCCTGGGTAAATTCCGATCGGGCTGAAAAGTTTCGGACACAACTAGGGCCCAAATGGAGCATGTGTGCAAAAGAACGCATTTTTTAGACCGAAAATGAGGCCGGTACACGTGATACGGCGTACGACGGACGGACATTGCATTTTTGGAATCTACGCACCTTGAAACGGAAAAGAAAAAATTTTAAGTGGGTGTTATAAAATTTTTTTTCTGAGCGAATACATAGGTGTATTATTCACAGAATAATAAACCAAAATGCAATGTCCGTCCGCCGTCCACCGTACGCCGCATCACGTGTACCGGCCTCATTTTCGGTCTAAAAAATTCGTTCTTTCGCACACATGCTCCATTTGGGCCCTAGTTGTGTCCCGAAACTTTTCAGCCCGATTGGAATATACCCAGGGTTGTTATGAGTGAAAATGTGTGTAAAAATAGGTACTTTTGCGTTTTAGCAACATGTTAGTAACATGAGCTTCTGAGATATCATTTTCCATGTTTTTGGGGACGAGAAGACCGAATATGAAGTCGATTTTGACCAAAGAGTTGAAAATTGAGTTCTACCAAATGTTCAGCTCCCAAAATTGATTTTTTATGAGTGAAAAACCTGGGAAATCGTCTGAAATCACCATCAGTTTGTATAATAACCTTGAAATGGAAAAGAAAAAAGTTTGAGGGGGGGTTATAAAATTTTTTTGCTGAGCGATTACATAGGTGTATTATTCAGAGAATAATAAACCAAAATGCAATGTCCGTCCGCCGTCCACCGTCCACCGTCCGCCGTATCACGTGTACAGGCTTCATTTTCGGTCTAAAAAAATCGTTCTTTCGCACACATGCTCCATTTGGGCCCTAGTTGTGTCCCGAAACTTTTCAGCCCGATCGGAATATACCCAGGGGTGTTATGAGTGAAAATGTGTGTAAAAATAGGTACTTTTTGCGTTTTAGCAATACTCGTACGGTGGTTACATGAGCTTTAAAGGTATCGTTTTTCATGTTTTTGGGGACGAGAAGACCGAATATGAAGTCGATTTTGACCAAAGAATAGAAAATTGAGGTTCTACCAGATGTTCAGCTCCCGAAATTGATTTTTTATGAGTCAAACACCTGGGAAATCGTCTGAAATCACCATCAATTTGTAGAATAACACTGGAAAAAGTGTCAACAGGTGGATCAAGACGATTAAATGGTACTATCAATGATCAGAGATAATTTATTTGGAAAAAAAGGAGCCTACCTTATTTGTGTTTTGGGGGCCAAAATTGGTGGAAACCACCAGAGATAGCTATTTCAATTATTTTATATGAAAGAAACAATAAATAAACAGCCAACATCTCTGGTAGGTATGTCCAATAGAATAATAAACCCATGTGACAAGGACTTTGCAGCGTTTTTATAGGGACTTTTCCACCCGTCCCCAGTTCACAATCGGCCGGTACGATCGTTTGAGGCGATTAGCTGTTGGGGAAAAACCTTGTTGTTGACCAGCTCAACTTTCTCTGCGTTTATTTAGTAAAATCTCTCGTTATATTACAGGAGTGGTTTCTGAGAGCGAATCACGACAATCGATATTATCTATATTGATTAATTATTTAGGATATATCTATATAGTCACTCATCTGGTATACATGTTCGGTTTTCGTCCAGAAAGAACAGTACTAAATGTTGCTTTTCTCATTATGACTTCGCATTATTGGGTACAGGTGTACTAAGTTCGCAGTTAAAAAAATAATATTATAATAGATACCATAATATAAACAAATACGAAATGTGCTTACTGCGAATGTTTTAAATCTACCTTGATTTTAATAGATCATGTCCTCCTACCTGTTTATATTTACGCCGTATCTCAGAATCGGTGCCAGTGCACAACATAGAATATTTTGTTATTAGCGTAGCATTCTCAGCCTCAGCATAGAAATACACACCCAGTATTCGGTCGATCAGGTTACATTTGGTTCGAATAGTTCCCTGCTTGTGTGAAATGCGATCGGTAAAATGATGGTAGATTAGCAGTTTTTCTTGCGGCTTTGAATTTTATCTGATTGGTCGTGTGGGGGGGGGATCTAGCCCTGGGGCCCGTCATGTCTCTTCTCGGCCCTGGTAACTAAGCAGCACGTTAACAAACTTATAACTTCTTCTGTTTTCATTATTGTAGTATTTACTACACTAAGGAAAATACACTGCCAAGGTGATGGCACAGGAGCTTCCTCGTCACAATCAGTGTGACCCATTATAAAATAGAACAGACGCGGAAGCAAAATAACATAACATTACATTACATTACATAACATTACATAACGTTAAATATACATATTACATAACATTAAATTACATAACATAACATTACATGAAATATACATATTATACATAACATGACTTCCATAATACATTACGTCCATTATACATAACTAGCCTGACCGCTCGCTTCGCTCGCTATCCGAGATTCGCTGTACGCAGTATCGTGGAACCAACAAACGACGGAAAAATCCCATACCCTACCGGGTATTTGTGCCCAATTTTATCAAAATCCGTCAAGCCATTCAGGAGTTGACCATGGTCGACCATAGTTCCGCTATGGTCAGGGAATTAAAAATGCGACGTCGCACAACTTGGGAGCCTACTGGATATTGGTGCCAAATTTGGTCGATATCCGTTGAGTAATTCGGGATTCGACCATGGAGGGGCCCATGGATGCGCTATGGTCGACCGCGGGAGTAGTCCGAAGGGTCGATCGTAGATAGAATTTCACGTAGATTACGAATACGCGATAAAAAATAGGGGTTACCATTTCAATTAACGAAGTTGACCATGGCCGACCATAGTTCCGCTATGGTCAGGGAATTAAAAATGCGACGTTGCACAACTTGGGAGCCTACTGGATATTCGTGCCAAATTTGGTCGATATCCGTCAAGCCATTCAGGAGTTGACCATGGTCGACCATAGTTCCGCTATGGTCAGGGAATTAAAAATGCGACGTTGCACAACTTGGGAGCCTACTGGATATTCGTGCCAACTTTGGTCGATATCCGTCAAGCCATTCAGGAGTTGACCATGGTCGACCATAGTTCCGCTATGGTCAGGGAATTGAAAATGCGACGTTGCACAACTTGGGAGCCTACTGGATATTCGTGCCAAATTTGGTCGATATCCGTCGAGCCGTTTGGCCGTGCATAGAAGGACAGACAGACAGACAGAGCGCATGCGCAGGGCGAACCGCTGGCTCTATCATGTTGAAATTTATATGGGACCTCAATGGGCCCTACCCGCTTAATCCCTGAGAATTACATTGAAATTGGGTGAAATCTTTGGTTACTACGGCTGTAACAAGGAAATTGAATCTATTTCACGCCAGCGCATGCGCAGAGCGCACCGAGGGTCCGATCATGCTGAAATTCATACTGGAACTCACTAGGCCTTGTCCAAACAACCCTTGAAAATTTGAGCGAAATTGAATCAAAATTGTGAAAGTTATGCGTGTTTGTTGAATTTAACGTTAGCGCATGCGCAGGGCGTACCGCTGGATCAATCATGTTGAAATTTGTATGGGACCTCAAGTAGCCTTATCCGCACCATCCCTAAAAATTTGAGCTGAATCAATTCAAAATCGTGGAAGTTATGGCTGTAACAAGGAAATGCGGACAGACTCACAGACTCACAGACTCACAGACCGACAGACACGGAACCAAATTTGTTCAGTAGGCTTTGAAACGCAAAATGCAAGTGGAAATTTTGATTTCTGAAGACAAAAATTTTTTGGCTCACGAAAGTGAACACAAGGCTTCCGCTGCTTCGCAGACTCGGAAGCAAAACCGCGTACGGCGGACGAAGGGAAATATTTTTATTCGATATTCGTATTCTACGTCCCTTGAAACGTAAACCATGACATTTTGAGAGGAGGGGGGGGGGACCTCTTTTTTTCATGGTCGATTCCAAAGTTTCATTATGGAAATAATCAACCAAAATGTCCCCCCCCCCCCCGCTCCCAAAATTGCATCGTTTACATTTTAAGGGACGTTGAATACGAATATCGAATAAAAATATTTCCCGTCCCAAAAAAAAAATTATTCCCATGAAACAAAATTCACTAATTAAATCTAAAGAGTTATTTCCGCTAGTGTGATAAGTAGCGTTCCGTACCTTCCGGATGAGTCCGTCGTCACTAGCTGGTTGAGTACTGGAGGAGAGCGCTTTCGATGTAAGGACATCGTCATCAGGCCATCGTATTCTCCTGATCCGAAAATACAATAAAGAAATTTCTGTCCGTCCGCCGTACGCCGCAATTTTCTTAGTTACCATGAACCAAAATTGACGAAATTCTGTTTATAGGTCCCATTTGGGGTCTAGTTGGTCCTCGAAGCTCGGCTTTAATGTCAGTCATCCCTAAGGGGTGAAAAATAGGGGTTGAAGTTTCGCGGAAGCCATTATTTCAAATTTTTTTACGTTTTTAAATAATTCTCGAATTTGGGAGTTTTTTGAGACCTCCCGGAGCACCGACAGACTCCTTCAACAGGAGGGTAAATGACGCAGAAACAATTGGGAATTGGCCCGAGTTAATCATTGCTATAGGGAGCACCTGATTATAATTAAGGATGGCTGTATGAAGTCGAGTTGGTTGTTCTGTGATATTATTTCATTTGAAAAATGATGGATCTGTTGGATTTTGTCGATAGGTACTTTTGTAGCATGAATAAACGTTGAAGTATTATTGGGTAAATTATTACACAACGGTAAATTGCTACACAACGGCAAGTTATTGCACAACGGTAAGTTATTACGCAACGGTTTGTCATACTATCTACGCAGAAGGGGCACCTATACAGGTAAATTATTACACAACTCCATTATTGACCTTATGCTTCATGAATAACTACAAAAAATGATGAATGACGAATTATTGAATCCCGCGCGTTTGTATGAAACTTCAATTCCCGGGCCGGCTCCAGTATTCGATTTAGGGCTTTCCTGGGGGAGCTCGAGGGTACTGACCGCAGAAAACAGTGATCTACGCAGGAGCATCTACATAGGTAAATAATAAACCGTTGTGTAATGATTTGCAGCGTTTTTTTAATTCGGTTTTCGGATTCTACGTACCTTGAAACGTTAACCACCAAATTTTGAGGGGGTTTACTATTTTTTTCATGCCCGATTCCAAAGGTTCATTATTGAAAATAATAAACCAAATTTGGAACAGTAGGATCCTAATTCCGTGTTTCCAGATAACCTCATGGGCTATGAAAAAAGAGTATATTTGGGTATCAACTGAATAAAGAATATTTTACGAAATTATGGGGGCAAAAATAGTATTGGTCCTATTACAAAAAGAAAGTCTGGTAAGGGTGTACCTTATACCTTGGCTGATTGCAGATGGCTCGTGCCGTTGAATTTCAGCTTGGTTAGTCTAATCAAAATCGAGTTTTCTTTCTACGCCCAACATTTTGATGCTGCCACACGCCAACTTTTGACTCCTTCCGCAAGGTCTGTACAAACGCTATGATCTTCAAGGATCCAACAGAGCTTTTCGCGGGGTCTGAACGAACCCACGTCGCTCGTCCATCACCTCAACCTCGAACGACCTCGAACGTCATATTCACTCAGTTCCGTTCAGACAGGAACACCCCAGCGAACCCCAGCGGTTTCTTGGCAGTCGTCGCAGTTCCAGCAGCAGTTTTATTAATTGGGCCGTAAACCAATGGGGTCGATGTGATCGAGCCGTCCCCAACTTCCCTTCCCGACAAGGAGGTTAATTTCCCTGGAGATGGAAGGACGGCAGATGTAGAGCTGGGGTTCAAAACCCAGTTTCTCCGGGTAGATACCATCATCCTGTCACAATGTTGCGTGAAAAAAAAATCCCTGCAATAATATTGATTTACTTACGCAATTTTCTTGGCTCTTCGGAAAATATTCTCGTCTCAAATGTTATCAGAGAGAGCTCACTTCTCTTCTTCGTTCTGGGACTGTCATGGGTATTGCAACTACCTTATTGAAATGGAACTACCTATCCGTGTCATTTCATTACTGTAAGATCATAGAGAAAAAGTGCGAAGACGAGAGAGGGGCTGTACGATTGTACTAATATTTTTAAATGACGCACTCGCTTGATCAATTTTCGGAACTCGAATGAATTTTATTATTTATCAGAGGTAACTGCGTTGGGAGGAAAACATGTGGCGCGGAAATATAAAAACGAGGTAGAAAAACTAACAACAAAAATCATCTCCTAAGCGCCTACATTCACTCCCCCCTTAGCGTTTTCTTGTTCCTCTTGGTTCTTGTTACTGTTGCATTCTTTTGTTGTTGTTCTGTTTGTGTCCTCTGGCTTTGACTTCTGTCTTGAGTTTGTCTTTCTTGATTCTGTCCTCTTTCTTGAACTTTCTTCTTTTTTGAATTTGTCTTCTTTCTTGATTTTGTCCTCTTTCTTGAACTATTCTTCTTTCTTGAATGTCTTCTTTCTTGAATTCGTCTTCTGTCATTGTGTCTTAGTATAATATAATATACGCTGGCTTCTGTCGGTCAATCGAAACATATACTCGCGAACCCTTTGTGGAAGTTTTGGGGTCCGTTCGAGCTCTTGTACCAATTTCGGTTGATTTTTCTGTTCTGTAGGTTAACTTTCTGTATTATTTTTTCTTTCTTCTTTATTTTTTATTTTATTTTATTTTATTATTATTTATTATTTTTTTTTTTCATTGCTCAACTTCAGAGTGTCTATCAGACGAGACCTCACTACTCGTGCGTTTTTCGTCTTATCTTTCGGATACTTGGTCCCAGACACTGATTAGGCGGTTTTTTGCTTGCGTGTATTTGTCGGTGTGTGTAGAAGTGGCAAGATCGTATGTTTTCCACGTAAATTTTGTCCATTTGCGCCAGAAGATAGTCAAATTTTGTCTGTTCGGCAGTGATGCGCTTCAATTTAAATTGAGCCTCGACTTGGTGGAACCATATGTCAGGTTTTTCAGGCCAGAATGCCGGCAATTTTACGCTTACGTCCGCTACGTGAGCTGCGTCTCCTGTTCCTTCCATCTTCTATCACTGTACGATTTTTCCGTTTCTTTTGAATCACGTCGGGGTCACCAATTATTGTACGATTGTACTCTCGAATGAATTTTATTATTTATCAGAGGTAACTGCGTTGGGAGGAAAACATGTGGCGCGGAAATATAAAAACGAGGTAGAAAAACTAACAACAAAAATCATCTCCTAAGCGCCTACAGGGCGACTGCAGTTCCCTCGATGAAACGGGATCCGTTGACCAATAATTTATAAATATGCAGATTTTCGCGGACGCGAGCCAAAATACGCTTGGTGGTCTTTCACCACAGACGTCACATTCACGCACATTCCACGCAATCGGATAATTATGGCAGAGTTATGAACTTAAATTTGCGGCAGCCTTGTTCGCGATTCTCAAGTTCCAATCGTATGTGGCACAAATTCAATATAATTATGTAATGTAACCCTTGGCAGCTGGAGTCCCGCGCTGGACGTCTCTAATAGTAAACACAGAAACACTGAAAGGGAAAGTAGGTAACAGATGATAGGAGAGAGCAGTTTGCAATTCTCTCCTCACTGAGAAAAATACACTATCACTGCACACTATCTCAGTGATAGATGAACATACCCACTATCGGTTTCCTATCAGTTCCCTATCAAAGGGTTCCTCCTCCGTGGCCCAGTTTGCCCTCAAGTGGCACACTATCAGACAACTATGAGGCACCTATCAGATAACTATCACATGACAAAACTCATCTATCGGGAACCTATCACTTGGTTTTGCATGCTATCAAAAGTCTATCAACATGGATGAAACATTCTTAAGTGATAGTAGTTGACATCCCATTCTATCAGATACCTATCAATCCGATATATCTGACCTATCAGAAACCTATCACAATGTGGCAGTGAAAGAGTGAAAGAAAAAACTCTATCAAAATTGCGGCCTGATCACTATCAAAAGACTATCACATGATGAGAATGATAGATAGCATCTTTCACGTCTCTCAAGAATGCGGCCTGTTCACTATCAAAAATCTTTCACTCATACAGAATGATAGACAGCACTTTTCATCTTTATCAAAAATGCGGCAAATACACCATCGAAAAACTATCATGCAATGAGAGTGATAGATAGCATTTTTCATCTCTTTCTGAAGAACTATCGAAAGGCTATCATTGGGTGAGAATGATAGATAAAATTTTTCACCTCTATCAGAAGCTCAACCTGGTTACTATCAAAAGGCTATCGTAGGATGAGAATGATAGAGGGAATTTTTCATCTCTATCAAAATCTCTACATGGTTACTATGAAAAGGCTATCACTGGATGAGTGTGATAGATGGAATTTTTCACCTCTATCAAAAGCTCAACATACGCTATCATTAGATGAGAATGATAGATGAAAATATTTCACAGTATTAAATGATCAGCTTTGATACCATGAAAACACTACCCTAGTTGGAAGACGATAGATAGGAATATACCAAACTATCAAAATGATTGGAAAATCATAGAAATCATCTATCATTGGAAAATATAGATAGGAACATTTCACCCTATTAAATGATCAGCCTTTTTAGAACATTACCTTCAGTGAAGGATGATAGAAATATTCCATTTGATGAAATCAACAGCCTTCATGCTATAAATGTGGCACTGTAAAAATCCCTACTCCTCCAATGGGGGGGGGGGGGGGGGGATTTTTTTTTTGAGACTAGTGAAGAAGGAGATAGTGTTCTTATAGGGTAATGATAGCGTTGTAATAGCGTTTTTATAGATACAGTTCTATCAAAAGGCTATCATTGGATGAGTATGGTAGATGGCATTTTTCACTTCTATTAAAACCAATCAAAACGCTATCAAAACGCGAAAACACCCCCCTTTTTTTTCTCAGTGCTGTTGCCCAGATCATACCGCGTACTTCTCCTACTCATGAATGACCTCCTCCAACTCCGAACCGATGATAACGTGATTGCACAATTATTGTGGTTCCCAGAAATGGGGCTTGGAGTGGTTGGTCGACCTTGCAGGAGGCGCAGGCCCAGTTAGGTTCTGCACTCAGTGAAATACAACACAGTACTTCCTACTTACTAGTAGTGCTTGGGGTCTTCCGTTTATATTTTTGAATTAATGTAGGTTCCACTGTAAGAATTTTGAGACGAAACTCACCCTCCTACGATGAACTGTTCTTTTACTGTGAGCTTTCGGATTTTAGGCAACAAGTGACGTCACACTGGGGATCCGCCTAGGCGGGCGAATGACGTCACGTGTTGCCTAAACTTTGAAAGCTCATAGAAAAATAACTATTCATCATAGTAGAGTGCGGTTGGACTCAAAATTCCAAGAATGGAACCTAATTTCATTTAAAAAACGCTGCAAAGTCCTTGTCACATGGGTTTATTATTCTATTGGAGTTCTAGAGATTTTTGTTGGCTGTTAGATGTATTGTTTCTTTCATGTGGAATGATTGAAATAGGTATTTCTGATGATTTCCACCAATTTTGGCCCCCAAAACATGAAATAGGTACGCTTTTTTTTTTCTTTTTTTTTTAAGATCATCTTTGATCATTGGTAGTGGCATTTAATGGTCTTGATTCACCTGTTTACACTTTTTCCAGTGCTATTATCTAAACTGATGGTGATTTCAGACGATTTTCCAGGTTTTTGACTCATAAAAAATCAATTTTGGGAGCTGAACATTTGGTAGAACTGAA
Source organism: Leptopterna dolabrata (assembly GCA_954871275.1). Lineage (NCBI taxonomy): Eukaryota > Metazoa > Arthropoda > Insecta > Hemiptera > Miridae > Leptopterna > Leptopterna dolabrata. Next base: position 78,187,151 of record OX940975.1, on the reverse strand, counting down.
TTTTCCACTCTTTGGTCAAAATCGACTTCATATTCGGTCTTCTCGTCCTCAAAAACATGGAAAAAGATACCTCAAAAGCTCATGTTACTAACATGTTGTTAAAACGCAAAAAGTACCTATTTTTATACACATTTTCACTCATAACACCCCTGGGTATATTCTGATCGGGCTGAAAAGTTTCGGGACACAACTAGGGCCCAAATGGAGCATGTGTGCGAAAGAACGACTTTTTTAGACCGAAAATGAAGCCTGTACACGTGATACGGCGTACGGCGTACGGCGGACGGCGTACGGCGGACGGCGGACGGACATTGCATTTTTGGAATCTACGCACCTTGAAACGGAAAAGAAAAAATTTTGAGGGGGTGTTATAAAAATTTTTTGCTGAGCGAATACATAGGTGTATTATTCACAGAATAATAAACCAAATGGGAAAGCACTGTGAAAGGAAGTCCTGAGTACTACTCATTCAAGTATTCCTGAATCATCAATTCAAAATTCAAAACATCTCGTACCATCCGAACATTTACCAAGAATTGATGATAATCTTCCGCATATCCCATCAATGTGTTTAGTGATACACAAGCTGAAAACTTTCCACTGTTAGAATCCACTCATGGGTTCATTGCGGAAGTGGTAGATGGCATCTTCCATCCGGCCTGATGAAGCATGTTCACAGTCGATTTACTGAGGCTTGCGTACACCTTCATGTCGGATGTTATGCCTGGACAGTTAGTTTTATCCACGACTCCCCATTTAAAAACAGCTTAACCTCATAAAAGCAGCATAACAAATACAAATAACTTTTGGATGGTAGTGCGTATTCACCTGGTTGTGAAAAACGGAATTATAACCTCATCTGATGGATTGTACCTAAATGATGCATAACGCTTGTGTGGTCGATATTCCAACTTGGTCAATCCCTCATCAAAATCGAGTTTTCTGTCTACTTCCAACATGTTGGTGCTGCGCTGGATTGATATTATATCCCAAACTTTCCAGAAAGTAATAGTTGGCTGTTGTTAGTTGATAACTATCCACTCCGATTGTAGGTATCAGCTGAAGTGATACTATTTTCAGCAGTCAAGTCCCTTTTAGGCGACGATGATGATGGTGGTGGAAGAGCGACATGCTGTAGAGCAGTGGTTCTCAACCTTTTTAAACTTGCCGCCCCCTTTAGGAGTTGAATATTTTTGAAAGCCCACCTAATTTGAAAATCCTTAAGTTTGGGTATGGAAAATGGTGGGGGGGGGGGTTCAAATAGTAAAATTCTAATTAAAGGAATACCTAATGTAACTGAATAGACCATTAAAACAGAACGTAATTTACAAAAATAATAGTATTTGTTATGCATGTAATACACACAGCTGTGTGTGGGATTTTTGTGGTTCAGAGCCAATTTATTTCTTAAAAATGAGGTAATGTTAGTGAGATGAAGGCGCAAGTCTCATTTACTGGATGTCGAGTCGATTTCTTTTAGCATGGGCCTACCGGCCGAAAAACGTCACGTCATGAAAAACGTCACTGAAGTGACTCATTAACTGTTTCGAATTTCTCTCGCGACGTTCTTCCTTTTCACCGTCGTTGTTCCGTTGGTACCAGACATTCCGTGGAAATTTGGAAGAGGTATAAAAATGGGTTGTGAAAGGGAGGTTCCGAGACAATTTTCAAACAGTACGGTTGTGAAATTTTCTGTCGTTTCCCGGAAAACTCAGGGTATAAATGGATTCTAACATCAGGACCTCCCATTTAGGATCCCCTACAACACGGTGCAAAAATCTCCATCAAAATCGGTCCAGTCGTTTAGAAGTTGGGCACAACTTTGAACCTTGAATCGTCTCATTATCGGTATTTTGAGCAAGAACACGTAGGTACACACCATGTTTCATAGTTTCATTCGAACGAACTAAATCACTCGCGGCGGAATCGTGGAAACCCATTTCAAAGAATAAAAACGGGGTTATTGAAAGTTTGTATGTATCAGCGTATTTTTCGTGTATCAGTGGAAATAGACAACCTTTCAATGACTCCGTTTTTATTCTTTTTCATTCGAAGTAAGTATAGAGGCATTATCCGGAGTCAAGGGGTGGAGTTTTTGTTGTTGTTATAATATTAAGTAAATCAGTAACAGTAATGAACCCTCGATCGACAAGGTAGAATAGGGAGCCAATTTGACAGTTTTTTTTAACGATATTAGCTTGGTAACGGTTAGCGAGGTAACTTATATTAGCTTGAAGCCAAAATTCCGTGAGCCTACCACCGTCCTGGAAACTGACTTTCTACGTCTCACTAGTTGAAAGTTCAGTCAATATTTCCTGAATCTCAACCTCTGTTTTCTCAATGTGCACAGAGGATTCATGACACATTGAGGACAAAATATCCTCAAAACGTTCGGAAAAGGTCTTATGCAAAGACTCCAGGTGTTCACAGTAAACTGTTTCATCAAAGAGATTTCAATATTCTTATGCAGGATACTATTCACTATTGAACAGGATTGAAAACTGGCAAATCACAACTTCTTTGCGGCCAAAACTCAGCTTGCAAGTGAGATTATTTTGGAAGGCAGAATTAACAGATTTCGTTTCTATTAAATTGAGTTCATCACCATGAAGTTGCGAATTGATTCCATTGAATTTGGCGAATTTATCGGTCAAGTAAGCAACATCGATTATAAAATTGTAGCTATCGGACTCTCAGATGTACCTAAATACATCTCAAGCACTGAATCGAAAAGATTCCTGAACCTGTTGAAGTGTTCAGGAAGGTGCTCACCGCCCCCTACCGCCCAAAACAAGTTCGCCGCCCCTCAGTACCCCTCTACCGCCCCCACGGGGGCGTTATCGCCCCCGTTGAGAACCACTGCTGTAGAGTAATAAATGGAAATTCTGGACTTCTGAAATGAAGTCGAATCGATATTATCTCATCTCCAAAGTTGATTAGGTTTCCATCTTGATCAATTATTTTTACGGTAATTTCCTCAAGTTAATCACCAAGCACAGAATGATATGTTACAGATTGTGGATCTCCTTCCATTTCATAACCAGGTGCCACATTTTGAATGTAGTGATAAATGACATGTGTTGGCGTTCCATTATGAATATCACATTGACAAGACACAGATACACCAATATTTAGTACGTTGATCAAAGGTGCAATACCCTCTGACCAATTCCGTTTGTCGCTTGGTAAGTCATCTTCTGACTTGAATCCCAGTAGATTTGAAAATGAATCTTCGTGATTGAAATATATGGGTTTGGTGCATTTTATACCGCAACGTTGTGTGTTCAAGTTAAGTAGCATTCCAAAATCGATAATCAGTTTTTTGAGTTCACTTTTCAACAGGTGACGTAGGTTTGCCAACTCGTATGTTCCTGTAGGAACTTTGAATATAACACCAGGATATAGTGCATGCTGCTTCCCCGATAGTAATTCGATTGATTCATTTAACATGTTTCTTCAAGGTTGCAGACCATGTTCTGCTGTATAAGAAGTGCTGGATGAAGCAAGTTTTCCCTTAAAATTGAACCCAAAGGTATCAATACAGAGTCATCACTAGTGTTGAAAAGTGTTCGGGCAGTGTTAATTATTGCATGATGCTTCGTTATCGTGACTTGCATATCCGCTGGTGTGTTTTGAAATAGGACGGGTATATTGGCGGCATCGAAAAATTTCTCACTGATGTCATGCATTGGTACGCCATTATCATCGATCAGATATAGCGAGGAATTCACAATCTCAATTAAGTTTGGTATGGAGAAATAGCAGTCAAATGATATCAAGCCGGCCTCCCAGTCGGATGAGTCGAGTTGAATGGGTGGAAAAAAGTCTGCAAGCAACTCACTTTTTCCTCGTTCAGTGAGTGTTATTGTGAAGGAAGCCATTGATGGAGCGATGTTAACCTCACTTGTGTAAAATCTTCCTATAGTACTCCGAGATCATCAAAAGAAAAACAGTCATGCAGCATGACTTAATGAGCGAATTTTCAAAGAAATATTCGAATTAATGGCTATGGTTTTGAATAAAGGAAAACTTCGGTCTAAAATTTGGTTTTCTATGTATATTCTCTTCGTATTTATTTTAATTTGTACGTTTTGTCCATCCTGATTCTACCGTTTGTTTATTACGTAATTGTACTAAGTGCTTATTTATTTGATCGCTGTGGGTAAATTCAAGGAGTTGTACTAATCGTTTGCCTCCCCCTTTTTTGCTTCGAACTCTCGTCTTCAATTAATACTTCTCACATTTTTCAATCTGACCACTCTAAGGGGGTGGGGGTAAGAGTTTAAAGATTATCCTAGTTTTGGGTAATTTTTGCGCACTTTAAATGCTCTAATTTAAGAACGGATTTAGATATCTAAAATCCGATTTCACTATCGTGTTCAGCGTGCAAAAACCTTTAAAATGAGGGGTCACTTGTTAGAAAATAACATTTTGGGGATTTTTGGGTAATTTTTGCGCACTTTAAATGCTCTAATTTGAGAACGGATCAAGATATCTAAAATCCGATTCCACCATCGTGTTCAGCGTGCAAAAACCTTTAAAATGAGGGGTCACTTGTTGGAAAATAACATTTTGGGGATTTTTGGGTAATTTTTGCGCACTTTAAATGCTCTAATTTGAGAACGGATCAAGATATCTAAAATCCGATTCCACCATCGTGTTCAGCGTGCAAAAACCTTTAAAATGAGGGGTCACTTGTTAGAAAATAACATTTTGGGGATTTTTAGGTAATTTTTGCGCACTTTAAATGCTCTAATTTGAGAACGGATCAAGATATCTAAAATCCGATTCCACCATCGTGTTCAGCGTGCAAAAACCTTTAAAATGAGGGGTCACTTGTTGGAAAATAACATTTTGGGGATTTTTGGGTAATTTTTGCGCACTTTAAATGCGCCAAAACCCTCCTTAGAGTAGGCCAATTTCGCCCATCTTCGAACTTAGCCTTTCGATTGCCAAGATAGATTTTTTGTGCAAATTTGAGCTGTTTATCTCAATTCTATCGAGAGTTATCGTCTGGAGTGACACATATATAAATAAATATATATATATATACATATAAAAAAGTGTTAAATTTCAGGAATCGTTTTAGAATGGTCTGAAACGGATTTCTATGAAGAAAATTTCCAAAAATTTATATTATTTAAATTTCGAAGCCATTGCAATAGCTTCATTTTCTTTGAAAATTCGCTAAAAGTTGCAAAAGTACCGATCAACAAAATCCAGCCCCTTCTTGGTTGATGAACCGTTGTGTAATAATTTACCGTTGTGAAATAATTTACCGTTATGTAATAATGTACCTTTGTGTAATAATTTACCATTGCGTAATAATTTACCCATCAGTAATACTTCAACGTTTGTTCAAGTTTCAGAAGTACCTACCAACAAAATCCAATAGTCCATAACTTATCAAACAGAACAACCAACTCGACTTCATACAGCCATCCTTGATTATAATCAGGTGCTCCCTAGTGATGATTAGCTGAGCCGGATTTATACCGTTTAATTCACGATCGTGTTGATGAAGCTTTTTGGTGCACACGAACGGCTGGACGTACAATGCTACGGGTGGTCTCAAAAAATTGTTTAGCTCAAGACAAATTTAATAACGTGTAATGTTTGAACTTTTCCACATCTCTCCAAATCGATGTTTGTGAGTGGACGATTAGATCGTTAGTTTTGGTTTATTATTTTCAATAATGAACCATTGGAATCGAGCATGAAAAAAAAAACGCTGCAAATCCCTGCACAACGGTTTATTATTTTGTACAGAATACCCTTCTGTTACAGATCACAGCTCTCTGTATAGATAAACCATCTATATAATATAATGCGTACTGATCTATGCATCTTATGTAGATCGCAGACCCTCCGTAGGTTAGTACCTAACCCCGTACTCGTTACTAGGTACCTATCTGAGTTAAATGTTGCTAAAATAATTCAGTCGATGACAAGCAGTAACTAAAACGGCAAAAAGAAACGCAAATAATGAAGTTCTGGAGGAAAATTGTTGATGTGGAGTGAAATAGATGCCCCTACTGGATAGATCACTGTTTTCTGTGGTCAGTACCTACCTTCGTGGTCAAGTATAATGAACCGTTGCCCATCAATAATACTTCACCGGTTGTTCAAGTTGCAAAAGTACCGATCAAAATAATCCAGCCCCTTCTTGGTTGATGACCCGTTGTGTAATAATTTGCCGTTGTGTAATAATTTGTCGTTGTGTAATAATTTACCCATCAACAATACTTCAACGTTTGTTCAATTTGCAAAAGTACCGATCAACAAAACCCAGCCCCTTCTTCGTAGATGAACCGTTGTGTAATAATTTACCGTTGTGTAATAATTTTTGCCGTTATGAAATAATTTGCCGTTGTTTGATTTTAATAATTTACCATTGTGTAATAATTTGCCGTTGTGTAACAATTTACCATTGTGTATTACTTTACCTATCAATAATACTTCAACGTTTCTTCAAGTTTAAGAAGTACCTACCAACAAAATCCAATTTTCCATCACTTATCAGATGAAATAATATCGCAGAACAACCAACTTGACTTCATACAGCCATCCTTGATTATAATCAGGTGCTCCCTAGTGATGATTATCTGGGCCGGATTTATACCGTTTGATTCACGATCGTGTTGATGAAGCTTTTTGGTGCACACGAACGGCAGGACGTACAGTGCTCCGGGTGGTCTCAAAAAAATTGTATAGCTCGAAACAAATTTAAAAACGTTAAAAAAAACCATACCCTTCTATCGAAAGTTTTCGAGATACGGCGTTTTGAATATTTCAACCCCTATTTTGAACCCCTTAGAGATGACTGACAGTAACGTCGAGCTTCGAGGACCAACTAGACCCCGAACCTTACCTCATACTTTGAAACGTAAACCATCAAATTTTGGGGGGTTAGAATTTTTTTTTTCATGCTCGATTCCAATGGTTCATTATTGAAAATAATAAACCCAAATTCTAACCTCCCTCCCTCCTCAAAATTTTTTGGTTCACGTTTCATGGAATGTGGAATCCAAAACTGCAATAAAAATATTTCTGTCTGTCCACCGTACGCCGTACTGGCCACTTTTCTTAGTTACCATGAAACAAAATTAATGAAATTCGAGGTCTAAGTTTGCCCTCGAAGCTCGGCGTTACTGTCAATCATCTCTAAGGGGTTCAAAATAGGGGTTGAAATTTTCAAAACGCCGTATCTCGAAAACTTTCGATAGAAGGGTATGGTTTTTTTTTTAACGTTTTTAAATTTGTTTCGAGCTAAACAATTTTTTGAGACCACCCGGAGCATTGTACGTCCAGCCGTTCGTGTGCACCAAAAAGCTTCGTCAACACGATCGTGAATCAAACGGTATAACTCCGGCCCGGATATCATCACTAGGGAGCACCTGATTATAATCAAGGATGGCTGTATGAAGTCGAGTTGGTTGTTCTACGATATTATTTCATTTGATAAGTGGTGGACTATTGGATTTTGTTGGTAGGTACTTTTGAAACTTGAACAAACGCTGAAGTATTATTGATGGGTATAAATAATTACACAGTGGTAGATTATTACACAACGGCAAATTATTGCACAGCGGTAAATTATTACACAACGGTTCATCTACCAAGAAGGGGCTGGATTTTTTTGATCAGTACTTTAGCAACTTGAACAACCGTTGAAGTGTTATTGATGGCCAAGTTATTACACAACGGTTCATTTTAGGTATTGACCACAGAAAACAGTGATCTACGCAGAAAGGGCATCTATTTCACTCCACATCCACAATTGTTTCTTTAGAACTTCATTATTTGCGTTTCTTTTTGCCGTTTTAGTTACTGTTTGTGGTCGGCTGTATTATTTTAGCAACATTTAACTCTTGATTTAGGTAGGTAGGTACCTAGTAACGAGTACGGGGTTAGGTTCTAACCTACGGAGGGTCTGCGATTCACATAATATGTATAGAGCGGTACATATTATATTATATAGACGGGTTATCTATACAGAGAGCTGTGATCTGTAACAGAAGGGTATTCTGTACAAAATGCTAAACCGTTGTGGAGGGATTTGCAGCGTTTTTTGAACTCATTTTCACCTTTAATACTTTTCCCGTATTTCTGTAGGGTCTAATCTATAGAGCTTCTCGTTTCACTTTCCCGCTGCCGTTAGCATACGCATACGTTCTGATTTAAAGTCCTTGTCCAAATTTACGAGCTTCTTCTTCTCCCATTCTCTTGTTACATCTTACTGTTTTTGTTTCATTCAAATCCTCCCGAGATCGTTTAGCTTCAGTTACTGTTTTGGCCACTGCGGCACCTCCTCCCGCGAGACTTCCAACAGCAGTGAGGAAATGGAGGGCAGCTATCAATGCTGGTAGGAAACCACCTTCAACTTCTGGTTTACGTTGTTTGTCAGATACATTTTCCTCTCTGTCAACATCTCTCTTATTCTTCTTCTTATTCGCTGATTAGAGGGCTAATCCCTTGAATGGTTTTTTGAGAGTTTTTAGTTTATTCGCATTCATAACTAACCAAGAAACGACGCGTTCAGAGAGTGGTAATTGTTTGTTCCTCACCAAATCCCAAGTAGGGATGGGTCAAGAAACGAGAAACTAGTTTGAAATAACTAGTTTGAAAAAAAAACGTTATAACTAGGGCTCGGATCAACATGCAAAAATTTGAGGCGAAACATGCACTGAAAAATGCCAAAACATGCAAAAGCATATTTTTTTAAAAAATAATTCAAAGAAACATTAATTTTAGGCTATGAATGCTTGTGGAACCCCGTTTTAACGAATAAGTACGTAAAATGTTAAGAATATTTGAAAAACCATGAAAAAAAGTTGATGAAATGTATCAAACTAATAATAAATAAATAAATTTTTAAAAAATTGAAAATTTTATATCATGCGTGTAAGTATAAATAAATTTGCAGTCATCAATTGCTTTTCATCAAAAATCTCTCAAGCAAAGGGATGGGTTGTAAGGAAAGAACAGTATTTCACAAATTGGTAAAAATTTTATTGTCAAACTATACTATACAACTCTACAAAAATGAATAACGGGTTAGAAGATTGAAAAACGGTTTGCATTATATACACAGGTAATTCGGGCCTTTCCAGACAGCCTGGTTTCCTGCATTCTTTTGCCTTTGAATCTTGAGTGAGGCCAATCACCCCATTTTAGTTTGAAAAATGCTATAGAAAACAAACTACCTACCACTCGTTTTAGTTGGTTATTTTTTTAAAAAAATTTGATTTGTACCTAAAAATTAGCTAAAAAATCCATTTTTGGTCCATTTTTTCTATAAAACTGCTAAGAATACACGAAACATGCACAAAACATGCAAAAATTTGGAAAAAACCAAAACATGCTAAACATGCAAAATAAATTTTGATTTTTTTGGTTGCAAATGGTCTGAAAACGATCAAAACGAACTTCTATGAAGGTTTGGGGCTTCTGAAAAAAATATGCAAAACATGCAAAATCCTAGCCCTAGTTATAACCGTTTCTCAGTTTGAAAAAAACTAGTTGAAAAAAAAACGGCACGAGTAGGTAGGTGTTAGTTCTTTGAATTGAACTATCAAATAATCAACTATGGGGGAGTGGTGGGCGTTACTGACAGCTTTCTGTTGCTTCTGAAGACAAAATAATATGAAGGTTTCCAAATCCATACACACGCACGGTTATTTCGAACTGGAAATCTAGGTAATACCAATGTAGCAGTTCTCTGACTACAGTTTTCATCTGTTATGAGTGTGGAGGTTTGTCACGCCGCTGCGAAAGTAAGCTGTTATTTACAACAGTTTTTTTTTTTTCTTGACGACAGTTGCGTTCGTTTTTTATCCGCAACTGTTGTAGCAACACTGTTGTGCGTTTTCGTTCCCATCAGCCATCACTAGTTGGGGGGATTCTCAAGTGTACGAGTATACCTACCTATGTTTTCTCATGTTTGATCGGTTTTTATTACCTTCTACTTCTATCTATTTGATGAATTGTTCTCCTAAACTTGATGACATGCAAAGAACCGTAAACAGAAAAACTTAACCTTAAATGTCATCCTCTTCTAAATATTTTGGAGTCGTTTTTTTGGCAACAACTTTTTTGGCAAGTCTCATCCAGTAAAACCATTCTCCTTACTAATTTAAAACAAACTCTTCAAATGCGTCGACAAAGTTTTCGTTTTTCCATAGGTACTTATCAGTTGAAAAAGACAGTTCTTCGTTTTCTTTTAACTACTAACAACATATTAGAACACCTGCTGTTTCACCCGTTTTTCATTAAGAAGAAAAGAAACTAGTTTTTTTGTAACTAGTTTTTTCGACAGTTTTTTTAATATAACGAACGTTATTTTACGTTTCTCGAAAATAACCGTTATGCCCATCCCTAATCCCAAGCACCCCACTCAAGTTACTTATCAGCGTCGTACCTGATGAACGTCGTCCTGTGTAGTGTGATATGTGCGATCGTGTTTAGATAGCAGAGGTTATCTAACGAAGAAATTCCTAGCTGTCCGAGATTATGTCGCTCCTCAAAGCGAGTTCCTGGTACACCTGGGAGGTGTAATTCTATTGGTAGAGTGTCTATCAAACGAATCATAATACCTCATCCTGTATGTTCCTCCTTCACTGTCATAATGATTAGTGAATGAGATGTCGGCTTCTTTATAAACCGCTTTAAACAACTCTTTTTAGCGAATTTTCAAAGAAAATGAAGCTATTGCAATGGCTTCGAAATTTAAATAATATAAATTTTTGGAAATTTTCTTCATAGAAATCCGTTTCAGACCATTCTAAAACGATTCCTGAAATTTAACACTTTTTTATATGTATATATATATATATGTGTCACTCCAGACGATAACTCTCGATAGAATTGAGATAAACAGCTCAAATTTGCACAAAAAATCTATCTTGGCAATCGAAAGGCTAAGTTCGAAGATGGGCGAAATTGGCCTACTCTAAGGAGGGTTTTGGCGCATTTAAAGTGCGCAAAAATTACCCAAAAATCCCCAAAATGTTATTTTCCAACAAGTGACCCCTCATTTTAAAGGTTTTTGCACGCTGAACACGATGGTGGAATCGGATTTTAGATATCTTGATCCGTTCTCAAATTAGAGCATTTAAAGTGCGCAAAAATTACCCAAAAATCCCCAAAATGTTATTTTCTAACAAGTGACCCCTCATTTTAAAGGTTTTTGCACGCTGAACACGATGGTGAAATCGGATTTTAGATATCTAAATCCGTTCTTAAATTAGAGCATTTAAAGTGCGCAAAAATTACCCAAAACTAGGATAATCTTTAAACTCTTACCCCCCCCCCCCCCACCCCCTTAGAGTGGTCAGATATGGAAATCACATGAGAGGTGCTTAGGTACCGATCCGAATTATACTGCACCATTGGTCCTGTTTACATCGTGAACCATAACGTGGAATGGAAAGTTGCGATGTATCCGTACAGGCAACTTTCGATTCCAATAATTCTCAAGCAGTTTCAGGTCCACTCAATGTTGAATACTAGAATAGAACAATATTTCAACGTAGCACCCACATGTTTTTCCAAGTGATCCTTCCAGAAACCACATCCTTCCTTCATAGTTTATTTCAAGATTGAGCCTGCATGAAAAACAACCTGCACTTGAAGCACTCATGATTTTCTATAACAACTCCTTTACCTACTGCACTCTCTTGAGTAGGTAAGTCAAAAGTCCTAACTACCCTATCCTACCTAATATGAACCCACAGCGATCAAATAAATAAGCACTTAGTACAATTACGTAATAAACAAACGGTAGAATCAGGATGGACAAAACGTACAAATTAAAATAAATACGAAGAGAATATACATAGAAAACCAAATTTTAGACCGAAGTTTTCCTTTATTCAAAACCATAGCCATTAATTCGAATATTTCTTTGAAAATTCGCTCATTAAGTCATGCTGCATGACTGGTTTTTTTTTTCTTCAATATTTTTTCCACAAGATATAGGTAAGTACATCTCCGACTGTGGTTTTTCTAATTTCTTTGTCATAGAATGTGTCTTTTAGCAGTTTGTTAAGATAGTCCTGCAATGATAAGTAAGTAGAAAAGTTGGCTTTACAGAATGGATAGTGAAGATCTCGTTTGTCCAATCCGTTAAATATCCTTTATCAAACACTTCTTTATATTTACTTATTCTAACTTTGTCCTCCATTTTGAACCGTTGCTTTTTATCTTTGTAACTATAGTGTTGACGGTATTTATGAATGTTTTCAATCAGTCAATCAATGTATTCACAAAGGTTCCCTTAGGGATTGTTGTGGGGAATAATAGGCTTGTTTGTGTGTCTGTGGTGATGTGCGGAGGAGTGTTGTAACTGGTGGAGGTGGTGTCTGCGGTCCTTTAGCTCCTCGATTCCTTTAGCCCTCGACTCGGCACTTGTTCAGGGATGGTCGTCTCCGCCTCTTCCACGTTGTCCCTGAGAACTCTTCTCTTCAACCTGCGTCCACCGCAGGGGGCTGGTCCTGCCACAGCTTCCACCTCAGGGTTGCAATGGCCCATCGCTCGCGTTCTCAGAGTTCTGTACCTACATTTTATTTCGTCTTGCACGGGTTTCAGCTGCAGATCTTGGTGGAGGACTTCGTTACTCACAAACCAGGGTGCGCCGCAGATTGCCCTCAAAATTTTGTTCTGCATGACCTTGATCTTCTTGACAGATGACGCACAAGCGGAGCCCCAAACCTCGCAACCATACGCCCACACTGTCTTGATGAGCGACGTGTATAAAAGCCTCTTGTTGCTGATGTCCAGCTTTGACTTTGAGTGCATCATGGGCCATAGCTGATATACACGTCGCTTCATCTCGCTCACTGTGCGGTCTTAATGTTTTCCATAACTTTTTTTTCATTAGTTGAATTTTACCTCCATTGGCTTCATTTCAATGGTTCGATGTTTTCTATTACTATACTGACTCAGAAGAATTTATTGGTAATACCTTTACCCAATTATAATTTCCAATTTCAGTAAATTTCTGGTTCATAAGTGACAAGTGATCGATTGAAGCGTTCAACTATAGTTCCTTTCTTCTCACGATAGGTCGAATGCTTTATATGTTATGTTGCTTCATGCACCCTCTAAAATCTTTGTTGTAGAACTCAGCCCCATATCTGTTTGCAAGTATTGCATAGAATTGTTATGGAGAATTGGTTTGATCGCTTTTACAATAGTTGATGCTTGTTTATTTTTCAGTGGTTTTGCGTAGGCGTATTTGATAAAACAATTGATGACTGCTGGAATATATCTGTACCCACCGTTGACATTCGCTAATGGTATCATCTCGACAAGATCTGCTTGATATAAGTCCTGGATTCCTTTTACTTCCATAGTTCTCGATGGAAAGTTTTTCCTAGCTGGTGCATGGAGTTCTTTTGCAGTCGTTGCTCTAATGCTCATAATGTTGAATTGACATTATCCTATCTTTGCTCTTGTAATGTGTTCAGACGCCCGTTGTTACCTCCTGTGGATGGATGGCGAGTAACTAGAGGTGACCTAAAATGGGAGTCTGAACGTATTACCTGAGAATTTTGTAGGTGAGCAGTTGGCCCTGCAGCGATTTTGCACAGTGTCGCTACAGGTTTGGACGTCTCCAAGGCAAAGTTCTCCAGCTGAAAGACTAGTGAAATTGTGACTCTACGGTGTTCGGATAATAATTGAAACAAGAGGAAGTTAACGAAATGAACAAATTTATTGTAAAAAGAGCTAGCACAATTTGGGGGTCGCGAAGGCGGATGACTCGATACAAGAACAAGAATTTACTTCAAATGCGCGAATAAACGGGATTCTAATTACATAGCAAAGGGGCAAAACTAATAGATTCAGAGATTTGACAAGTGGTGTAGAAATATGTAATGATTGTATGGCAACAGAGTCGGAGTCTTGGATGGGTTCTGATGGGGTCTGATAACTGGGTTCGTTGAGTGAAATGTTGAAGACTTTGGGGATGAAATCAGGGCTCAATTTGAGAGAAGTCTGCAGAGGTACTGAAACAAAACGGGAACGTTCTGAATTACCTCTGTAAGGAATTGTGTGATTGCAGAAGGCCTGAGGGGCGCTGTTACGCGACAGTGTCGCTTAAGTTTCTGACTATGAAATAAAGGGGCCTTAGGCCTTACCTCCTGTACTCCTCCTGATTCGTCTAGGGAAGTCCGTCTCCGGGCTCGTCCTGGCTCCTCCAGTGGATCCGCCTGCAACAGGTGGGTGATTACGGCAGCACCTTGTGGGTTCAAGGTAGGAGCTCGCCGAGTGCTGGCCGTGGCTGGTGGTATTGAGAAACCTCCCGTCCTCTCTCTCTTGGCGTCGAAATTTAAAGGAATAATCAAAAAGGGAAGTCAATTTTACAGTCCGAATCACACAACGAATTTACAACTGGGGTCAACAAAATGGCTATCTCTCTCAACTCAAACTAACTGAAACTATCGCAGGTCTGGTCGCAGGTCAGGTCTCAGGTAAGGTCTCTGGGGTTGTGTTCTGGCGGTCGGGAGCCCCCCCCCCCCCCCCCGCCCCTCCTCCAGTTGCGCCGGAAAGAGGCGCAGAAGGCCTCCTCCCTCTCAGTGCTACCACCCTAGTCAAATTCGGAAATACCGCCCGAGTCAGTGGCGGTCTCCCAACTGATATTCGAATTTGACTACACCCTCTTATATATATAAATATATAAATTCTGTATTTCTTTTGGTGGAGTACTAATCTAAAGAGATTAATACGTAGTACGGTTATCTCTAAACGCTAATACAAATGAGTTGGCTTGATGAATCAGTCCCGCAAGTATGGGTAGGTAAAAGTCATTCGTTTTAATTATTATGCAATTCGTTCAACTTGTCGCATCCTTATCCTTTTCACGAGTAACCTCATCCGTCTTACATACGCATAAATATTTGCCATTATTATCTCTTTACGATATTTATCAAGAGTCGACGAAAGGTCAGATATGAAAACACTCGATTCGAATAAGTCACCGCCTTAGCTGTTGTCAAAACAGATTGCCAAAAGTGCGCTATAATCGGCCAAAACCAAAACCGACATTTAAGTGGTGGTAGGTTCCTGATCCTTGTAGAACTATCCTGCATACGCGTATTATTATCTCTTTAAAACGACAACCACAGCTATCATCCTTGTTCTGGGGCCCATTCCTAAAGACTCTTCAATTTTTCACTTTGCAAGTCTTCATTTGTACTCTTTACTTTGCGAATTATGAAAATTAGGAGAACTTTCTGTTCCTAAAGACTTCGCGCTCCCACTCTGCAATTCGACTCGAAGAGTTTTCTGAAGAGTAACCTTCGTTTTGTGGAGTAACCTTCAGTAACTGTTACAGTTTATCTTTGGATGTTCCGGTTGTTTTATTCCGAATCCGATTTCATCAAGTCTTTCTGTAAGTTAACTTACTTGGGATTTGGTTAGGCGAAACGACTCCCTGAAAGTTGTGTCACTGACGACGAAATTACTTCGCGCTCGATGAATGCCGACAGAGGGTCGAGCTCGTTCAACACCTCATCATCCTCTGATGAGAAGTATCGGAAAATTTCCATTAAAAAAATTAGGTAGGTTGTCACTGTTTATCCACTAACAACAGCAACCTGTGCTTCCTTCCTTTCCTTCCTCCCAAATGTAGAGTATTTTGATGACCTCATTGGAGCTAACTTCGATGCTGTTGTATATATGCAGAAAGGTGAAAAAGTCATAAACGTCATAGTCATAGTTTTTTATCATGAAATGGCCGATTTTTGCTAAAACGTCATAACTTCCGACTTTTCGGAATGAACGTCAGTAGGAGGGGGAGGTGGGTTCTGAAACACAATGGGTAATTAATTATCTTTAATCGTTTTCGGCCTCAGCGTGAGAATGATTGCATGTCGGCTTGAGCTCGGAAATAATTGCATATTCGATTATTAAATGGAAATGCACTGCTGCACCTCATCGGATAGGTGTTTTTTAAAAGTAATCGCGGAGCCTGCAGTGACTAATGGCTCGAACTTCACTTAACGCGAGTATTATTAAATGGGGATGGGATACCTACCTATCAGATTTTTGAGACAGTGTATTGCATCCAATTAGTTCAAAAATATTCTTCGAGTTACCTACGTCAAACATGTACCTCTGTCGGATGCAAATTATTATTTTCTCATATGCAGTTAGTTGTTTTGCCGACATTTCAGTCCGATGGCTGCGGGAATAGAGCGCCAGAGTCATCCTGTCTACCTTCAGGCATGTACTTCATCGTCGTCAGGCAGACATGCAATCATTCTCACGCTGAGGCCGAAAACTATTAAAGATAATTAATTACCCATTGTGTTTCAGAACCCACCTCCCCCTCCTACTAACGTCAAACATTGACCCTTTTGGCCGGAGTATTCTTTCACTTTACGCTTCTTGGCGAATTCTCCAGGACTGGAAACCCACCTCCACTACATCCTCAACAACTTCGGTTCACTGCCAGGGATTATTGAAGGTCTACAGAAACAGGATATGCTTCTTTCAAAGGCAGTGGACACAATGCAGGCCCTCGCCAACACCAAGTGGACTGAAAAAGTGGGGAAAAAGGTCGAAGCTAAACTCGCTGCTGTACTGGCCAGAAATCCCGGGTGGGAACAAGTTCAGGCGATAGCTGCTCGACTGAAGGGTGAAGAAGATGGGGTCTTGCCTGAAGGTTGGACATTACAGGACGTCCGAAGCATGAAGTATGCTCCCCCACATCTTCTGCGGATGTTGAGAGATCGTTCAAAACAATCCTCAGTGACAAGAGAACGAATCTTACCCTTGAACACATTGAACAGCGTATGGTGGTTTTTTGTAATGATTTTAATTTCCTATGATTTTTCTCAAACTTGTACTATGTAGGTATATTAACTATAGTACATATTATGTATGTTATTCTAAATATAATTCTTTATTAAGTAGGTATTGGATTAATTCTTTTTGAACCGTTAACCCTATTAACCCAATAATTTATCATAAAAGGTGAAAAATAACTATAAAATAAACGTCATACTTCTAACTAAAACGTCACGAAATAGCCGAATTACCGAAAAAGACGTCATAAACCAGGAAAATAAAGTCATAGAAAAAAGGTCATGAGACGGAAAAATAAGTCATAAACGTCCCGTCTCTATATTATATGCTTGCCCTCACTCTAATTGGACCACCTTTAGGCCTAATCGAAAGGTTGAATTATCTTCTTTTTATTGGCACTACCAAATACTGAATTTAACGAAGAAATAAAACCTAAAAACCGATTTGAAAAGTATGGCATTCCACCCCAGAGTCATTAGGGACTCTGCAAAAATGTTGTAAACTATTCATCTGAAACGCAGAATCTTCACTTTGCACTTTGCGAAAGATAACCTTTAGAAACGGAACTATCCAAAACAGGGCAAAACTCTGCAATTCTACACTTTGGATATCACTCTTCCTGTACAAATCAAGAGCGTTCTTTAGGAACGGAAATTCTTTCGCGAAGTGCAGAGTATGGATTTTTGAAGAGTGCAGGGTGAAGAGTCACGAGCCGAGGTCGCTTAATCGTATAATCGTGTTTTTAAAGCCGCCTTCTCAACTGGCTGTATAGCACAGTAAAATCAGATTAAAACCCGAACATAAAAAAAAGTACTCTTAAGCGCCAAATTATTCCAGTCCCCCCCCCCCCCCGTAGTAACAAAAAAAAACCACAGTCATGCTGCATGGCTATAAGAGCGAATTTTTGAATAAATAACTGATTTTATGTAAAACTGTTTTATCTCAAGAAATAACCACGTTCCTTCATCTTCAAAGTGCTCCAGTTTGAGAACGGAATGAGATATCGCAATTCTGATTTCACCATCGTGTTCAGCGTACAAAAACCTTTAAAATGAGGTGCCACTTGTCAGACTGTTTCATTTTGGGAATTTATGGGTAATTTCCCCCCCTAAAACTCCCCAAAACTCCCCCTTAGAGTGACCCGATTCTGCCCATCTACGAACTTAGCCTGTCGATTGCCAAGACAGATTTTTCGTGCAAATTTGAACTTTTTATCTCAATTCTTTCGAGAGTTATCGTCTGGAATGACACACACACACACACACACACACACACACACACACACACACACACACACACACACACACACACACACACACACACACACACATATACTTATATATACATATAATTTTTGGTGTCTTTCGGCAGTGAATTCAGGATGGTCCGAAACGGATTTTGGTATAAAAATCTTTCGGAAATTCGAGTTTTAAAAATTTTGGACCGAGAAAAATAGCTTCCTTTTCTTCGAAAATTCGCTAAAAAGTTACACGATCTCGAGCGTCGGGTTTTTGGTGGGGAGGGGGAGAAAAGAGGGGGAAATGGTCATTTTTCACGGTTTTTCGCAAATATCTCGAAAATAACAAGGTTTAGCGTAAACGTAACCCTTTACAAAAATGATATACATTAAATTCTGAACAAAAATGGTCTTACACATGGCTATGCTAAAGTGAACGGTTTCGGAGATATGGAGGGGGTAAAAATGCCATTTTTTAAATTTGCTTGGAATTTATCAAAAAAACATGAAATATGTAGTAGCGACTTATAATGTACCAATATATAAATAAAATATATATACATCCATGTATATAGACATAATTACGCTCCGAGTTTGTGATTTGCTACGATATAATATTCAGTTTACCTCACAGGTATATGATTGTAAATATGACCAATACAAGTTACCCATAGTTGAGAGTACCTACTTCCCCCCCCCCCCCCCCCCACAGTTTATCATACTCATCGGTTTTCCATTCGCTTTATTATGTCAGGTCATTCCTTCCCCGACACCTCCCTGAATGTCACGAATGGAGTGTAATTTTTCCTGTCGATTACATTTCTTCGGCATGACCATTTTCAGTTGGTTGTTGGCTGGCGCATGAACAGTTATCAAGACTAATACGTTAGTGGTGTCGCCAATCACGGCAGCGGCAAGTCCTTTTTCTTCTTCATCAATCGCGTGCGAACTGTCATCGTGTCAGTCACTCTGCTTGATGTACTTTGCACCCTGCTCACTGCAAGTGCACTGTGAGGAGAGATATCAGCTCCATTTTGTTCTTACCATTAGCTAGAAATTCAGCTTGCCCAAGAGTAACATTAACTGCATCTTCTACTTTCACTTCAACGTGAGTTGTAGTTCGTGATCTACACAAGTCTTCTTCATCTTTTATGCTGTGTTCTTCCCCATATCCATAAACAACAACAGCAGCATAGTGAGTAATGACGTAGCAGGAGTATTGCTGACAAATCTGTTCGAAGGTAGCTGGGCGTTGCCAGACTACCCGTTGGAGGAGGTGTCCTTCTTCAATGATATATATGACACTTCCCCTGGGTCTGAGATGTCAGATGCTTCAGGCACCAAACTGTCACCATTAAAGATTTGCTTCCCTTCTTCATCAAACCTGATTCGTCAAAAACAGATGGAGGATAAGCACATAATTCAAATGTTAAGATCTTTGCCGGCTGCTCATCACTCCTTACTCAGAACACCATCCGGAGTAAAAGGGTTTTTACACCAGAGGGTTTACACATACAGTGTCGCTGCGAACTGCCACTGATTTAGTGATGGCGGCAAGGAACTTCACAGCTAACTTTCTCATTAAGCGTATGTGACTGGATGTTTTCTTCTCCAGCTCCTACGCTACTACTTCCAAAGGAAGACAGTTCAGGAGGTTTGGAATAAGGAGTGCCCTCAAGCCAAGAAATGAAAGTTCGCAAGTCTTTGGAATTCCGCTTCTGATTCACCTCTTGCAGCTCTACGTGCTGCTCTGAATAGACGCTGCGAACTCCTGCCAATTCATCCATCGCTTTAACTATCCGGGAACAGATTGGCATGGAGTTAATCCACGTTGCAATAGTTGTCGCTGTGATTCCTCTCCCACCAGTTAATCCTCCACTGCTACTCAGAGATCTCGTGAGAACCTGCTCGATCGACATGTCACTGCAGACTCTGGATCAAAACTTATTAGTGCGCCTGATGGTGAAATATCCACGAGTAATGAACAAATCGAATTCTGCAGCGTTCAATTAGAAGTTTCAAACAGTGTAAGAAGAACTAGAAGAATAAAATTTCAATTTACAGTTGTACAGAGCGAATGTTTGCCCTTTGAGTTGTTGTTGTAGAGCTTGAACGGTGTTCGGCGATTGCCTGCCTCAGCAACTCAGCATGAACTCACCTACAACCAAACGCGTTGCTGTCTCGCTTCCCTCTGGAACGTCTTGACCGAACCCTATAGAATGGGCACGAGCGTTTCAAATCCTCCTAGTACTGTTAGACTGTTACACGACTGCAACCTTGTAATTGGTATAAAAAGACGCAAAAGTACGATTTCATACTGCGTCATAATTTTTTTGCTGACCTGGGATATTATCTCATATTTACCCCTCCATATCTCCGTAACCGTCAATTTCAGCATAATAATTATGTAAAGTACATTTTTGTTTAGAATTTAATGTAGATCATTTTCGTGTGGGGTAACGTTTGCGCTAAACCGCATAGTTTCCGAGATATTTGCGAAAAACTGTGAAAAAGGACGTTTCACCCTCTTCCCCCCCCCCCTCCTCCGGAAACCCGACGCTCGAGATCGTGTAACTTTACTACTTACTATGGGGAGGAGAACTTTTTTTTGTTGGATGTTTAGGTTTGGGCGATTTTTGGGCTAGTTGTACTAGCAGCCGACTGAATAACATGCTCACCTTCCAATCTAAAGATCGAGGGCTCGGGGCTACCAGATCTCACAAATGTTTTATAGCCCTGCATCTGTCAACGTAAACGCTATGCAATCCCGCAACACATTTAAATCCCTCGTGACAGGAGAGTTCATCGACCCTTATCTAGTTTAAGGCTATTCCAGATTCATCTTCTTATATCTACTGGAGACCTTATACCTGCTGTCCTCTATCATTTTTCTAGCCTCTTATAATGGAAAACATGAAACCATTGTGTAATAATTTGCAGCATGTTTTTTTAAATGCTCGATTCATTATTGAAAATAATAAGCCAAAAATGTGTAACCGCAATAATATTGTAGCTTAGGGTTTTATTTCAACAGAAACGGAATGGGCGAGGGATGAAATGCACAAAGTCAGGCCTTAGCTCTATTTATTTTCAAGATTGACCCTAATGGCCGTTGAGTAAGTACTTTGGCCCACCTCTTCAAATACTGGAACAAAAAGAAACTCTTTGGTACTTTTCAACTCTTGGAGCACCCTCGGTTAACTTCCACACTCCTGAACTCCATTGGGCTCTTATTGGAAACCCTACCAACTTCTCAGCGGCGCTTTTCATCTGAACCTTCTCTCCACGAATGAGCCGATTTCGAAAGATTCACATAAAATTGTTTTAAAACTCGCATTGTTATATGGCGCTCTCCTCACTCTGGATCAACCCCCCCCCCCCCCCAGTCAAGGTGACTGCCTTCCGCATAAAGTTTTATACGGAGCCTTGTTTTAGTCTAAAAACGTCTGCCAAGTAGGAGGACAGTATTGTTTTATTACACTGTGACTTAGATGGTGGATTAGGTATATAATTAGTCGTGTATATGCTTTTGAGATTTGAGTGAATGTAGAATAATTTTGAAGATTCTAATTGCAGTAGTACATAATTATATACTAGTGAGTCCGCTGACCAGGTTCCTCACGCAGTTTTGAAAATAGGCTCAAATTCTGCCTATGTACCACGGTCAATAATACAAACCGGCCAAGCGCCATTTTGACATTTTCGAGAAAATCGCGATCAAAGATTTTGCGCGTTTTTTGGCTACCTAACCCCTCCAGTTGGTTGTAAAAATTTGGAAATAATGTCCCACATGTTTTTTGGTGCTCGAAATCGAATGGTAACGTCAGGAAGTCGATTACATCGATATTTCCCGAGTTATGGCGGTTACCTGGTTTGTGCAAAACTCAAATATTACAAATCGAATTATGCACATCCCGGCCAAACGGCAAAATGTTCGACTGGCTACAAGTTGATTTGCACAAAACGGCCAAGCGCCTCACATGGCCGTTTTGTGCAAATCGACTGCAGCAGTTTTAGTTAAAAAAATAAGGAGCAAAAGAAGAAATAATAATCTGAATTTAGTGGAAAACTAGGTATATTTCTCCCTCACTGCCGGAAGGTAGGGAAGCCTTGGATTCGTGATTGAGTTTAAAAAAAAAATATATGTCTCCCAAAGTGATAATTTCCCCTACCATTTGGTGATCAGAGATCAAGGAACATTTTGGTTCCTTGCCTGTCTATCTGTATGTCCGACTGTCAGTCTCTCTGTGGGTCTGTGGTCAACTCCTTGTAACGCCCATAATTACCAGAAAAATAATGGTCGGAAGGCTGAAATTTGGAGGGTAGGTGCGGGTTGGGTCACAGATGATCCCACACCAAAATCAGTGAAAAAGAACTGTACTTTTCGTCTGCACATGCGCTAACGTGAAATACTTGAAACGCCCATACCTACGCCCATCGTCGAAATTGGTTCAAACTTGGAGGATCGATCAGGAATCATAATACTTTGACAATTCTTCGATCTTACTGTAACTTAAATTTTGAGGGTACACGCGGGTTGGATTGCGGATGATCCCATATCAAAACTATTGAAATCTTACAGTACCTAACTTCCGTCTGCGCATGGGCAAACGCCAGATCCTCGTAGCGCCCATAACACTGCAGATCATCGCAGTGGTGAAATTTGTAAGACAGATGGAGGTGAGTTGTTGGACGGTCTCAAATGAATTCCATCAAAATCGATATTTTACCAACTGATTCTATACGTCCATGTTACAATAAGTAGTGAGGAAGCTATACTGCCCACCTAGCTTGGCAGACAAGTTATTGTTCAGAAGTGTTCAGAACGCACTTTGTGTTTATTATGTAGGTCGTATTCCGTGAATACCACCAGTACAATAGGCTCGGGGGGTAGTGGAGGGGGGGGGGGGATAAATTTCATTTGCCTCTAAACTTGGTTACGTTTCAAAGGAACACAATTATCCAATAAAAGCAATAATTTGCATTAACTTTCGAACAAATCTGGCAGTTCGCACACAAGTTTCATTTGGCTATTTACCTCCGCAGCCCGATCTGCCTATAAATAAAAACGCTGCAAATCCCTGCACAACGGTTTATTATTTTGTATAGAATACCCTCCTGTTACAGATCACAGCTCTATGTATAGATAACCCTTCTATATAATATGATATGTACTATTCTATTATATACATATTAGGTAATATGTAGATCGCAGACCCTCCGTAGGTTGGTACCTAACCCCGTACTCGTTACTAGGTACCTACCTAAATCACGAGTTAAATGTTGCTAAAATAATTCTACCGATGACAAACAGTACCTAACAAAAAGAAACACACATAATGAAGTTCTGAAAAGAAATTGTTGATGAGGAGTGAAAAAAGTTGCAAAAGTACCTACCAACAAACTCCAGCCCCTTCTACGTAGATGGTATAATGAACCGTTGTGTAATAATTTACCGTTGAGTAATGATTTACCGTAGTAATAATTTACCCATCAATAATACTTCAACGTTTGTTCAAGTTTCACTACCTACCAACAAACTCCAAAAGAGCCATCATTTTTCAAATTAAATAATATCACAGAACAACCAACTCGACTTCATACTCCGCCAATATAATCAGGTGATCCCTACCAATGATTGGCCGTATTCACAAATTCCTATTGTGGGCGCGTCTCTGGTTACGAGATTTGGTTTGAATTGTATACAATTTCATTCACACTGGAGTCGAAAATGCCTGTCGGTGCAAACTTCGGGGCCTTACTGTGAACGAACGGCTGGACGTACGATGCTCCGGATGGTCTTGAAAAACTCGCAAGTTCAAGAACTATTTAAAACCGTAGAAATATTTACGTAAAAAAATGGTATAGGCGTTTTGAAAATTTCAACCCCTATTTTGAACCCCTTAGAGATGACTCACAGTAACGTCGAGCTTCGAGGACCAACTAGACGCCGAACGGAACCTATAACCCGAATTTCATCAATTTTTTTTCATGGTAACTAAGAAAAGTGGCCCGTACGGCGTACGGCGTACGGCGTACGGCGGACAGACAGAAATATTTTTATTGCAGTTTTGGATTCTACATACCTTGAAACGTAAACCATCAAATTTTGAGGGGGGGTAAGAATTTTTTTTTTTCATGCTCGATTCCAATGGTTCATTATTGAAAATAATAAACCAATAGGATTAGAGATAAACTTATGTAAATGAAAAAAAATGTCAAGGAAATTAATACAACATGATTTTTGGTTTATTATTTTCAATAATGAACCATTGGAATCGAGCATGAAAAAGAAATTCTTACCCCCCCTCAAAATTTGATGGTTTACGTTTCAAGGTATGTAGAATC
Organism: Leptopterna dolabrata; assembly: GCA_954871275.1. Classification (NCBI taxonomy): domain Eukaryota; kingdom Metazoa; phylum Arthropoda; class Insecta; order Hemiptera; family Miridae; genus Leptopterna; species Leptopterna dolabrata. The sequence goes on along the minus strand of OX940975.1, from coordinate 78,162,754 downwards.
CAAAACTGCAATAAAAATATTTCTGTCTGTCCGCCGTACGCCGTACGCCGTACGGGCCACTTTTCTTAGTTACCATGAAAAAAAATTTATGAAATTCGGGTTATAGGTTCCGTTCGGCGTCTAGTTGGTCCTCGAAGCTCGACGTTACTGTGAGTCATCTCTAAGGGGTTCAAAATAGGGGTTGAAATTTTCAAAACGCCTATACCATTTTTTTACGTAAATATTTTTACGGTTTTAAATAGTTCTTGAACTTGCGGGTTTTTTAAGACCATCCGGAGCATCGTACGTCCAGCCGTTCGTTCACAGTAAGGCCCCGAAGTTTGCACCGACAGGCATTTTCGACTCCAGTGTGACCAGAGACGCGCCCACAATAGGAATTTGTGAATACGGCCAATCATTGGTAGGGATCACCTGATTATGTTGGCGGAGTATGAAGTCGAGTTGGTTGTTCTGTGATATTATTTAATTTGAAAAATGATGGCTCTTTTGGAGTTTGTTGGTAGGTAGTGAAACTTGAACAAACGTTGAAGTATTATTGATGGGTAAATTATTACTACGGTAAATCATTACTCAACGGTAAATTATTACACAACGGTTCATTATACCATCTACGTAGAAGGGGCTGGAGTTTGTTGGTAGGTACTTTTGCAACTTTTTTCACTCCTCATCAACAATCTCTTTTCAGAACTTCATTATTTGCGTTTCTTTTTGTTAGGTACTATTTGTCATCGGCAGAATTATTTTAGCAACATTTAACTCGTGATTTAGGTAGGTAACTAGTAACGAGTACGGGGTTAGGTACTAACCTACGGAGGGTCTGCGATCTACATAATATGCATAGAATAGTACATATTATATTATATAGATGGGTTATCTATACCATAGAGCTGTGATCTGTAACAGAAGGGTATTCTATACAAAATAATAAACCGTTGTGCAGGGATTTGCAGCGTTTTAAACTTCTTACTTTTCATTTTTATACTGAACACTGAAATAATAATTGTAAAATTGGGTGCTCAGAAAAATCAAAACCTATTCTTAACGCAATAACAGGAAGCAGATAACTGAGTACTGAGATAACATAGATCCAGAGAAGAGGCTCGAATAGGAAACTAAATACGGAGTATGCGGAGGAAACACCTGAATCAATGCAGCTGAGTTTTGCACAGACCGACCAAACGACTGGTGTGGCGTCTTTTGGCCGCTTTATGCGAAATACGGAAGCCCTGAATACCATAATGACGCTTGGCCGGGTTGTGCAAATTACTGACCTTCTAAAAAACGTTTTGCACAAACAGTCTATCAACCCTAGCTTGTCTGAAACTTAATAGAGGGCGTTGAAATCGAGAAACTATGAAAGAACTCGTCGAGACGAATCGATTGATACCAAAAACTCGATTTTTGACATTTTGGCGCTTGGCCGGTTTGTGCATATCAACGTCCAGTTGTTTTATGGCTAAATATCCATCAGTCGCTGTAAGGATGATTGATTGAAAACACGAAAAACTGTAGCAAGCACAAACATTTTTCCGACAGATTTCACCACTGGTGCCAGGGTGGCGCCGTTCCCTGGCACCTTGGTGGTACCAAAACTATTCAGAAAATTGTGGAGGCCTAAACACATCTTTCTAACATCTGGCACCTCTAATGCTCTGTTCCCTGGCACCTTAGTGGCACCAAAAACCTGTACAGCTAATTCTGTAGGCCGAAGGACTTCAAATTTCTTTCAAGATTTCATGTTTTCTAGTCAAAATACCCAAAATTGCGGCTTGTAGCGCGGTAAAGACATACATACAAGTTATAGTAGGTTCCTTGGGAGTTGACTTTTTAAAAAGCACGAACTGAGAATTGACAAGTGTTCTTTAATTCGGAAATACACGGAAAGACTTTGTAACTGATCAATTACGGGGAACACGGAACACAGGGTTGGTCTTACAGCAGCGAGCCGAGAACTGAAGGCTTCAGCGGCTCCGAGGGAGCTTATATAGATTGTTATGATACTGTCAGCAGAAAGGAAGGGTTGTGAGTCATAACTCTACCCTCCTTATAGAAAAATTGAAATTCAATTGGATTTCAATTTTACAATTTCGACTTTACAATGTGTGATTACAATTTTCAATTTTTAAAACGTGTGATTACAATTTTCAATTTTACAATTTGTAAGGCAACATGATACAACGTAATACAACTGGTATAAAACAACAAAATACAACTGATATAAAACAAACCGAGCTACAACTGGTAAGGAACATACGAAGAAACAACACCGATTACCTGATGACACAATTGACAGTTAGTATTATTACTTAGGAATTACATTGTGAATTTTGATGGGTCTGCTTGTGTTTACAAAATCGGTAACCAGTGAAAGTGAAGAAGGTTATTAATAGGGCATAAAGTAAGACTGTCCAAACGCTAGGGGAGAGGTAGTTTAGTATTAACTCTTTTGTAGTAAGTATAGGAATTGATTGAGGCGTTAAATGTTTAAAGTTTCTCAATTTCATTACTGCTGAGGGTTTCCCATTGAAATCCCAAGGTTGATTTTGGAATTTGACGAGAGAAGGAGTGTGAGTGGTCTGGGTAGACGGAATGGTTAGGGTCTGATTCCTGTACTCAATGTTACTATTGCCTGGAGAGATTAAGAATATTCCTTGGAGGGTTCTGAATTCTATATTTCCTTGGGTAGTAATTTTGACTTGATCCTCATAAGGGAATAGGAAAACGTAGCGGTTTGCTTCTTTCAGGAGTTCTACATGATTTTGCTGTAGATTTAGTTGTATCAGATCACAACGACCATTTAAACCCTTGAGAAGGATGTCTGTCGTGAATCCTCCCAGATCCACAACCAACTCTGTATCAGCAAATATTAGATTCTCGCAAATAAACACGCAGCAGTGGGGACGAAAGACGCAGGGGTTGGAAGGCCAGCCTGATTCCCCACCATCCCCCACAAGCTAGGGGATGGAGGGAGACAGCCACCCGGTCTACAAATACCCGGCGCCTGCCTCTTTTTCCTCATTCTACGCTTCCTCTAGCCGCTGGCTACTCTCTCTCTTCCAACCCTTGCCTCTCTCTCCAATCCTCAAAAGATGCTGTGCATGGTGGTGGTCCGCCCATAACCAACAGCCAAAATCTCCTAAAAGATCCCAGGAAAGGGTGGTGATTCGCTCTTAACCCGCCTGGGCATATCCTCACACCACCGTGATGAAATGCGCCAATTTAAATTCATCACAGTGGTGAACCCGACGTTCACCCAACCTTCTTCCTTTTCTCCCATCTCAACATCGCCGCTTCACGCTCATACGTTCCAATTTTACATGCACATCCTCAAATTCAAATTTTGAAAAATTCAAATTCCAAATGTCAATTTCAACTTCACTATAACGCCTGAATACCCAGCCTTCTACACGGAGCTTCCACCCACCTCCCGTCTCCGTTCAACTCACGCCATTTTCCCCTTTTTTCACGAATTTGAAATTTCTATTCAATTTTGTCAACAACCGTTGAAGTATTATTGATGGGCAAGTTATTACACAACGGTTCATTATACTTGACCACGAGGATAGGTAGTGACCACAGAAAACAGTGATCTACGCAGAAGGGGCATCTATTTCACTCCACATCAACAATTTTCTTTCAGAACTTCATTAGATGCGTTTCTTTTTGCCGTTTTAGTTACTGCTTGTCATTGACAGAATTATTTTAGCAACATTCAACTCGTGATTTAGGTGGGTACCTTGTAATGAATACGCGGTTAGGTAGGTACTAACCTATGGAGAATCCACATAATATGTATAGAGTAGTACATATTATATTATATAGTTATCTATACAGAGAGCTGTGATCTGTAACAGAAGGGTATTCTGTACATAATAATAAATCGTTGTGCAGGGATTTGCAGAGTTTTCAAATTTATTGATCTTGAACTAAAGAATTTGTTGAGACCACCCGGAGCATTGTATGTCCAGCCGTTCGTGTGCACCAAAAAGCTTCATCAACACGGTCGTGGATAAAACGGTATAAATCCGGCCCAGATATCATCACTAGGGAGCACCTGATTATAATCACGGATGGCTGTATGAAGTCGAGTTGGTTCTTCTGTGATATTATTTCATTTGTATACGATTGGATCTTCTGGATTTTGTTGAGAGGTAGTGAAACTTGAACGAATTTTGAAGTATTATTGGGCCAATTATTATACAACGTAAATTATTACACCACGGTAGACTATTACACAGCAGTTTATTATACTGTCTACGCAGAAGGGTCATCTATACAGGTAAATTATTACACAGTGGTTTATTATTTACCCTATGCTTCATGAATAACTACAAATAACTAATTAATGATTGAATCCCGCGGATTTGTATGAAACTTTTATTCCCGGGCCGGTTCCAGTTCTCCATTTAGGGCTTTACTGGGGAGTTAATTGGCAACAGGAAGCAGTGATCCACGCAGAAGGGGCATCTAGACAGCTCAATGACAAACCGTCGCGTAAAATAATTCGCAGTGTTTTCAAATGAAATTATATCACAGAACACCAACTCGACTTCATACTGCCATCCGTGATTATAATCAGGTGGCCACTGCAATGATATATGGGCCGGATTTATACCGTTTGATTCACGTCATGTTGACGAAGCTTTTGGTGCACACGAACGGCTGGTCGTACAATGCTCCGGTTGGTATAAAAAAATTGTTTCTCACAAGAACGATTTAAAATCTTTAAAAAAACCATACCTTTCTATTGATAGTTATCGAGCTACAGCGTTCTGAAAATTTCAACCCCTATTTTTCACCCCTTAGGGATGACTGATAGTAACGCCGAGCTTCGCGGACTAACTGCATCCGAAATGGGACCTGCAAACCAAATTCCGTTAATTTTGGTTCGTGGTAACTAAGAACAGTGCAAAGTACGGCGGAGGACAGAATTTTTTAAATTGCATTTTCGGATTCTACATTCCTTGAAACGGAAACAATCAAATTTGGGGGGGGGGTCAATTTTTTTTCCATGCTCGATTCCAAAGGTTCATTATTGAAAATAATTAACTAAAAAATCCCTTGTAAGCCCACCCCAGCCATCTGTCCCTCTGTAGTAGTTGTCTCAAGCTTTAGCACGAGAACGCGTGTTTAATTACTGCAGATCGCTTCCCCGCTCTTTCACACCCTTTGCATATCCGAACAGAATGTAATGTATTTCTGGCAGTAGATCTTGAAATCCTCTCTCGTAATTTTAAGCCGCAAGGAGCGGCATTTGGATGGAGTTGAACCTCCTGTGTTTGAGGATCACCTAAACAGCTACTCTTGAAGGCTCTCGTAGTTTGCTCCGAGTTCATTTACAAGGTTGAGTCGAGCTATCGGGTGTGGCCACTGGTCGAATTAACTCGCTGCGGTAAAACCTGCAGGGAGCGAAGGATTTCGCTACTTTTGTTATTCCACTAGTTAGCATATTTTGAATAAGCCCTGCACTTGAAGGATGTAATGGTGAAATGTATTCTGTTTCACAGAAAATCATATTGCACTTCAGAGCGGTTCATTTATGGTCGTAATGTTGTTGGTAACTACTGTTGTTGATAGTTTCGTTACAAAGAATCGATAAGTGAAAGCAATGGTCAACTTACTACCATAGTAAATGTATTACTATATTTACAACTTACTGAGACTAAGAGTATTTACTCAGAGTACACCTACTCCCAAAGTCTTCCTTAAGGCTAATAAATGTCCTCGATTTTATTAAGGAATGACAATCTGTCTAGATAGCTGCAGAGAAATATTGATTGCTTGAAATATTGCCTGGAGAAACTTTTACGCCGATTCCGGACGTTTACTGTATTCCAGTAAGGAAATGTTCGTTCCTCGCACATAGAACACAAACAAATTTATTTTCGAACTATATCAACAACCTTCCAGTTATAGAACTATTATTTTTTTGCAGTTTTCCAAGGTTTGTAAAACTTGATAATACCATATTATTTCACCAAAATATTCTTTGAAGTCTCAAGCAAATCGTGGTTACATAGCTGATTATATTTGAAGAAGTGTCTAATTTGCATCGTTCGCCAGTTGACCCGATTCGACGGGTAAATCATTGAAGGTTTTCAGTGCCATGGGTTACGAGAGACAACTGAGCATGGTATCTCAAAGTGACGACAATTCCTGACTGATTCGAAGTGCCGCGAGTTCTACTCAAAACACATACACTCAGACATGAAAGAAACCACTATTAGGTCTAAAATCATCGTCTTAAATTGTTAAAATCATTTTTCATCATTGTTTTCAATTGAGTAGGCCAGCTGCAAAACCAGTCCAAATGAAATAATGAGAAAAACTGGTAGAAACTATGAGATAGAGCTACTTACCATTTTCTCTTTTTACAAATACGGAAATGAATCATAGAGTTGCCCTGCTAGATTTGAGCGTCCCATCAATTTGAAAGTGCAATTTTGCAAGTGTGCTGTTGCAAAACCAGCCATAAATTTGTGAAACTAGGTTTTATTTTGAGGGAAATGTAGGTCTAAACAAAGAAAGCTTAAGCATTTTAAACCAATTTATTTGTTAGGTGAAGAAACAACAGTACAGAAAAGTAGGTACTAACAGATTGTGTTACAGTACGCTAACACAAAATACGAAAGAATAGATAACTTGAGTTAGGTAATCAGAAAAAGTTCGTCAAGGAAGGAAGTTACCTACTGAATTTTTCTTTGTTGCTAAATTTGGTTAGAGCAAGAAAGTTTAAACCAATTTTTCACCCTCACTCTCCAACAAAAATCGAAATCTATGGGTAGTGGTTAATTCTGTTGATCTTCGATGATGTGTGTGTGTGTGCCTCCAAACAACTTATGTTTCCTCTTGACTCGTTGATTCTCTTCAGTGGAAACGCGCGAGGAGGTAGGTATTCGGGTTGCGAAAACGTTTTTGTAGTAGAAAAGGTCATCACGATCACGATTTCACCATAGCACGAGGTCGGAGCAGTAGGTACGGTTTTCAACATGTCAGGTTATTTTGACAAGCAGTGTAGTCCTTACGTTTGACGAGATCGAGAGGCGGTGACGTCTGTATGCGGCCAAATACATCAGCCGTATGATACGTCAACGATTTGGCGCATGAGCAGAACACGTTTCTGAGACTTACGGCCGACGCATCTGAGCAACGGTATCTCTTAGGAACTCTCTATTATCATCAATTATGTGCGTGCATTCTGATATTAGAGAGTTGTCGCAAGCATTTTCCGAAAAACGCAACTCTAAAACGTAACTCTGTTCTAGGGTGACAAACTCGGATGCTAACTACACAACGTAAGTTCCAGGAGGAAGCTACGTGTTCATGTAACTCCGGACGTATGTGCAAGTGATGTTAACATGATAATTATTTGTCAATGATATATAATTTGTGTCAAGTTGAGCTCTTTTTCCGCCTCGAGGACGCGCTTCAGTTTGAGCAAGTCCACCTCGACATAGTTGGGCCCCTTCCCCCCTCAAAAGCTACTGCCTACGCTAGGTAGGCTACTGCCTGACTGATCGACCATTCAACGAACTGGGTCAAGTGCGCCCCACTCGCCCACATCACTGTGGACGCCGTTACCACGGCCTTCCTCAACAACTGGGTGGCTCAGTAAGGTTGTCCGCGGATCGTCACGGTCGGTCAAGACAGGCAGTTTGAATCAGCGCAGTTTTCCGAACTCCTTCGATCGCTGGTAATCTCGAAACAATGAACGACGGCTTATCATCCTCAATCGAATGGAAAGGTCGAGCGGTGGCGTTCGGTTCTCAAGCAGGCTCTTTCCACCTCAAGTGCAATGGGCCTCTTGGGCTAAAGCTCTTCCATATGTCGAGTCTTCGCACATCCGCCCGAACCCCTGATGGCCTCAGCCCCGCCGAAAGGACTTTCCAAGCATCACTACGACTTCCCACTGACATAGGTATTTCTTAAGGACCCTTCAATCAACACATCAAACGCAATGGACTCCAATTACCGACACCTCCTATTCCAAACGCGTCTACTCCCCCTACCCAGATGTACCTGATACAGCCAGGTATACACAAGACCCTTCAACCTATCTATTCCAGTCCCTTTCATGTCACCTGCACCCATTAGTACCACTGCTACTCTGTTGATTGACGGGAAACCATACACCATCCCGCTCGCCTGCTGCAAGCCAGCTTTCATCCTCGCCGAACCCTCACCGCAGGAACCTCAGCCAACAGTGCCCTCAGTCCTCCACAGTCCCCAGCTCGCCTCCATCAGTGATGGATCTCCCCAACCCTCACCAGCCGTCTTCGGACCCCAACGTCGCCACTGTCCTGCATGGTGTCTGGATCCCACCAACCCTGTCACCGCTCTGCCGGGCACCATCACCTCCTCCATAGACGCCCCCTCCGAGGATTACCAGATCACCTCCCCCGCCCCGGTGGTGGCAAGTGTCCGGAGGGCCATCATTCGTGACTACTAAATTGGGCAGACCACCGGAACACATGTCCCTTACACCACAATAGACCCGGCCATGCCACCCCTGCCAGCCACGACTGCTCCGCCACCGGGGATTTCCCCCGTCTACTCCCCCAGGAAGAAAATGCCCGGGAAGAACAGGTGACAAGCTCACATGACATTCCTGGTGGACCCGGTATATTGTCCCGCCTTGCTCCATCACAGAGGGGCCCCTGGCACGTTCCTGACTGAATACTACCAAACAGTACCCAGCCAGGAACGTCCGGCTGCCCCGTTGCCACACTCGTCGACCACCTGCAACCGACTACGCTCCGCTCCATGCTCACCTGTATATATTTCTCGCTTCATAACGCTTTGTGCATACCTCATCCCCTACTGTAAATATTTTATACTTCTTTCTAAGTTTTCTGCCTTCAACACCCTTTATATCTTCTTCTCCTTCAGCGTTCTTTTTCCTTATTATCTTTAGTCTTACTTCCTAGCTTTAGCTCTACTGGTACAGTATGCGGGGACTTCTGTCATGGTACCCATAGAATATACCATTCCAAATCTGTAAATACTATATTGTTACCAATAAAGACGCGGAGAAGATACCTGCGTGATGCAAGGGGCGTAGCCAGGTATCTCTCCCTCCAACGTTCCCCCAACAGCTTTCAACGGCTCTCGGATGACCGGGGGAGGGAAGAGGCGCCTTGATAAGGCGCCCAGCTTGCCCAGCTCGCCATTCTACCATCTCACTCGACTCATGTGTGGTGGTCCAATAAATGAAAAACGCTGCAAATCCCTGCACAACGGTTTATTATTTTGTACAGAATACCCTCCTGTTACAGATCACAGCTCTCTGTATAGATAACCCTTCTATATAACATATGTACTATTCTACACCCTCTGTAGGTTAGTACCTAACCCCGTAATCGTTACTAGGTACTTACCTAAACCGTTGTGTAATAATTTACCTGTATAGGTTCCCCTTGTACGGAGATAGAATAATGAACCGTTGTGTAATAATTTGCCCATCAATAATACTTCAACGGTTGTTCAAGTTGCAAAAGTACCTATCAACAAAATCCAGCCCCTTCTTGGTAGATGAGCCGTTGTGTAATAATTTACCGATGTGTAATGATTTACCGGTGTGTAATAATTTGCCGTTGTGTAATAATTTACCATTGTTTAATCATTTATACCCATCAATAATACTTTAACGTTTGTTCAAGGTTCAGAAGTACCTACCAACAAAATCCAGTAGTCCATCAATTGTCAAATGAAATAAAATCGCAGTACAAACAACTCGACTTCATACAGCCATCTTTGATTATAATCAGATGCTCCGTAGTTATGATATCCGGGCCGGGTTTATACCATTTGATTCACGATCGTGATGTCGAAGCTTTTTGGTGCTCACGAACGGCTGGGCGTACGATGCTCCGGGTGGTCTCAACAAATTGTTTAGCTCAAGACAAATTTAATAACGTAAAAAAAACCATACCCTTCTATCGGAGGTTTTCGAGCTACGGCGTGCTGAAAATTTCAACCCCTATTTTGAACCCCTTAGAGATTACTGACAGTAACGTCGAGCTTCGAGGACCAACTAGACCACGAACGGAACCTATAACGCGAATTTCATCTATTTTCTTTCATGGTAACACTAAGAAACGTGGCCCGTACGGCGGACAGACAGAAATATTTTTATTGCAGTTTTGGATTCTACATACCTTGAAACGTAAACCATCAAATTTTGAGGGGGGGGTAAGAATTTTTTTTTTCTTGCTCGATTCCAATGGTTCATTATTGAAAATAAGAAACCAAAAACGACACCAAAAAGATAGATTAATTTTATTCAGCTTTATTGTGGAATGGTGCAGTGTAAGACGTTGAGTATTATTTTAAATTTAAATTTAGTTATATAAGCATATGTAGGTATATGATGAGTGTACAGTAGTGATAATTACGAACTATTGGTATTGTTTTCAATAATGAACCATTGGAATCGAGCAAGAAAAAAAAATTCTTACCCCCCTCAAAATTTGATGGTTTACGTTTCAAGGTATGTAGAATCCAAAACTGCAATAAAAATATTTCTCTCTGTCCGCCGTACTTGCCACTTTTCGTAGTTACCATGAAAGAAAATTGATGAAATTCGGGTTATAGGTTCCGTTCGGGGTCTAGTTGGTCCTCGAAGCTCGACGTTACTAGTGTCAGTCATCTCTAAGGGGTTCAAAATAGGGGTTGAAATTTTCAGAACGCCGTATCTCGAAAACTTTCGATTGGAGGGTATTGTTTTTTTACGTTATTAAATCTGTCCTGAGCTAAACAATTGTTGAGGCCACCCGTTCGTGTGCACCAAAAAGCTTCGTCAACACGATCGTGAATCAAACGGTATAAACCCGGCCAGGATTATATCATAACTACGGAGCATCTGATTATGTATAATCAAGGATGGCTCTATGAAGTCGAGTTGTTTGTTCTGCGATATTATTTCATTTGACAAGTGATGGACTACTGGATTTTGTTGGTAGGTACTTCTGAAACTTGAACAAACGTTGAAGTATTATTGATGGGTAAATTATTAAACAATGGCAAATTATTACACAACGGTAAAATATTACACCACGGTAAATTATTACACAACGGTAAATTATTACACAACGGTAAATTATTACACAACGGCTCATCTACCCAGAAGGGGCTGGATTTTGTTGATAGGTACTTTCGCAACTTGAACAACCATTGAAGTATTGTTGATGGGTAAATTATTACACAACGGCACATTATTACACCACGGTAAATTATTACACAACGGTAAATTATTACACCACGGTAAATTATTACACAACGGTAAATTATTACAGAACGGCTCATCTACCAAAGGTTCAGCTCTCAAAATTGGTTTTTTATGAGTCAAAAACCTGGAAAAATGTCTGAAATCACCATCAATGTGTATAATAACATTGGAAAAAGTGTAAACAGGTGAATCAAGACCATTAAATGGTAGGTACTACCAATGATCAATGATGATCTGAAAAAAAAAAAAAGCGTAGGTACCTACCTATTTCATGTTTTGGGGCCAAAATTGGTGGAAATCATCAGAAATAGCTATTTCAATCATTCCACATGAAAGAAACAATAAATTTAACAGCCAACAATAATCTCTAGAACTCCAATAGAATAATAAACCCATGTGACAAGGACTTTGCAGCGTTTTTTTAATGTCCTCAAATTGTCCTTTAGTAATAGGTATGTAGTCCCCGTAGTTATAGAAATTTAAATTTAATTGTAGACTGCTAAATAGGTAGGTACTGGAACGGACAGACCTCATATTATTTGTAGCGCGGTTGTTCTGATCAAGTTTCCCTCGAAAGCTGTTCCATGAAGTGTTTGGTATAGGTAGGTATCGTTGCGCTGGTTCCTCCAAACCCACAATTTGGTTCAGTCCAAATTTGTCACGAGCTTAGTTTCCAGACAGCAGCGGGATAGTGGCTGTTATTAATCTGGCCAGAGATTTGAGTTACGATGGCAGCTAATCCACTAAGTAGCGCAGTGGATACCTGGGGGAGAGAAATTCTGTGAATTGCGATAGATATGGTTTTTTGGCTGGAAGGGTCCTAGCGGCTTTGGAATGCGTTGGGATACTGACTGTGATGGCGGAAACGACGAAATCAACGGCGACGATAGTGGAGGCGGATCAGACGACGACGACGCCCGAGCCCACAACGATTCTTCACGAGCGAGGACTTGAAAATTTTGCGCACTTCGCGTTAACAATGGTCTGCATTTACCAGTTGTCTAGTCTTGTTGTTTAGTCGCGTGCGAATCCTCAAGAGCTTCAGTTCTTCTGGAATGGATCTCAAAAGCCTCAGCACTGGTTATCGTGGTTACGTTTAGTTCGTGAAGAAGCTATGTGAATGTTGATCTGGTCTTCCAGGCGGGATATCTGTACAGTCGCTAGCTTCACAAAACGAAAGGGCATCGAACTCGCGTTGGTTAGTTTCCATTCAAAATTACCAATCAGCGTGGCGTGGAATATAAGAGTATAGAACTAAAAGCGTGAATTAGGCTCCTTTCTCGACCGAGCTCAGACTAAGACTGAGAAGGAGTGAGCCAAACTTGACGCTTACATACACTCTGTATATCGCAGTACTTTGGTTGTGGTGGATGATAAATAATAAATAAAAACCAATGCACATGTTAATCAGTTGTTATTTAAACCCATAGATTTTAATAAATTAATACATTGTTCTGTAGCATATTGAATACGTGTACACGCACAAGTGCCTACAACATCTATGCCGTCACAATTCGTATCATGAGATGCCCAAGTACATGATTGTGTTGAATTGTAGTCCATTCGGTGTTTCTTTATAGCATGCCGCCAAATTATCAATCTCCAACCGTAGGATGCTATCAGGGAGTGAATCAACTCGCACTATGGTGAATTTAGGTTGATGTAAAATTCACCATGAGAGGTGGAGGTAGTTTGGATGTTGGATAGGAGTGAATTTAGATGAGTGAGGTGAGTGAAATTTGGTGAGAGTGTGTGTGTGCGGTTAAGGGCGAACCTCCACCGAGCGTGTGATAAATTTCGCCAGGTTGGTTAAGGGCGAGACCTCCACCATACCTGACTAAATTTATGTGTGTGTGAATTTAGAGTGTGTGTTTGTGCGGTTTAGGGCGGACCTCCACCGAGCATGTAGTGTGTGTCATCGGGATTGGTTAAGGGCGAGACCTCCACCAAATCCTGATGAAATGTGTGAGGGTGAGCGAATTTGAGAGTGAATTTGTGAAGAGTGTGTGAGCGGTTAAGGGCGGACCTCCACCGGGTGTGTAGTGTATTTCATCAGGATTGGTTAAGGGCGAGACCTCCACCAAATCCTGATGAAATGTGTGTGTGTGAATTTACTGTGGAATGAGAGGTGTTAGAATTTGTGAGTTGAATTTAGAGAGAGGAGGTTGAGGATAAAGAGAGAGTAGCCAGCAGCTAGAGGAAGTGTAGAATGGCGAAAATGGCGCAGGATCCGGGGTTATGTAGACCCTGAAGCCACCACCCTGGTGGTGGGGCCTCAGGTTGTGTACCGGATCCTGCGTCGGTTGCCCCACTCTTACCGTTTATTCCCAGAGCCTTATTTCTACAGGTTGTTTTTAGCGAGAACTTAAATCTACTTGAGTTGGAGTTCCGGGAGGGACTCACTTCATGCACCATAGCCTCCCATCACTTCAACGTAACGTAGGTGCTCGTGGTAAGCGGGTAATGTTACCAGCTCTGCAAGTCGTCTTGCTGGAGAATGAGTAGAGGTCCGATTTCCAAGTCCATTACTCGTGTTTCTGTGAAAACAACCATAATGTTTGATGAAAATAATTATGGCTTGTATCACCTGCATCGCCAGCAGAAATGAGATAATTAAGGTGAGTCGAAAACTCAGGTCTGATACAGTGAGACTTTAATTAGTCGGTAGTAGTGTATATCGACTAGTTTAACTCTCACATCCACGAATATGTAAACATGTGTAACGTTGACCTATTCGTGGATAATTACGTTTTTACCAGACAAGCTTGTAGGAGATCTACTGGAACACCCGGTTTCAGATGGTTGAACCCCTCAGTTAATGCTTCTATGGTATGCGGGCCGTCCTCCATGATTGTGTATGCTGATTTATTTTACTGGTTTACTTGACCATAAAAACCTATTTGAACGCATTATGCTACCTTTATCATCTTTCAACGCATGCTTAAAATAGGGATGATGAAAATTAAAGTTTTTTTACGAATTAATAATTACCTATGTATTTGAAATATTGTTTGATCGGGAATGAAAAACGCAAACGAAATTCACTTGAACGATTTAGAACGATCGACTTGGATAACAATTTTTAACAATAATAATGCTTTCACAACTTTTTCTCGGAGGTTCTACGCCATCTTGCTCTTCGAGAGGGGCTGAGGTTATAAGAACCAAAGAACTACATGAAAGAACATATTTCGTAACTCTGAATCGTCTGATCGCAATTGCACCGCCTATGGCTGAAGTTTGATGCAATTTACTAATATTCGCACAATTATATCCGTTCGTTCTAAGACCCAAAAAACGCTGCAAATCCCTGCACAACGGTTTATTATATTGTATAGAATACCCTTTTGTTACAGATCACAGCTCTATGTATAGATAACCCGTCTATATAATATGATATGTACTATTCTATACATATTATGTAGATCGCAGACCCTCCGTAGGTTAGTACCTAACCCCGTACTCGTTACTAGGTACCTACCTAAATCACGAGTTAAATGTTGCTAAAATAATTCTGCCGATGACAAACAGTACCTAACAAAAAGAAACACACATAATGAAGTTCTGAAAAGAAATTGTTGATGAGGAGTGAAAAAAGTTGCAAAAGTACCTACCAAAAAACTCCAGCCCCTTCTACGTAGATGGTATAATGAACCGTTGTGTAATAATTTACCGTTGAGTAATGATTTACCGTAGTAATAATTTACCCATCAATAATACTTCAACGTGACAAGTTTCACTACCTACCAACAAACTCCAAAAGAGCCATCATTTTTCAAATGAAATAATATCACAGAACAACCAACTCGACTTCATACTCCGCCAATATAATCAGGTGATCCCAAGCAATGATTCTATCTCCGCCAAATTTCCTATTGTGGGCGCGTCTCTGGTTACGAGATTTGGTTTGAATTGTATACAATTTCATTCACACTGGAGTCGAAAATGCCTGTCGGTGCAAACTTCGGGGCCTTACTGTGAACGAACGGCTGGACGTACGATGCTCCGGGTGGTCTTAAAAAGCTCGCAAGTTCAAGAGCTATTTAAAACCGTAAAAATATTCACGTAAAAAAATGGTATAGGCGTTTTGAAAATTTCAACCCCTATTTTGAACCCCTTAGAGATGACTGACAGTAACGTCGAGCTTCGAGGACCAACTAGACCCTGAAAGGAACCTATAACCCGAATTTCATCAATTTTTTTTCATGGTAACTAAGAAAAGTGGCCCGTACGGCGTACGGCGGACAGACAGAAATATTTTTATTGCAGTTTTGGATTCTACATACCTTGAAACCTAAACCATCAAATTTTGAGGGGGGGGGTAAGCATTTTTTTTTCATGCTCGATTCCAATGGTTTATTATTGAAAATAATAAACCAAAAACAGCATGATCCAATCGAACCCGCTAGCCGAAGCTAGCGCTCGAGCGGACACCAGACGCACCACTTCGGGCGTTTATGTACCTACGTCCGAACAAATACAATGATGTAGATTATTACATTTAGATGATTACATTCCGCGACGGACAGTGCCAGATAATGGCGAGTGTGTAGTAACTTATCCTGGAGCGCCAAATAAAATGCGGTAGTGTTGGCAGGTATTTCATCCAGTCACGAAATCAATGCGAATATCCACTACATTGTTCGCAGTACTTGATTCAGTCTGATGACTCCAATCAATCACGACAATTAGAGCGAGGTTAATGAATTCGTCATAAGTTAACATGGGTTCTGACCAATCCCTAGAGTACTGTGATCGTTGGAAATCTGCATACATTTGGTACAGTATGAGTATCCGGTTAGAATAGAAATCGAGGTTCATTCTGCTCTAGGGGAATAGCTGGGAACCAATATGTAGTGAAAGTTGGGCAATTTGCAAGGTTGAATATTATATAGTGTCATATTTTCAGTATTTTTCTGCATATTGGTTTTCAAAGCAAAAACGCTGCAAATCCCTGCACAACGGTTTATTATTTTGTATAGAATACCCTTCCGTTACAGATCACAGCTCTATGTATAGATAACCCGTCTATATAATTTATGATATGTACTATTCTATACATATAATGTAGATCGCAGACCCTCCGTAGGTTAGTACCTAACCCCGTACACGTTACTAGGTACCTACCTAAATCACGAGTTAAATGTTGCTAAAATAATTCTGCCGATGACAAACAGTACCTAACAAAACGAAACACACATAATGAAGTTCTGAAAAGAAATTGTTGATGAGGAGTGAAAAAAGTTGCGAAAGTACCTACCAACAAACTCCAGCCCCTTCTACGTAGATGATATAATGAACCGTTGTGTAATAATTTACCGTTGAGTAATGATTTACCGTAGTAATAATTTACCCATCAATAATACTTCAACGTTTGTTCAAGTTTCACTACCTACCAACAAACTCCAAAAGAGCCATCATTTTTCAAATGAAATAATGTCACAGAACAACCAACTCGACTTCATACTCCGCCAATATAATCAGGTGATCCCTAGCAATGATTTCATCTCCGCCAAATTTCCTATTGTGGGCGCGTCTCTGGTTACGAGATTTGGTTTGAATTGTATACAATTTCATTCACACTGGAGTCGAAAATGCCTGTCGGTGCAAACTTCGGGGCCTTACTGTGAACGAACGGCTGGACGTACGATGCTCCGGATGGTCTTAAAAAACTCGCAAGTTCAAGAACTATTTAAAACCGTAAAAATATTCATGTAAAAAAATGGTATAGGCGTTTTGAAAATTTCAACCCCTATTTTGAACCCCTTACAGATGACTCACAGTAACGTCGAGCTTCGAGGACCAACTAGACCCCGAGCGGAACCTATAACCCGAATTTCATCAATTTTCTTTCATGGTAACTAAGAAAAGTGGCCCGTACGGCGTACGGCGTACGGCGGACAGACAGAAATATTTGTATTGCAGTTTTGGATTCTACATAACTTGAAACGTAAACCATCAAATTTTGAGGGGGGGTAAGAATTTTTTTTTTTCATGCTCGATTCCAATGGTTCATTATTGAAAATAATAAACCAAAATCATGAAGCTTCTCTGATTCAGTACCTACTAGTTTGCAAAGCCCACGAAAACTCCTTGTTCACTGGTAGAGTTTGACAGGCTGATAAGTTCCTACTTCGAATTCCTATTGTAATAGGTTCATCTTTTTCAAGTACTTATCTATAGTAACTGCTGTTTTGGTTTATATTCTGTGAACCATACGCATGTATTCGGTCAGAAATTTTTTTGTATAACACCCCCTCAAAATTTTTCTTTTTTGTTTCATGGTGCGTAGATTCCAAAACGCTGCAAAATTATTACACAACGGTTTATTATTTACCCGTATAGATGGCCCTTCTGCGTATATCACTGTCTTCTGTGGTCAATACCTACCCTCGACCGCCCCCCCCCCCCCCCCCCAACTGACCCATCCACCCCAGGAAAGACCTGAATCGAGTACTGGAGCCGGCCTGGGAATTACAGTTTCATAAAACATGGAAAACAATACTTCAAAAGATCATGTTCACTAAAATAAAAAACTATTTTTACACCCAGTTTTCACCCAAAACACTCCTGGGTGTATTCCGATTGGGCTGCCGAGCTTCCGAGCACAACTAGGGCGCAAGTGGAGCCTGTGTGCGAAAGAATGACGACTTTAGACCAAAATTTGTGGTAAATTTAACTCAGAAACTTTGTTAGAACTTCACTTCTTCGCTCATTGGTCAAAATGGACTTCATATTCGGTCTTCTTGAGCTAAAAAACATGGGAAAGGATACCTCACAAGCTCATGTTACTAAAACACCAGAAAACCCCATTTTTAAACCCATTTTTCACTCATAACATCCCTGGGTGTATTCCGATCGGCCTGCAAAGCTTCGGAACACAACTAGGGCCCAAAAACATTTTTTAGACCGAAAATCAAGGTAGATAAATATGTATGCCACGGCGCAAGGACACCTGTTGGATCTAAGCACCTTTTATCAGTCTTATTATAATTTCGAGGGGGAGTTCAAAAAACTTTTTGCTGAGCGGGTGTATTATTCACAGAAAAATAAACCAAAATTTTCACCTGTATAGATGCCCCTTCTGCGTAGCTTACGGTTTTCTGTGGTCAATACCTACCCTCGAGCTCCCCCAAGGAGAGCCCTAAATCGAGTACTGGAGCCATAAAAATGCGCGGGATTGAATAATTCAATAATTAATTATTTCTTGTTATTGATGAAGCATAAGGTTTGTTCAATTTACGAAAGTACCTAGCAACATCATCCAAATGAGCCATCGTTCTTCAAATGAAATAATATCAAGGAACAGCCAACTGGACTTCATACAGCCATCCTTGATTATAATCAGGTGCTCTCTTGCATGATCTGGGCCGGATATACGCCGTATGATACACGGTCGTGTGGGGTAAGCTTTTCGGTGAAAACGAATAGCTGATCGTACAATGAGAATCTCCGGAAGGTCTCAAAAAATTCTTTAGGTAGAGATCAGTTATTTAAACACTTGAAAAACGCTGCAAATCCCTTCACAACGGTTTATTATTTTGTACAGAATACTCTTCTGTTACAGATCACAGCTCTCTGTGTAGATAACCCGTCTATATAATATATAATATGTACTATTCTATTCATATTATGCAGAATGCAGACCCTCCGTAGGTTAGTGCCTAATGCCGTACTCGTTACTAGGTACCTACCAAAATCACGAGTTAAATGTTGCCAAAGTAATTCTGTCGAGGACAAACAGTAACGCAAATAATGAGGTTCCGAAGGAAAATTGTTGATGTGGAGTGAAATTGA
The DNA here is from genome assembly GCA_954871275.1 of Leptopterna dolabrata. NCBI lineage: Eukaryota > Metazoa > Arthropoda > Insecta > Hemiptera > Miridae > Leptopterna > Leptopterna dolabrata. Next base: position 78,143,730 of record OX940975.1, on the reverse strand, counting down.
TGCCCCTTCTGCGTAGATCACTGTTTCTGTGGTCAGTACCTACCCTCGTGGTCAAGTATAATGAACCGTTTTGTAATAACTTGCCCATCAATAATACTTCAACGGTTGTTCAAGTTGCAAAAGTACCGATCAACAAAATCGAGCCCCTTCTTGGTAGATGAACCGTCGTGTAATAATTTACAGTTGTGTAGTATTTTACCGTTGTGTAATAATCTACCACTGTGTAATAATTTACCCATCAATAAAACTTCAACGTTTGTTCAAGTTTCACAAGTATCTACCAACAAAATCCAGTAGTCCTTCACTTATCAAATGAAGTAATATCGCAGAACAACCAACCAACTCGACTTCATACAGCCATCCTTGATTATAATCAGGTGCTCACTAGCAATGATATCTGGGCCGGATTTATACTGTTTGATTAACGATCATGCTGACGTAGCTTTTTGGTGCACACGAACGGCTGGACGTACAATGCTCCGGGTGGTCTCAAAAAATTGTTTAGCTCAAGACAAATTTAATAACGTAAAAAAAAACCATACCCTTCTATCGAAAGTTTTCGAGATACGGCGTTCTGAAAATTTCAACCCCTATTTTGAACCCCTAGAGATGACTGACAGTAACGCCGAGCTTCGAGGACCAACTCGACCCCGAACGGACCCTATAACCCGAATTTCATCAATTTTTTAGTTTATTATTTTCAATAATGAACCATTGGAATCGAGCATGAAAAAAAAATTCTTACCCCCCCTCAAAATTTGATGGTTTACGTTTCAAGGTATGTAGAATCCAAAACTGCAATACAAATATTTCTGTCTGTCCGCCGTACGCCGTACGGGCCACTTTTCTTAGTTACCATGAATCAAAATTGATGAAATTCGGGTTATAGGTTCCATTCGGGGTCTAGTTGGTCCTCGAAGCTCGACGTTACTGTCAGTCATCTCTAAGGGGTTCAAAATAGGGTTTGCAATTTTCAGAACGCCTATACCTTTTTTTTACGTTTTAAATAGTTCTCCAAGTTGGGAGCTTTTTAAGACCACCCGGAGCATCGTACGTCCAGCCGTTCGTTCACAGTAAGGCCCCGAAGTTTGCACCGACGGGTATTTTCGACACCAGGGTGAATGAAATTATACATCAGACCAAATCTCGTCACCAGGGACGCAGCTAAAATAGGAATTGGCTGGAGATAAAATCATTGCTAGGGATCACCTGATTTTATAGGTGGAGTATGAAGTCGAGTTGGTTGTTCTGTGATATTATTTCATTTGAAAAATGATGGCTCTTTTGGAGTTTGTTGATAGGTAGTGAAACTTGAACAAACGTTGAAGTATTTTGATGGGTAAATTATTACTACACGATGGTAAATAATTACTCAACGGTAAATTATTACACAACGGTTCATTATACCATCTACGTAGTAGGGGCTGGGTTTGGTGGTAGGTACTTTCGCAACTTTTTTCACTCCTCATCAACAATTTCTTTTCAGAACTTCGTTATGTGTGTTTCTTTTTGTTAGGTACTGTTTGTCATCGGCAGAATTATTTCAGCAACATTTAACTCGTGATTTAGGTAGGTACCTAGTAACGAGTACGGGGTTAGGTATTAACCTACGGAGGGTGTGCGATCTATATCATATGTATAGAATAGTACATACATTATATAAAGGGTTTTCTATACGGAGAGCTGTGATATGTAACGATGGTAAATTATTACACAACGGCATATTATTACGCAACGTTGAATTATTACACAGCGGCAAATTATTACACAACGGTAAATTATTACATAACGTTAAATTATTACACACAGGTAAATTATTACAGAACGGTAAATTATTACACAACGGTTCATCTACCAAGAAGGGGCTGGATTTTGTTGGAAGGTACTTGTGAAACTTGAACAAACTTTGAAGTATTATTGATGGGTAAATTATTGCACAACGGTAAATTATTACACAACGGTAAATTATTACATAACGGTAAATTATTACACAACGGTTCATCAACCAAGAAGGGGCTGGATTTTGTTGATCGGTACTTTTGCAACTTGACCAAACGTTGAAGTATTATTGATCGGCAAATTACACGACGGTTCATTATACTTGACCACGAGGGTAGTTACTGACCACAGAAACAGAGATCTACGCAGAAGGGGCATCTATTTCACTCCACATCAACAATTTTCCTCAAAAATTCATTATTTTTGCGTTTCTTTTCGCCATTTTAGTTACTGATTGCCATCGAAAGAATTATTTTAGCAACATTTAACTCGTGATTTAGGTAGGTACCTAGTAACGAGTACGGGGTTAGGTACTAACCTACGGAGGGTCGGCGATCTACATAATATATGTATAGACTAGTGCATTATATTTATAGACGGGTTATCTATACAGAGAGCTGTGATCTGTAAAAGAAGGGTATTCTGTACAAAATAATAAACCGTTGTGCAGGGATTTGCAGCGTTTTTTTCATGGTAACTAAGAAAATTGCTCAGTACGGCGTACGTCGGAAATTTTTTTATTGCATTTTCGGATTCTACATACCTTGAAACGTAAACCATCAAATTTTGATGATGGGGGGTAGAATCTTTTTTCATGCTCGATTCCAAAGGTTCATTATTGAAAATGACAAACCAAAAAACCATAGGTACCCTTCTATTGAAGGTTTTCGAGCTACGGCGTTCTGAAAATTTCAACCCCTATTTTTCACCCCTTAGAGATGAATGACAGTAGTAACAACTCTTCTTCTTCTATTGGTTTCGGATTCTCAGTGTTCATGTCCCATGCTTATTATTGTAGATGGATTTTTAAGCACTGGTCTAGAAAATTTTTGTTTATAATATTATGTAGGTATACTTCTCATTTTTTTATTAGCAATATTTATTTTCCTTTTTTTCTTTTCAGGGAAGTTCCTACGCTATGGGCAGTAAGTTCCTATCCTTTATTTTTTGTACAAAACAAATTTATCAAAACAAAACAAAATAGTTCAATAGAGCAACGCAGTACCTATTGAAGTGGTGTTGTTTAGTGTGTGTGAGTCATATTTTGTACTTTCGTATGGACGTAGTATGGCACAGTAGTAGCTGGGATAAACATGTACTTACAATCTTCCATAATTATATGCAAAGAATGAAATATAACACACCATGAAAAGTGATATATACCTATTTAATGAAAATTAGCCGACAATTTAATATTTTTGTGCCGACGGCTTTTCGACGGTCGTTTTATTCGTTTATTATAATTGTGTGGTGATGGTGGGGGGGGGGGGGGGTCCGTTTGGGGTGGTATGGTTTCGCGCTGTCATCTTCTTACACAATAGCACGAATGGTTCTTCGAAAATTCGCTTTTATAGCCATGCTTCATGACTGGAATTTTTTGTTTTGCGGAAAACAGTTTTACGGAAAATCGATAACATGGCGAGTCGCAATCATCATACAGTATTGATGAAAAAGACAAATCAATTGGTAAAATAAGGTGTGACACAATGGAAGTCTACAACATACCTACTTATAATCGCGAATTTCAGAAGATAAGAATAACTAAGCAAAAAGACGATGAGCCTGCCTACGTTCGGTCCATAAATTAATTCAGAACGGCATTCATTACATAAAGCCGCGGCCACACATGCGGAGTTCGCCAAGCAACGAATATTCGCCAAATACCGAACATTCGGCATTCGCCGAATGCCAAATGTTCGCCAAGAAAAAGCACCCTGGCCACACAATCGGAGTTCGCCGAGCACCGAGCTCTACCCCGAGCATTGACGAATATTCGGCATTGAGCATTGAGCATTGAGTGATGGACCCAGAGCAGGTGGTTGTTGCTGCAGCCGCGTTCGTTGTGTTGGCGGGCAGCCTACTATGAGTCACGGATCGAGAAAACGCATCTGCCTCCTCCATGAGGGAGAAGCAGACGGACATCACCAATGGCTGCACGGCAAGCCACTAGCCACGGCACGGCCAGTAATAATCAGAGGTTTCATAATGTACCTACCTAATAATGTTTCTTCACTTTCTACTCCGACAAGATTGTTTTGAGAAAAAAGAATCGATTCTCAGATGTATCGATTCTTTTTGAAAAAATAATCGCGATTCTTTTCGATACTTTTCTGAAAAATCGATTCGATTTAAATCGATTCATTTTGGAGAATCGGACATCCCTACAGGGAAAGTGATGTGAATCACAGGATACTTCACCCTTCAGTCAGTTGGATGCGTAGACTAAGCCCGCATAACTTCACGGTCGGATGGCGAATCTTCGTCCGCATGTGTGGCCGGGACAAATGTTCGCCATTTGGCGAACATTCGTCTCCTTTGAAGCGGGCAAAAAACCGCCTCCGAGGCGAGCACCCGAATATTCGGTGTTCGCCGAATAACGAACATTCGCCCTCCGGCTACACATGTAGGAAATCGGCGAACTTTTGCTCGGTGCTCGGCGAACTCCGCATGTGTGGCCGCGGCTTAATATGTGATGGAGAAATGAACATGCCTCATCTACCTACTGTCTGAACTGCTGAACCCGACTAAAACCACGTTCTCATATTACTAAAATATTATGATTATCCCTACTGAATTTAAAATTCATTGAAATCGTGCCGTTCGTCAGCTCAAATGAAAAATCCTTGGCACTCGTTATTTTACATTCTTGTTATTGTTATTCCAATAGCAAGTTATTTTTTATGTACTTGTATTCTTGTTATTATTATTCTATTGATATTTTTATTGCATTTGAATTATTGTTATTGCTGTTATATATTGATCATTCTCAACATATTTGTTATCGTCGGTCGTTGTCAGTGATATTTCCATAGGCGTCACTTGTGAACCTCGAAACTGATAATATAAATATAGTTGTGGCAATATATATTGATCGAGTGCAATTTTGCCTGAACCTTTTATTGAACTTCCTTCATTTTACGGCGATTTTTTTTATGGCTTCATAGGGTTTGGTGGACTATGAGAACCCTGCAAATCATTAGTTACTGAATGGCTTATTATGGAAATTCCAGTCACATAGGTACTTAGAAAGTAATAATTTAGAAATGAAATCATAGTAAGAAATCCAGATACCAGTCAGATGCTTAAAACCAAACGCCCTTCTTGATACCCTGACAGGATTCAGCCAAAATTTGGCTGTATCCTGATTTGATCCAGCAGCCAACTATTTCTGCCAAGCAAATTTTGTAGTTGAAGAAATAGATGTAGACGGAAAAATACACTCTTAGATGTGAACTCAGTCCGCCTGCTAGCTCAAATCAACAGGAAAGGGAAGGCATGGTTGCAAGGTGGGCCCAGGTAGAGGATTAGAGGGCTAACAATAGGCCCTATTGTTATAATGATTTTCCCAGATGCTGTTCGATCTAATGATCCGATCTTCAATCTGAAAGCGGATTTGAATTCTTCAATTTTTCCCTTACAAAAGTGCTAGTTGCTTTTTTTTAAAAAGGTTGAAATTAAGTAAAATAATTTCGGGAACTCCATGAAAAAAATTTGTAAAATTCAAAACTGAATGTCCGCACTTGTGGTTGTTTATAACGATTATAGAACATTTTACAGATTGAAAATCGGTTGACCCGTTCAAGAGATAAACCGAATATTGTATTGGCTCATTTTGAAGCACAACTTGGTGGCGGTTCTTGGAACTAAACCCGGGACATTTACCCTTAGGTTTACCCTTAATGTCTAGTCCGGTCTAGTAGAAGATTTAAGGATAGATTTAACTAATGGCACATTTTTGGGGATCATAGAGAATGCAAAGAGTATTACTGTTCAAACCCCCGAAACGGGAAGGCATTTGATGAGGTAACTATTATTTTACTTTCTAAAATACATGTGGCACTTGCCCCTGTACTAGTGAAAAGTCACTATTTATTGTCAAATGACACAAGTAACTTGGCAGAAAGTTATAATATGGCATCAGTGGCCAAGCTTACTGGGGCTAAACAAATCAATAGGGGGAAGAGAGGTTCGTTCTCGAGTAGAGTTAGAGGGGCAGCTTTAGATTAACAAATTGGTCCCGAATTGCACGCTAAAACTATTAGATATATAACGGGGAAAAGCCCAGCAAGTATAACGAAGAAAATCGCACAGAAGGAAACGTAGGAATGCCGCATGTAGGCGAGCTCTTTTTACTGGTGGTTCAGCAGTTGTAACAAAGGTTCAGCCAACATTTCTGTAGTTATGTTCAATAGAATAATAAAACCATGTGACAAGGACCCTGCAGCTTTTTTTCAAGTCTAGGCATGTGTCATATAGGCGAAGAGTTTCTATTGAAATAAAATAAGAAAAAGAATAAAAATTAATGTGGAATCGAATGCTGCAGATAAGAAGTTTATAATAAATCGTTAAAAGATTATTGAAGAAAACATTCTAATATATTATTAGTTCTTTCTCTATTAATAATATATTGGTGAAGCCAAAAGATAACGGATAAAAATAAAGACAAAACAAAAATTAAATCTACTTATCTTGAACACCGAGTGATATAGGGAGCAACTGAAAGTTCTGCCACCCCAACATGTCAGAGGAAAAAAAACTATAAAAATATTATACTATTCATGAATAGCTGATAAGTATAATAAATATAGTAAAAGCCAACGGAAGATGAATGGAAGAAGGTTCAGAGGATGCTTAAAGATGGGAGTAGAGATGAATGTGATAAATGATGTTTAACCTAAGTGATTTCGTGACAATCAAAAACAATCCTTTCTCAAAAAATTGAATCAGATTAGGATTTTGTGAATATGCAGTTGCTAAAAATCATCGATAATAGCTAAACGAAAATATTTTTTTAAACGAAAAGTATCATTCATCTGATTTGGGAAGGGGATCCTCAGGACAGGGCACGGGACAAATGTGCAAACTACGGGACTGTCCTGGAAAATCCTGGACGTCTAGTAACCCTGACTATCCCATGGGCTACAAGGTCATTTTATTTCTGGCGCTAATAATCGTATTTTAGGGGTCGTAACTTCCTTCAGTGACCATTTAAGTAAGTACCTATATTCTAAAGTGGTTTGGGGCTACTACAAGAAGAAGAAATTGTAATAACTAGTAGAAAGATAAAAATAAACACACTACCAGAAAACTGTCGAGGTAACTAAATTAACAATATAAAAGAAAAATGTAACAAGATACCTGCTATTAATGTAACTATGTATTTAAGAATAACTTGGCTTTTAAGGGAAATCCAAGGTGTGAAGGAAGTATTATATTTTGGATAATATGAATGTGACATAGCATATCTAGTTTTTGTTTTTTTTTCTAACAGAAAAGGTACCTAGTTAGGAAAAAGTTCACAAGGTGATTTACATAATATGCATAATAGTTTTGTAAGAAGTGTAGTATTAAGAAAGCACAAATCCCACATAGGCAAGGAGCCTGTGCGTGGGCATATCCGCCCAGGCTTGAAATATGATGAATTCCGCCATTATTTACGTATCTACCTATTCATTTAGTAAATAAGGAAAAGAATCAGATCTGAACGTTAACGATAAATGCTAAGTAATTATTATTAGGTTATACCTAAAACACTGCAAATCTCCCTGCACAACGGTTTATTATTTTGTACAGAATACCCTTCTGTTACAGATCACAGCTCTCTGTACAGACAACCCGTCTATATAATAATATATGTACTAGTCTATACACATTATGTAGACCGCAGACCCTCCGTAGATTAGTACCTAACCCCGTACTCGTTACTAGGTACCCACCTAAATCGCGAGTTAAATGTTGCTGAACAGTAACTAAAATGGCAAAAAGAAACGCAAATAATGAAGTTCTGAAGTAAAATTGTTGATGTGGAGTGAAATAGATTTCCCTTCTGCGTAGATCACTGTTTTCTGTGGTGAATAACTATAATGGACCGTTGTGTAATAACTTGCCCATCAATAATACTTTAACGGTTGGTCAAGTTGCAAAAATTATCAATCAACAAAATCCAGCCCCTTCTTCGTAGATGAACCGTTGTGTAATAATCTACCGTTATGAAATAATTTGCCGTTGTGTAGTAATTTACCATTGTGTAATAATTTACCCATCAATAATACTTCAATGTTTGTTCAAGTTTCACAAGTTCCTACCAACAAAATCCAATAGTCCATCACTTATCAAATGAAATAATATCGCACAATAACCAACTCGACTTCATACAGCCATCCTTTATTATAATCAGGTGCTCCTTAGTGATGAAATCCCGGCCAGATTTATACCGTTTGATTCACGATCGTGTTGACGACGCTTTTTGCTGCACACGAACGGCTGGACGTATGTACACAATGATCCGGGTGGTCTCAAAAAATTGTTTAGCTCAAGTCAAATTTAATATCGTAAAAAAAACCATACCCTTCTGTTGTGATCGGCTGCTCCTCCACAACTCAATCTATGTCTGAACATGCTGTAACTCAGAGTGGGGACCCCCCGACCCCCCTCTGATCTTGTCAGGGGACTATATAAGAGCCAGGGTGCCACCAATAAACTAACCATTCTCTCGTAATCGATCGACTCGTCTATCCGACTCCCAATCACTACACTGGTGACATCCGACGTGTGAGCTCCACCGCCAGCGCCCGCCGTTTGACAGCGTCGCAGCCTCCGCCTCCGCTTCAACGAGCCCCACCACGCGCGGCCCCCACCGACGCCACAGCGGCGCCCCACTCCGACGCCCGCCTCGACGGCTATCGCAGCGCCTCCCGCTACTTCGCCCCACCATCACCGATCCTTATATAAGGAAACGGACGCCGGCGCCGAGCACACTTCAAGCTGACACCTCACCGGACTGGCACCGAAGAGAAAACCGAAGATGACGGAGCAGAAACCGCAAAAAACGCCCGAAGCGAGCGCTCCTTCGATTCTCAAGCTCCAGCCGTTCGACCCCGCATTCCCGCACGTCTGGTTCGCCCAACTCGAGCTCATCCTCGCACACGAAGGCCTCACGACGCCACATGCGAAATTCGCCCGAGCCTTCCTCGCCCTCGAACCTCGACAAGCGGATCTATGCGCCGACATCAACCCCTCGCACACCAGTAGTTACCAGACGCTCAAAACTCGCCTTCTAGCGACACACGCACCTTCCGATGGTTCACGGCTCACCGACATCCGACGACGAACTACCGTCGATCCTCGCTCGCCGACTCACCCGAGCACTTCCGGCTGACACACCCGCACCGCTCGTCCGACAGCTCTTCCTCCGTGCCCTACCCGAGAGCATACGTCTACACATAGCGGCCCGTGACGAACCCGACATATTGAAACTCGCTGCGCTCGCCGATCGCCTCCTACCATTCGCCCCACCTCCTCGGGTGGCTACCGTCTCCGAAGAGGTCGAAGTGATCAACGATAGACGACAACGGCGATCCCCGACGCAGCCGGCGACGAACACACGCCGAACAACGAACACCCTATGTTTCTACCACCGCACATGGGGCCCACGAGCACAGAAATGCCGCAGCCCCTGCACCTGGCGCCCGAAACCGACGGGAAACGACAACGCACGGCCCGACCAGCCGTAACGGCCGTGCGCAACCCACCAACATCTCGGCTCTTCATCCGCTGTAAAAAAACCTCGCTACACTTCCTCGTGGACACCGGCTCCGACGTCTCGATCGTCCCGAACACCCTGCTCAACCGAAAAACAACACGTCCAAGCGCTCTACGTGCCGCAAACGGCACCGAGATCAAGATGTACGGCACACACTCCGCATCGGTACACCTACCAGATCTCCCTCCGTACGAGTGGACCTTCACAGTCGCCGACGTATCAACCCCGATCCTCGGCTCCGACTTCTTGACGTACCACGGCCTACTCGTTGACCTACCCAACGCCAGACTCATCAACGCGGCCACGCAGCGGTACATCACCGGGACAGTAGACCTAGTACCTCCGAGCCAGTCCATCTGTACGACAACAGCGAACGAGCCCCGTTTTCAAGCCCTCCTCGACGCCTACAAACCTTCATCGACACCATGCGATGCTCCTGTCGAACATCACATCGTCACGAAGGGCCCCCCGTGTCACGCGAAACTTCGCCGATTATCCCCGGACCTATACGCGAAAGCGAAGGCCCATTTCGGCGAATTACTAGCGGCGGGGGTCATCGAACCTTCGGAGGCGCCGTGGTCCAGCCCTCTCCACATCGTTCCGAAACCCGACGGTGACATTCGCCCCGTCGGTGACTACAGAGCGCTGAACCGACTCACTGTGCCCGATCGCTACACCGTCCCACACCTACACGACTTCACAACGGCCCTGTACGGGACTACAGTGTACAGCACATTCGACCTCGCCCGTGCATTTTTTCACTGCAAAATCAGCGAACGCGACGTGCCAAAAACAACGATCTTAACACCCTTCGGCGCCTACCAATTCAAGCGAATGAATTTCGGCTTACGAAACGCAGCGCAAACGTGGCAACGCTACATGGACCACGTCCTACGCAACCTACCTTTCGTGTACTGTTACCTCGATGACATACTGGTCGCCTCGGCCACCCCGTCTGAACACTACACCCACGTACGCACGCTCCTCGAGACCCTCGCTAAATACGGCCTACAAATAAATACAGCCAAATGCCAGCTCGCACGGCCCTCAGTCAAATTTCTCGGCCACAACGTTTCAACCGACGGGATAACACCCCTACCGGAACGCACGGACCTCATTAAGAAATTCCCGCGACCCACTACCGTGCACGAGCTTCGAACATTCCTCGGCCTCATTAACTTCTATCACCGAGCGATACCACGAGCCGCACCTACGCTCCGCCCCCTAGTGGAAATGATTCCACCCGACGCGAAGAAAAAGGACAAACGCACGCTCACGTGGACCACCGACGCAGCTGACGCATTCGACCGCGCAAAACGCTTACTCGAAACCTCCGTCACACTCGCCCACCCGGCCCCGACCCAACCTCTCGTCCTACACACGGACTCGTCGGATTTCGCCGTCGGCGCAGCGCTGCATTTCATCGACAACACACACTTACGCCCGCTAGGTTTCTTCTCACGCACCCTCAACCCGGCTCAACGTAACTACAGCGCGTTCGACCGCGAACTACTGGCTATCTACCTCGCCATAGTACATTTTCGCCAACAAATAGAAGGGCGCCCACTCACCGTATATACGGACCATAAGCCCCTCACGACCTCACTAACGACTCAGTCAAATACGGCCCCACCAACACGGCTCCGGCACCTTCGATTCATCTCAGAATTCACGACTGACATCAGGTACGCCGAGGGCCCAACAAACATCGTCGCCGACTACCTTTCGCGACTACCACCCACAGCCAACATGGCCCACGCAGTCACGGACTACGGCACCCCCTTCACGCTACAACAGCTAGCCGACGCACAGGCCGCCGATGACCACATCGCCAATATGAATCTCACACCACACCGAATACAAGGCCACGAGATCATGTGCGAAAATACCGACGCCTCGCCTCGCCCCTACATCCCTACGCCGCTACGCCTCGCGGTTTTTAAACACATACACGGGATGACACATCCGGGGATAAAGGCCACCACAGCCCTCATCCGCGCTCGATATTATTGGACCGTCATGACCTCGTCGATACGGTTGTTCACCCGCGCCTGCCCGAGTTGTAACCGAGCGAAAACAACTCGACACATCAGGGCTCCCCTCGGCGAATTTCCCGACGCCGCGCCACTCGAACACCTACATATCGACCTATTCGGCCCGCTACCGCCATCGGCTACGAAAAAGTACATATTATCAATGATTGACCGCGCCACTGGCTGGTTTGAATGCGCACCCCTCTCGACCATTTCCGCCGACGCAGTGATTACGGCCCTACACAACCACTGGATCGCCCGCTACGGCTCCCCGGCACGCGTAACCACTGACCAGGGCACCCAGTTCACCTCAGCCGAATTCCATAAATACTGCACGTCCATGGGCACGGAGGTACACCATACCAATACCTACCACCCTCAAGCCAACGGCCTCGTCGAACGACTGCATAGGGTCCTTAAAGACGCAATTCTCGCAACAGCCACTTCCCGCACATGGGCCACCCAACTTAGCGGCCTCCTCCTCGGCCTACGAAACCGCCCGGGCCCCGACGGCTACTCACCGGCCCAACGCCTCTTCTCGGCCACACCACGCCTCCCAGGGGATCTATTCACTCAACCGCCACCATCAACTGTGCCCCTACGCACCAACGAATCGTACCGCCACTACACACAGTCCTACGTGCCAGCAACTATGCGCACAGCGACCCACGTGTACGTGCGCGTAGACACGCCAAGGGGTAAACTCGAGCCACCTTACACCGGCCCCCATCAGGTGTTGACAAACGATGGAAAAACGATAACTTACCTCACGGACGATCGACAAACACCATCAGTCTCAATCGACCGATGTAAGCCGGCACCCCCACCTACGCACAACACGGGACCCACCACGACGCCGCAAATCGCCCCCAACCACACAGCGATGGCCACAACATCACCACCACAGCACCCACGGCAACAACCGCTCCCGCGGAACCACGCCCGGAGCCCGAGCCTCGCCCGCCAACGCTACGCGCTCTACGCCACCGCCCCACGACACCGACCACAGCAGCCACCCGGACAGCCCACACGGACCCAACACACGCACCTCCCTCGCCCGGCCACAGCCACAGCGACATCAACAAAATTTAATTAAAATTGAAAATTACTTAAATTCTGGGGGGAGCAGTGTTGTGATCGGCTGCTCCTCCACAACTCAATCTATGTCTGAACATGCTGTAACTCAGAGTGGGGACCCCCCGACCCCCCTCTGATCTTGTCAGGGGACTATATAAGAGCCAGGGTGCCACCAATAAACTAACCATTCTCTCGTAATCGATCGACTCGTCTATCCGACTCCCAATCACTACACCTTCTATCGAATGTTTTCGAGATACGGCGTTCTGAAAATGTCAACCCCTTTTTTTAACCCCTTAGAGATGACTGACAGTAACGCCGAGCTTCAAGGACCAACTCGACCCCGAACGGACCCTATAACCCGAATTTCAACAATTTTTTTTCATGGTAACTAAGAAAAGTGTTAGTACGGCGTACGTCGGAAATTATTTCATTGCATTTTCGGATTCTACATACCTTGAAACGTAAACATTCAAATTTTGAGGTGGGGTAAGAATTTGAAGAAGGCTTAGCCTTTTTTGTTCATGCTCGATTCCAATGGTTCATTATTGAAAATAATAAACCAAAATGAAACTGAAGACGAGTTCTTCAGATCTGAACGTTAATAATAAATTCCAAGTAATTATTACGAGATTATACCTAAAAATGAAACTGAAGACGAGTTGTTGGTAGGTACTTGTGATACTTGAACAGACGTTGAAGTATTATTGATGGGTATAAAATTATTACACAGTGTTAAATTATTACACAACGGCAAATTATTACACAACGGTTCATCAACAAAGAGGGGGCTGGATTTTGTCGATCGGTACTTTTGCAAGTTAACAACCGTTGAAGCATTATTGATGGACAAGTTATTACACAACGGTCCATTATAGGTATTGACCACAGAAAGCAGTGATCTACGCAGAAGGGGCATCTATTTCACTCCACATCAACAATTTTCCTTCAGAACTTCATCATTTGCTTTTCTTTTTGCCATTTTAGTTATGGTAAAGTGGGGTAATGGGATCCAGGGGGTAATGGTATCCTTCAGAGTTTTAGAAAATCTGAAGCCTTCTCCAGTAACCCAGCAGGCTCTGAACTCTGTTGGGAAGCTGAGGAACTAATCTTATAAACATTTTGACAGCTGATTAAACAAATGCCGCTCATTTCGCGTTTCAAAGTTTTGAAGGCGTTTTCTTATAATTTTTGCCATGTCTTCAAAACGAGGTAAGTCTCTTATTTTTTCGTATTTTTCGAATTTTGTTTTTTACGAACTTTAGAACTACTCTTTGCTACTCGATTCGTGTTCAGTTTTTCAAAATCCGTACAGAAATAAGGTGTCAGCGTGTGTTTCACAAAAATGTCAACAAGTGGGGTAATGGTATCCTTGGTTATGGGGTAATGAGATCCGCGATTTTGAGTGATCCCATTACCCAATAGCAGATGCCATTCCCCCACAACTTTTCTCACCGCCCCTCCCCCCCGATTTCCAAAAGAAAATCAGGGGATCCGATTACCCCACTGGGGGATCCCATTACCCCGCTGGTGGGGGAATGATATCCAAAGCACTTTTTTGCTTTAGCGAGGAATAGCAATTAGTATGTTCGCTAACCGGTTAAAAAAAGTCCGAATGATCACAATTCAATAAATTTGCGGAAAAATGAGACCAGTTTCACAGATGTACGACTATTCTGGACGATGCTACTGAACGACAAAGTTAAGGGTATCCCATTTCCCCACCTTACCCTACTGTTTGTCATCGACAGAATTATTTTGGCATCATTTAACCCGTGATTTAGGTAGGGTAACTAGTAACGAGTACGGGGTTAGGTACTAACCTAGGGAGGGTCTGCGATATACATCATAGAATCATATATAGAATAGTACATAATTGTATAGACAACACCTATACAGATCGCTGTGATCAGTAACAGAAGGGTATTCTGTACCGTTGTGCAGGGATTTGCAGCGTATTTTTCACGGTTGATTGGTGGAGAATGCAGACTCATTGGAACCAGGTTTAGGAGCTTGAGTATGTCACATTCAGCAAACCGAGCTGGGTGCACTTTTGGGACAGGATGTATATATTGGTGTTTCTAATGGAGTGTATGGATTGTGTTTTTTGGAGGATCCACGGTCTGTTTAAAAATAATTTAATTATTTGTAATGTTACAGTTTGATTTGTCTCAATAAGCCTATATTTTCAAAATCAGGTTTTGTCGGATATAATGTTCATTTCTTTATATCTCAATGGTCAATTTTTGGGCAGTTACTGCGGGTGTTAGGTGGGTTTTATATGTACATCCCCATGCTATAGCGCCATAAGTGAGGTATGAGGGAATGAGAGATGTGTTCAGCATTTTGATAATATGAATCAGGCATATGTTTCTACATCTATAAAATATTTAAGCTCTTTGTTTCATTTTCTTTGCTAAATGTTCAATGTGAATTCGAAATCTCATGCGTTCATCTATGAATATTCCAAGTTATTTTGTTGATGCAACTCTATTCATTACAGTACACGTACATGTCATTACAAGGCCAGTATTGCTAATAGGTACTAGATTAATTTGAAATAGGATTATTTGCTTTTATATATTGTATAATAAACGCGTTTAATTCATTCATCCAGTCATTCAAGATGTTTGGTCATGGAATAGGGAGAAGGAAGAAGGCTCATTCAATTTATTCCATGATTTGGCTGAACTGAGGGACTGCCAAACTCCTTTTACCCATATTCTGAGTTCCTTCTGAGGAGATTTGGCAACCCTGTTTGCAGCAGTGTTCTTCTGTTTTTTATAGACCCAAGCAGGCGAGGTAGTTTTTCCAGCTCCCTTCTGTTATTAACAAATACCCGGAAAATCTGTCCTGGCCTTCTACTGGGGTTCCTGGACCTTCCATACCTAGAAACCACTGGTATCAACAAAGCAGAGCACCTTCCTCCTCCTTGTTACCATAGCACCTTCCAATCACAAGCTCTCTTCATCGCCTGACAGAAGCTCCACGTGGAGCCACAAGGAATAGGTCTCCCAGGAATAATTCTGAAGCTTCATTTTTTCCCCTCTTTTCCTTGGAAATCCTTTCTAGTGAGTCCCCCTCTCATTTCTGCACTTGCTGTGCTGCCCCTTCTCAGCCCATATTCCCTTTTTCAGTATTCACTTCAGTTTCAGTATTCAATTCCCTTTCTTGCGGGAGTGTTGCACTGCAGTTCTCGAAATCACATAAGGATTTGTACCCCTTAGCTGAATCCTACAAGCTTGAGTTGTACTAAGGTATGTCCCATAAGTATTACTCAATATTTCTCTAACACATGTATTTCATTTTGGTGCCCATGCGATGTGCTTTCTACCTTTCGCCCCTGTTCGCACTTTACGGAAATCCTTCCTCATCAAGGTCGTAGGGGGTACAATATACTCGTAATACGAATGAGTACAATAGTTGAATTCTTATTCTAGCTTTTTAAACTACAAACTGCACAACGGTTTATTATATACCTTAACATCTCCTTATCTGCGTTGATTACTATTTTCTGTAGTCAGTGCCTACCCTCGTGCCTTCCCCAGGGAAGCCCCAAATCGAGTACTGCGGCCGACAGCAATTACGGGTTTAAAAATATGCGGTGGATTCAAGAATTCTATACCTAACTGTATAATTATTTGTTTGTAAAAAATGCTGCAAAGTCCTTGTTACATGGGTTTATTATTCTATTGGACACACCTGCAGAAATGTTGGTGTACATTTATTGTTCCTTTCATGCGCAGTAATTTAAATAGTTATTTTACATGGTTTCCACCAATTTTGGCCACTCAATGAACACGACTTCGGCTCCTTTTTTTCCCACAGATTATCTTTGATCATTGGTAGTGACATTTAATTGTATTGATTCACCTGCTAATACTATTTCTAGGGTTATTATACAATAATGAATGGTGATTTCAGGCAATTTCCCAGGTTTTTGACTACTAAAAAAAGAATTTCGGGAGCTTAATCTTTGTTACAACCTCAATTCTTCACTCGCCGGTCATAATCAACTTCATATTCGGTCTTCTCGCCCTAAAAAACATGGAAAACGATACACCACAAGCTCGTGTTCATTAAAACCTCAAAAACCCTCGAAACCCCCTATTTTTCACCCATAACACCCCAGGGTGTATTCCATGTTCGCCGAATTTAGGAGCGCAACTAGGACCCGAATGGGGACCCAAACTGTGTGCAGAAGAACGACGGTTTTAGAACAACATTTAACGTAAATTTAAGGCTGAAACTTCGTTAGAACCTCAATTGTCCAGTCGTTAGTCAAAATCGACTTCATTTTTCACTCATAACATCCCTGGGTATATACCGATCGCGCTGAAAAGTTTCGGGACACAACTAGGGCCCAAATGGAACATGTGTGCGCAAGAACGACTTTTTTAGACCGAAAATGAAGCCTGTAGACGTGATACGCCGGACGGACATTGCATTTTTTGGAATCTACGCTGGTTGAAACGTAAAAGAAAAAAAAATTGAGGGGGTATTATGAGAACCAAATCCAAATTAACCATCGTTTTCCAAATGGGTCCTTACAAACCAAATGTCAATAATGGTGGTTTTAGTAACTAAAGAAAGAGAGCCTGGTACGGCGCACAGTGGTGCCGAATGGGCATTTTCGGCAAAACTCTGAAAACCTCTATTTTCATAGGAATTTTAACGCTGGTCCCCAATCGCTCAGGAAAAAAATTTTATAACACCCCCTCAAAATACCGCCTTCATTTTCGGTCCAAAAAAGTCGTTCTTTCCCACACAGGCTCCATTTGGGCCCTAGTTGTGTCCCGAAACTTTTCAGCCCGATCGGAATATACCCAAGGGTGTTATGGGTGAAAAATGGGTATAGAAGTAGGTACTGTTTGTGTTCTAGTAACATGAGCTGTTGAGGTATCGTCTTCCATGTTTTTGGTACGAGAAGACCGAATATGAAGTCGATTTTAACCCAAAAGTTCAGCTCCCCGAATTGATTTTTTATGAGTTAAAAACCTGGGAAAACGTCTGAAATCACCATCAATTTGTATAATAACACTGGAAGTAGTAATAACACGTGAATTAAGACAACTAAATGGCACTACCAGTGGTAAAAGAAAATTTGAATTTTAAAAACGTTCCAAAGTCCCAAAACACATGGGTTTATTATTCTACTGGGCATAGTAGATAAATGTTGGCTGTTCATTAATTGTTTCTTTCATGTGCAATAAATTATTGAAACGGCTATTTTTGATGGTTTCAACCAATATTGGCCCCCAAAAACAAGAATTAGGCTCTGTTTCATTTAATGATCATCTTTGATCATCGTTAGTACAATTTGATTGTCTTGATTCACCTGTTGATACTACTTAGTGTTATTATACAAATGAATGGTGATTTCAGACAATTTCTCATGTTTTTGACTAATAGGAAATGAATTTCGGGAGCTTAACCTTCGTTACAACCTCAATTCTTCACTCTTCTGTCAAATGCAACTTAATATTCGGTATTCTCGCCCTACAAAACACGGAAAACGATACCTCACAAAATCATGTTAACTAAAACCTCAAACATCACTCGAAAACCCCTGTTTATACATCCCATTTTTCTCCCATTACACCCCTTGGTATATGTCGATAGGGCTGTCGTGTTTCGGTATGTCGCAAATGTGTTCCCAAGTGGGGACCCAAACTGTGTGCGGAAAAACTACGATTTTAGACTAAAAGTTAACGTAAATTTAAGGCTGAAACTTCGTTAGAACCTCAATTTTCCAATCTTTGATCAAAACTGACGTCATATTCGGTCTTCTCGTCCCAAAAACATTGAAAACGATACCTCAAAACCTCATATTACCATACCACAAAAAGTACCTATTTTTATACACATTTTCACTCATAACACCCCTGGGTATATTCCGATCGGGCTGCAAAGTTTCGGGACACAACTAGGGCCCAAATGGAGCGTGTGAGCGAAATAACGAATTATCTTGACCGAATATGAAGCCGGTACACGTGATACGGCGGACGGCGGACGGACATTGCATAAATATGGAATCTACGCACCTTGAATCGGAAAAGAAAACGCTGCAAAGTCCTTGTCACATGGATTTATTATTCTACTGGACATACATACAGAAATGTTGGCTGCATGCGTAATAATCGAAATAGCTATTTCTGATGGTTTTCATTAATTTTGGCACCTAAAACACAAATTAGGTACTTTTTTTTCTTTATTTTTTTAAATAACTATCTTTGATCATTGGTAGTGCCATTTAATCGTCTTGATCCACGTGTTGACACTTTTTCCAGTGTTATTATACAAATTAATGGTGATTTCAGACGATTTCGCAGGTTTTTGACTCATAAAAAATCAAATTTGGGAGCTGAACATCTGGTAAAACCTCAATTTTCCACTCATAGGTCAAAATCGACTTCATATTCGGTCTCCTCGTCCACAACAACATGGAAAACGATACCTCAAAAGCTCATTTTACTAACATGTTACTAAAACACAAAAAGTACCTATTTTTACACACATTTTCGCTCATAACACCCCTGGGTATATTCCGATCGGGCTGAAAAGTTTTGGGACACAACTAGGGCCCAAATGGAGCATGTGTGCGCAAGAACGACTTTTTTAGACCGAAAATGAAGCCTGTACACGTGATACGGCGTACGGCGGACGAACATTGCATTTTGGTTTATTATTCTGTGAATAATACACCTATGTATTCGCTCGGCAAAAAATTTTTATAACACCCCCTCAACATTTATTCTTTTCCGTTTCAAGGTACGTAGATTCCAAAAATGCAATGTCCGTCCGCCGTCCGCTGTACGCCGTATCATGTGTACAGGCTTCATTTTCGGTCTAAAAAAGTCGTTCTTTCGCACACATGTTCCATTTGGGCCCTAGTTGTGTCCCGAAACTTTTCAGCCCGATCGGAATATACCCAGGGATGTTATGAGTGAAAATGTGTGTAAAAATTGGTAGTTTTTGCGTTTTAGCAACATGTTAGTAACATGAGCTTTTGAGGTATCTTTTTCCATGTTTTTGGGGACGAGAAGACCGAATATGAAGTCGATTTTGACCAAAGACGCGGAAATTGAGGTTTTACCAAAGGTTCAGCTCCCAAAATTGGTTTTTTATGAGTCAAAAACCTGGAAAACTGTCTGAAATCACCATCAATGTGTATAATAACATTGGAAAAAGTGTAAACAGGTGAATCAAGACCATTAAATGGCACTACCAATGATCAAAGATGATAAAAAAAAAGTACCTATTTCATGTTTGGGGGCCAAAACCAAAATTGGTGGAAATCATCAGAAATAGCTATTTCAATCATTCCACATGAAAGAAACAATAAATTTAACAGCCAACAAGAACCTCTAAAACTCCAATAGAATAATAAACTCATGTGACAAGGACTTTGCAAGCGTTTTGGAATCTACGCACCTTGAAACGGAAAAGAAAAAATTTTCAGGGGGTGTTATAAAAATTTTTTGCTGAGCGAATACATCGGTGTATTATTCAAAGAATAATAAACCAAAAAACGCTGCAAAGTCCTTGTCACATGGGTTTATTATTCTATTGGACATACCTAGAGAAATGTTGGCTGTTCATTTATTGTTTCGTTCATGCTTAATGATCGAAATAGCTATTTCTAATGGTTTCCATTAATTTTGGCCCCTAAAACACAAATTAAGTACGCTCCTTTCTTTTTAACTATTTTTGATCATTGGTAGTGCCATTCAATCGTCTTGATCCACGTGTTAACACTTTTTCCAGTGTTATTATACAAACTGATGGTGATTTCAGACGATTTCCCAGGTTTTTCACTCATAAACAATTAATTTTGGGAGCTGAACATTTTTGGTAGAACTCAATTGTCCACTCTTTGGTCAAAATCGACTTCATATTTGGTCTTCTCGTCCCCAAAAAACATGGAAAAAGATATCTCAGAACCTCATGTTACCAAGATGTTGCTAAAACGCAAAAAGTACCTATTTGTACCGACACACATTTGCACTCATAACACCCCTGGGCCTTCCGATCGGACTGAAAAGTATCGGGACACAACTAGGGCCCAAGTGGAGCGTGTGTGCGAAAGAACGAATTTTTTAGACCGAAAATGAAGCCTGTACACGTGATACGGCGGACGGCGGACGGACATTGCATTTTTGGAATCTACGCACCTTGAAACGGAAAAGACAAAAGTTTGAGGGGGTGTTATAAAAATTTTTCGCTGAGCGAATACACAGGTGTATTATTTACAGAATAATAAACCAAAACGCTGCGAAGTCTTTGTCACATGGGTTTATTATTCTATTGGAGTTCTAGAGATTCTTGTTCGCTGTCAAATTTATTGTTTCTTTCATGTGGAATGATTGAAATAGCTATTTCTGATGATTTCCGTCAATTTTGGCCCCCAAAACACGAATTAGGTACGCTTTCTTTCGAGATTATCTTAGATCATTGGTAGTGCCATTTAATGGTCTTGATTCACCTGTTTACATTTTGTCTGCCAGAACATTGGTTTCAAACCGAATGATAAGTGAGGTTTAGGTCGGAGTTTCCCAACGAATATATAACTGAATCAAATAGACTTACATATTT
Organism: Leptopterna dolabrata; assembly: GCA_954871275.1. Lineage (NCBI taxonomy): Eukaryota > Metazoa > Arthropoda > Insecta > Hemiptera > Miridae > Leptopterna > Leptopterna dolabrata. The sequence goes on along the minus strand of OX940975.1, from coordinate 78,122,484 downwards.
GGTGAAGTCAATAAAGACGAGTTTCACGAGTGCAGAAATATCCTTGTATTTGTGACGGAAACAGAGACGGAGAACAATATCACTTGAAAAGTATAATATGAGAGTTTTATGAAAACACTGAACAGAGCTATGTCTTATTAGACGAGCGGAACGGAGAGGAGTGAGTGAAGATGGCGTCAGCCTCAATAGAACAAAGGGAGTTGGCAGATATGCCAACTTGATCACATACGAAGTCACTAGTTTCGGATATTCGGAAATTACAGATGAGTATAATTATTGTACTGAGTAATCATACGATTATCTGATTATAATTATACATCGGATTATTTTGATTAATATGTGTTGTTACTCTACAAAGAGTCTAGTTCACGGAGGGTTGAACAAAGAGCCTATTTCGTTGTGGAATGACACCTCTAGTAGTGTGTCAGGTATGCTATAGGAGCGCTACTGTACATAGGAGGTCTTGCCGAGAAGACCATATTTTTAATATTGTCTAATGTTATTATACACATTGATGGTGTTTTCAGACAATTTTCCAGGTTTTTGACTCATAAAAAACCAATTTTGGGAGCTGAACCTCAGGTAAAACCTCAATTTCCGCGTCTTTGGTCAAAATCGACTTCATATTCGGTCTTCTCGTCCCCAAAAACATGGAAAACGATATCTCAGAAGCTCATGTTACCAACATGTTGCTAAAACGCATAAAGTGTACCTATTTTGACAGTAATTTATGTCTTTACTTTGTCTTTACTTGGTCTTTACATTATGTCTTTACTTTGGCACATGGACCCGAAAAGCGTTATACGAAACCGTTATGCGATACCGGTAAACAAGCGTTACAGTTGATATTCTGATGATTTTCGCTTACAACCGATTCGTTTCTACGGAACTTCATGTTTGCCATTTTTCATCGTACAAAAACCGTTCACCACTCGTTGGAATCGTGTGATTTTATTGAACATTTTCTTGTTACCCGTACCCCCGTACCTGGCGCTGTAGCTGAGCTGAGCATGATGAAAAAAAGGCTGGTAAACAAGGCAGTCAGCAACAGACTAGTGATTACTTACTAGAATCGAATGTGGTAACCTTGTACCACCATGTAACCCGGATCGTGGTAATCTTGGAACCCGTAAATGATACCGTCAATTATCCCTAAATTCCCATTGGGACATAAAATGTCCCAATGTGTTCCAGACTCATATGCAAGCGTTTGATTAGAGATTTACGCAAAAAATCATGAGGATTTTATTGTTTTAGACCGAAAATGAAGCCGGTACACGTGATACGGCGGACGGACATTTTAATCAATTTACACACATTTTCACTCATAGCACCCCTGGGTGTATTCCGATCGGGCTGAAAAGTTTCGGGACACAACTAGGGCCCAAATGCAACATGTGTGCGAAAGAACGAATTTTTTAGACCGAATATGAAGCCGGTACACGTGATACGGCGGACGGCGGACGGGAAAGAAAAAATTTTGTGAGGGTGTTATAAAGATTTTTTGCTGAGCGAATTCATAGGTGTATTATTCACCGAATAATAAACCAAAACGCTGCAAAGTCCTTGTCACATGGGTTTATTACCTATTCTATTGGACATAACTACAGAACGGTTGGCTGTTCACTTACTGTTTATTCCATGTGAAATAATTGAAATAGCTATTTCTGATTGTTTCCACCAATTTTGGCCCCTAAAACACAAATTAGGTACGCTCATTTTTTTTTTTTCCCCCAAACTATCTTTGATCATTGGTAGTGCCATTTAATCGTCTTGATCCACGTGTTGACACCTTTTCTAGTGTTATTCTACAAATTGATGGTGATTTCAGACGATCTCGCAGGTTTTTTGACTCATAAAATTTCTGACGATTTCCCAGGTTTTTCACTCATAAATAATCAATTTTGGGAGGTGAACATTTGGTAGAACTCAATTTTCCACTCTTTGGTCAAAATCGACTTCATATTCGGTCTTCTCGTCCCCAAAAACATGGAAAACGATATCTCAGAAGCTCTTGTTACCAACATGTTGCTAAAACGCAAAAAGTACCTATTTTTACACGCATTTTCACTCATAACACCCCTGGGTATATTCCGATCGGGCTGAAAAGTTTCGGGACACAACTAGGGCCCAAGTGGAGCATGTGTGCGAAAGAACGAATTTTTTAGACCGAAAATGAAGCCTGTACACGTGATACGGCGTACGGCGGACGGCGGACGGACATTGCATGATGAAATAAACGTAAACGCTGCAAAGTCCTTGTCACATGGGTTTATTATTCTACTGGGTATACCTACAGAAATGTTGGCTGTTTATTTATTATGTTTCATTCATGTGAAATAATTGAAATAACTATTTCTGATGGTTTCCACCATTTTTGGCCCCATAAATTAAGTAGTATCTTAGTACCATTTAATCGTCTTGATCCACGTGTCAACACTTTTCCTAGTGTTATTCTACAAATTGATGGTGATTTCAGAAGATTTCTTAGGTTTTTGACTCATAAGAAATCAATTTTGGGAGCTGAACATCTCGTAAAACCTCAATTATCCACTCCTTGGTCAAAATCGACTTCATATTCGGTCTTTTCGTCCCCCAAAACATGGAAAACGATACCTCACAAGCTCATTTTACTAACATGTTACTAAAACACAAAGGGACCTATTTTTATACACATTTTCACTCATAACACCCCTGGGTATATTCCGATCGGGCTGAAAAGTTTCGGGACACAACTAGGGCCCAAATGGAGCATGTGTGCGAAAGAACGACTTTTTTAGACCGAAAATGAGGCCGGTACACGTGATACGACGGACGGACATTGCATTTTGGTTTATTATTCTGTGAATAATACACCTATGTATTCGCTCAGCAAAAAATTTTTATAACACCCCCTCAAAATTTTTTCTTTTCCGTTTCAAGGTGCGTAGATTCCAAAACGCTGCAAAGTCCTTGTCACATGGGGTTTATTATTCTACAGAAATGTTGGCTGTACATTTATTGTTTGTTTCATGTGAAATAATTGAAATAGCTATTTCTGATGGTTTCCACCAATTTTGGCCCCCAAAACACAAATTAGGTAGGTACGATCTTTTTTTTTTTTTTCAAATTATCCATGATCATTGGTAGTGCCATTTAATCGTCTTGATCCACGTGTTGACACTTTTTCTAGTGTTATTCTACAAATTGATGGTGATTTCGCAGGTATTTGACTCATAAAAAATCAATTTTGGGAGCTGAACATCTGGTACAACCTCAATTTTCCACTCCTTGGCCAAAATCGACTTCATATTCGATCTTCTCGTCCCCAAAAACATGGAAAACGATACCTCAAAAGCTCATGTTACCAAAATGTTGCTAAAACGCAAAAAGTACCTATTTTCACACACATTTTCACTCATAACACCCCTGGGTATATTCCGATCGGGCTGAAAAGTTTCGGGACACAACTAGGGCCCAAATGGAGCATGTGTGCGAAAGAACGACTTTTTTAGACCGGAAATGAGGCCGGTACACGTGATACGGCGGACGGCGGACGGACATTGGATTTTTGGAATCTACGCACCTTGAAACGGAAAAGAAAAAATTTTGAGGGGGTGTTATAAAAAATTTTTCTTGAGCGAATACATAGGTGTATTATTCACAGAATAATAAACCAAAAACCAAAACGCTGCAAAGTCCTTGTCACATGGGTTTATTATTCTACTGGACATACCTACAGAAATGTTGGCTGTTCATTATTGTTTATTTCATGTGAAATAATTTAAATAGCTATTTCTGATGGTTTCCTCTATTTTTGGCCCCTAAAACGATTTAGGTAAGCTGGTTTTTTTGGTTTTTTATTTTGTGAATAATACACCTATGTATTCGCTCAGCAAAACATTTTTATAACGTCCCCTCAAAATGTATCCTTTTCAGTTTCAAGGTGCGGAGATTCCAACCGTTGTGAAATAATTTACCGTTATGTAATGATTTACCGTTGTTTAATAATCTTCCGTTGTGTAATACCTAATTTACCATTGTGTAATAATCTACCCATCAATAATATTTCAAGGTTTGTTCAAGTTCCAGAAGTACCTACCAACAAAATCCAATAGTCCATCACTTATAATAAAATGAAATAATATCGCAGAACAAACAACTCGACTTCATACAGCCATCCTTGATTATAATCAGATGCTCCCTAGTGATGATATCCGAGCCGGATTTATACCGTTTGATTCACGATCATGTTGACTTAGCTTTTTGGTGCATACGAACGGCTGGACGAACAATGCTTCGGGTGGTCAAAAAATTGTTTAGCTCAAGACAAACTAAATAACGTAAAAAAAACCATACGCTTTCCAACCGAAAGTTTTCGAGCTACGGCGTTCTTAAAATTTCAACCCCTATTTTGAACCCCTTAGAGATGACTGACCGAAGACTGGTCGAGCTTCGAGGACCAACTAGACCCCGAACGGAACCTATAACCCGAATTTCATCAATTTGTTTTCATGGTAACTAAGAAAAAAAATCAGTCATGCAGCATGACTTAATGAGCGAATTTTCAAAGAAATATTCGAATTAATGGCTATGGTTTTGAATAAAGGAAAACTTCGGGCTAAAATTTGGTTTTCTATGTATATTCTCTTCGTATTTATTTTAATTTTTACGTTTTGTCCATCCTGATTCTACCGTTTGTTTATTACGTAATTGTACTAAGTGCTTATTTATTTGATCGCTGTGGGTAAATTCAAGGAGTTGTACTAATCGTTTGCCTCCCCCTTTTTTGCTTCGAACTCTCGTCTTCAATTAATACTTCTCACATTTTTCAATCTGACCACTCTAAGGGGGTGGGGGTAAGAGTTTAAAGATTATCCTAGTTTTGGGTAATTTTTGCGCACTTTAAATGCTCTAATTTAAGAACGGATTTAGATATCTAAAATCCGATTTCACTATCGTGTTCAGCGTGCAAAAACCTTTAAAATGAGGGGTCACTTGTTAGAAAATAACATTTTGGGGATTTTTGGGTAATTTTTGCGCACTTTAAATGCTCTAATTTGAGAACGGATCAAGATATCTAAAATCCGATTCCACCATCGTGTTCAGCGTGCAAAAACCTTTAAAATGAGGGGTCACTTGTTGGAAAATAACATTTTGGGGATTTTTGGGTAATTTTTGCGCACTTTAAATGCTCTAATTTGAGAACGGATCAAGATATCTAAAATCCGATTCCACCATCGTGTTCAGCGTGCAAAAACCTTTAAAATGAGGGGTCACTTGTTAGAAAATAACATTTTGGGGATTTTTAGGTAATTTTTGCGCACTTTAAATGCTCTAATTTGAGAACGGATCAAGATATCTAAAATCCGATTCCACCATCGTGTTCAGCGTGCAAAAACCTTTAAAATGAGGGGTCACTTGTTGGAAAATAACATTTTGGGGATTTTTGGGTAATTTTTGCGCACTTTAAATGCGCCAAAACCCTCCTTAGAGTAGGCCAATTTCGCCCATCTTCGAACTTAGCCTTTCGATTGCCAAGATAGATTTTTTGTGCAAATTTGAGCTGTTTATCTCAATTCTATCGAGAGTTATCGTCTGGAGTGACACATATATAAATAAATATATATATAAATATATATATATATATATACATATAAAAAAGTGTTAAATTTCAGGAATCGTTTTAGAATGGTCTGAAACGGATTTCTATGAAGAAAATTTCCAAAAATTTATATTATTTAAATTTCGAAGCCATTGCAATAGCTTCATTTTCTTTGAAAATTCGCTAAAAGTGGCCAGTACGGCGGACAGATAGATATATTTTTATTGCATTTTTGGATTCTACCATCAAATTTTGAGAGGGGGTTAGACTTCTTTTTTCTTTTTTTCATGCTCGATTCCAAAGGTTCATTATTGATAATAATGGAACAAAATTTCTGTCCGTCCGTCGTACGCCGTACTGAGCGCTTTTCTGAGTTACCGTGAACCAAAATTTACGAAATCCGGTTTATAGGTCCCAGTTGGGGTCTAGTTGGTCTTCGAAGCTCGGCGTTACTGTCAGTCATCTCTAAGGGGTTCAAAATAGGTTTTGAATTCTCCAGGACGCCGTTTCTCGATTTTTTTTTTTTTTAAGGCTTTAGTTAGTTCTCGAACTTGGGAGTTTATTAAGACCAACCGGAGCATTGTACGTCCAGCTCGTTCACAGTGTGGCCCATAAATTTGCACCTACAGGCATTTTCAACAGGATGGCGAATGAAATTTTATACATTCAGCCAAATATCATCACTAGGGACGCGCTAACAATCGGGAATTGGCCCGGGATAATCATTGCTAGGGAGCACCTGATTAAAATCACGAATGGCTGTATGAAGTCGAGTTGGTTGTTCTTTGATATCATTTCATTTGAAAAACGATGGCTGGAGTTTGTTGATAGGTAGTGAAACTTGAACAAACGTTGAAGTATTATTGATGGGTAAATTTTTACACAAGGGTTTATTATACCATCTACGTAGAAGTGGCTGGAGTATGTTGGTAGGTACGTTTGCCAACTTTTTTCACTCCACATCCACAATTTCCCTTCAGAACTTCATTATTTGCGTTTCTTTTTGCCATTTTAGTTACTGTTTGTCATCGACAGTATTATTTTAGCAACATTTATCTCGTGGTTTAGGTAGGTACCTAGTAACGAGTACGGGGTGAGGTACTAACCTTCGGAGGGTGTTCGATCTACATAATATGTATAGAATAGTACATATATTATTTCTGCCCAATTCACGCCGTTGTAGCTCCGTTACAGTATACTTTTTGATATGCCTCCCCTCATAAATCTTGTAGAGAATTTAGTTACCTACAAAAGCCATGTATCACTTCTTTTTTTTAATGCCCAGTAGGGACGGAGGGGTACATTAATGTTCAATTGAGACATCTCAGTGTCTACTTTCAAATAATAAAAAAAGTGAGTGTCCTCCAATGGGGGGTGAGTTCCTGAAACTGTTTTCAGAATGACTACAATACTTTCCTTTTACCCTTCCGGTTGGGTAAGGGAAGTAAACGACAAGTATTAATGAGATTTTGATGTGATCGGGTATGAATGAAACATATCAAAATCTGGTTATAGGATTCGTCTGTGGATGTGCAAAAATGTTTTAGTGAACACCCAGTACCAAATATTAAGCTAAATGTTGGATCTGGCTTATATAATATCAGTCCTAGTTCCTGGTTCTGGATTATACGTGCATTACGATAGACCCAACATAAGTTTTCTTGCACCACTAACACCAGGTGCCTACCTACAATATTCTCGATATCCAGTGACTATAGATGATTTCGCCGGTACCTAATGAAAAGTACCTACTACCTACCTAAAATACTGAAAATGACTTTTGGTTTTTGTACTCCAAAATTATCTTGGAACCAAACACGATTTCATGAAAGCATTTTTAATTTGAAGTTTATCATTCACTTGATAACTCTGCTGAAGTTATACGGTTATACGAGTTATACTGTTTGATTCACTCTATTTGTGAAGGGGTTCAAACTTTGGGCCGTTGTGAATGAACGGCTGATCTTACCGTACAGGACTTCATATTTTCTCAAACAGTTTTTGAGAACATACGTACAATACAGAAATCCTTAGCGTATACCTTGAGATGATGTACGTTAATTTTTTTTTCCATACTGGATCGTCGGAATCGAATAACATTCGAAATTCGAACCCCCTTGAATTGAACAAAAAATTCCGACTGCAATGGATAGTAGGCATTTTGCCTCTTGAAAATTATCGTGAAATTCGAAACTCGGTGGATGTACGGGCTCGGTTTGGCCGTTAAATGATTTTTTTGGTGAGGTGATGATAATTATATTTATGGATTGTTCAAAAACCCCTAAATATAATTAATCGCACTTCACAAAAAAAAAAAAAAAATTTGGGCCACACCGAGTCCGTGTACCGAATTTCAAACTCCTACTATATTTTTTAAGTGTGGCAAAATGCTGTGTTGAGTCTTGGAGTGTGAAACATCTAATTGAAGGGGGTTCGAATTTCGAATGCTAGTCCATTTCCATGATCCACTATGGAAAAAATTAACTTAAATCATCTCAAGGTATTCGCTAGTGTAATTTATTTATCGCATCGTCCTTGTAGGTAGGTATATTTGAAATGCACACTCGGCTGATATCGTGATTCCTATGTGCATATCAGTAGGATCCATATTCCATGTTCTGCGGGCAATATCAAAATAAGCTAGCTTACCTCTCTTAATATGAACCAGCATTAAAATGTATTCAGGCCAACTAAACAGTGCCCTCCGTAGGAACTATCGTTCTAAAGGTCGGGGTGCCATTTAGTTAGAATATTCGGTTGACCTGGTGGCATTACGGCCCTGTCGGTCTAAAGATATTCGTACAAATGTGGGGGAATTCTTACGATCGGCTATATGTGTCCATCTGGACAGTACCGCACGTTGGTTGCAAGACAGAAAATTCCGCCCAAAATGTTAGTACTTACATGAAAGAATAAGTTAGAAGATGAGCAGTTTTCGCAATTAAATACGCTGCTGCATTATAACCGTTTATGGTTTCCGTGTTTAATATTTCTCGCCAGGCCACGGCGCTGTAAGTAGGCAATACCCTCGATATAACCAAAGGTTTTTTGATACCTGGACACCAAATACCTACTACCTACACGGGGAATTTTTTCCCTCTTACCTACCAACTACCTTCTTTCCTTCTACTAAACGAGCGTACCTATCTCAGAACAGCAGACTCGAGTTCATGAAACCATACGTTATTTGCATCAACTGTTACTGAGTTGGAGTTGGGTATACCGTACGTTCCACGTGTGAGTGCCGATCTCAAGATTAATCCAGACGCAGGGGCACCCTCAGATAAGCTATTTACTCAAATACTAAGTGTAGTGAATGGAAATTTGACGCACATCCACTACGAGCGGCGTCGAGGGGGGATGTGCCCGGTTTGGTTATGGGCGGACCACCACCATGCCTGGGTTCTTTTTGGAGCGTTTGTCCTGTTTGGTTATGAGCGAACCACCACCATGCCCGGAATCTTTTCGGGTTCGTTGCCTGGTTTGGTTATGGGCGGTCCACCACCATGCCCAGGATCTTTTTGGATGAGTTGCTTGGTTTGGTTATGAGCGAATCACCACCATGCCCAAGATCTATTAGGTAAAGGAGAGAGACGAGGTAAGGAGGAGAGAGAGTAGTCAGCGACTAGAGGAGAGCGTAGAATGGTTAAAAGGCGAAGGAGGCGAGTATATATAGGCTTGGGAGCTGTCTCCCTCCATCCTCCAGCTAGTGGTGGATGGTGGGGATCTCCAGGCTGGCCCTCGGCTCTCCTGCGTCTTCCGTCCCCACTTCTAAGTTTATTTGGCGAGATCTTATTTCTACATATTGAAGTTGTGGTTCTGGGAGGATACCACGACACTAAGCATAATATTGAAACACCCCATCGTTTTACAATAACATATTAAGTATGTGTACAAACAAATTTGAAGTGATTGCCATTGGCTGCGATAGCCGGTGAGAGTGAGGGAGGGGGTAGCAATACCTCTCAGCTTCACCTTGAAGGTATTTCCATCGATTCCCTCTTTATGATTTCCCAATCCTGCTTCCTCTTTCAAGAATTCATTGTTATTCCTTCGTTTTTCGTGTTCCTGATGCAGCGAACAGTCCGTTTAAATTATTTCAATTCATTCGAAGGTTAACTTCTGTATCATCCGTCAAATTCCAATGGAATGGGGCAATATTCTAATCTGTGTAAACAATCGTAAGGAATCTGAAAATATTCTGAGTACGGCGTCATACAATATTATTTTGCTGTCACATTCAAGCTGCACAAAACAGTGATTTTCTCCAAAGGAATATCACCTCCTTCGAAATTATGAATTGCTCCGATGAGGAAATAGTGGGTGAACTCAAACCACAACAACATGTTGTATCTTCTGTCTTCTGTTTTCCATAGTTCAGTAATAATGATTAGTGTGATGGTTATTGCGATGGTTATCACGATATGATCAGTAAATTATGATTAATTTCTGTATTTAAGATGACAATATTGAATATAACTTCAGGTAAATTTGGATCATTACATCAAATTTAAGTATTTTTTAGTATACTCACCTACTCAGATTATAAGGAGCGTTATATCCCCTCCGTATTTTAAGCGTTTGTTGCTTGCTCACTCCTCAGTCACTTCTTTTAATTTTCCTGTTTTTAATTTTTTGTGGTCTTTTGAAAACAGAATTTAGGAATGTGGGTTGGTTTGGTTCCATTCAGCCGACTGTTTGAATTTTTAGCAGTTCAAACAGTTTGGTTATTGGTTTGGTATATGCACGAGCAATAGTAGCATCTGCGCATTCACCAGTATAAACAGAAGACACAGATTCCTGTAAACACTTGCCCGAATACAGTTTGCTGGTGAATGAGAACTGATTCTGGAATCTATACGTTAAAACATATTTATGTTGGATGAAACGACATTAAATTATTTACTTCGATTTAGGGCCAGTTTATCAATCACATTTGCAAGCCCAATATTAAAGATTAAAGATTTGGCTAAGTCAAATCTCTGATTGTCTCTCGCGTACCCGTTTATCAATATTCACTTTAGCAGCTGATTATCGTTAATCAGTGACTACCTTTAACTGGAGGTCGAAGCTCTAGCGGGCAGCCATATCGTTTTTTCGTTTTTTCTTCCAAAATTAGCTAGTGTTTTCATAAGCTTTTTAATGGATTCTGACGTAGAAATGGATGATCCGGATTTTTCCTAGGGAAAAATGACCTTATACCTACCTTTAATGGGTGCGAGATACTTGGTTCGGCAGGGAAAATCGGTATTTTGAGACACAGGATGACGTGGATTTTCACTCCAGGTTCCGCCTGTCCAAAGAAACTTTTGTTATTTATTATTATTTATTTTAAGCGTTATCGGAGCTATCAATACTTAAAACTTGAAGGAATATTTTTTCGTGCATCGCTACAGTTTGAAAAACAAAAAGACCCGCGTTTGATTCCTCTAAACATAAAGAGAATATTTCATGGGTTTCCCATTGATCCCCTTTGCAGCATGCCAAATCCACATACGAGTACCTAGGTATATTGATCACTACAGGAGCTGAATTTGTCTGCGTTTGATGGAAATATTGCATCAAAAATAGAGATAAAATACGTACTGACGTTAAAAATAATAAAACGTAAAATACGTTGGCATTTTAAGTGTTCTTGCGAAAGCAGAAATCCGACAATACAGAAATAAGGCGAAGCTGGCTAAAATACAGAACCGAGCGCGTATGATGCTGATTCCACACGATCACATAAGTCAAGAGAAAATAAGCCGAAGCCGGTGAAGGACGGCTGAAGCCGCCGCGGAACCAAAAAGAAAATACATTGTTACATTCGTACAGTTGAAAATTTATTACAAAAGTACTGATACTGAAGAGCACAATAATTTGGCCGCGTTTGGCGAGGCCTGTGATGATGACGATAACATTACCATGGAAACGCCGTCCAACTCGCGATGTTGCACCTTACTTTTACGGGATGGATTTTCACGTTGTTATAGTGGTGGCGCTGTTTTCTCTCGTTTAGAGCTCTGACTAGCTAGGTAACTAGCTTTTAGTATCCAAGCTGTTATTTAGCAGGCCTGAGTTTTTGAGTAGACTTCTACTGCCACGCTATCTAAATAACAACTTCAAAAAACTCTCTAGTTATCCGCAGGATATCGCTGCCATGCATGTTCTCAAATGTTCTAGAAGTTTCATCTGATGCCATGAATGTCATTTGCGAATTCGCTCTTTCTCCGAATCAACAAAGGAATTTTCTACCTAAGCTAGTCTGCGTATTTTTGTTTATCTCCATTTTCTTTCTCACTTCGTTTTTCTGGTTTTCATTATGCGTTCTGATGGATTCGGTTCCTTTCATCATCGATTTAAACTTATTCTCGCCCCGAAGGCAAGCACCACGAAGCTGAAGTGTACAATTCCATGGTGCCGCAGGATTCGGTCACCTCATAGTCCGGGAGCCGAGGGTGATTTTCTTACCTCATGCGAGGGAAAAGCAAGGACCACCTAAATTAGTAGGCATTGATCCCAAGGTCAAGAAAAACCCAGGTCTGACAACCTAAGTGGTGCGATTTGGACAGGGCAAATTTTTACATTTTAAAAATGTCAACGAAATTTACCTCATACTAGGGATGAATAAATATCACCTCATTTTCTCGGCATTTGAACCCCGAAACTAAATTGACCCCGTAAGGCAAGTTTTCTAGTGCCGTTGGGAAATCAGACGACAATTTAAGTTCCAAAATTTGAGCAAAATATACCTCATAAGAGGGATGACAAATTCCAACGGCATTGTATTCCCTCATTCACCATCAACTGAAACCCACCTTGTCAGACGAGATTTGAGGTGCCATAACCACGCCAGACTGCCAAATTTTAAAATTCAGGCATAAATCACCCCATCGGAGGGATGCACAATTTTAGCCTGAATCGGTTGAATGTATCATCCTAGAGTAGAATATGCCTCGTCAGACAGTTTATATGGTGCCATTTGAAAATCAGACAACAATTTGAATGTTGAATTTTGAGCAAAATTTACCGCATAAGAGGGATGAAAAATTCCAACGGCATTTTATTCCTTCAATCACCCCTAAGTAAGACTCACCTCGTCAGACAAAATTTCAGGTGCGATAACCACGCCAGACTGCCTACTTACAAAATTAAGTATTGCATTGCCCTGTCAGAGGGATCCTGAATTTGGATGGGAATTGGTCTAATTCATCAACCTACAGTAAGGTCCTACCTACTTGTCGGACAACATTTCTAGTGTCGTTTGAAAATCAGACCATTTAAATCTCAAATTTTGAACTAAATGTGCCTACATTATAGCAAGATTCCAAGATTCTAACGAAGATAATACATTATCTGGTCGTTACTAACTTAAATCTAATAGTTAGGCGAAGATGTCGGTGTTAAAGTTCTTCAAACCCCTTCACTACATTAATTCTCGAAAAGTTTATGGTCACATGTACGTATTGATGAGCATAGAAAAATGGATTACATACGTAATAAACACCGTTTTTACATCACAAAAATATAAAATTTAGTACAAAAATTAAACACTTGAACGGAAGAAATTGAAAATACATTTAATAACAGGAGTCGATTATTCATCAACACCCTCCTCTTCATCACTGTCACTATTCGTAATAATTTGTGGTTCTTCGTCTTCGACCTCTATGAGTACATTGTCCTCACACGCTGCAGCTGGTAATTCTTTGGGTAGGTGGACACCATCGAACCAATTGCTCGCGGAGAAGCCATCAACTTCGAGCCAACCGCATTTCGTTGGTGACCATGTGGGCAAAATTTGTTTATTTTTGTCCGCGATTCTCCAAATGTTGGCAACGTAGTTTGTTCTAGTGTTTTGCTTCAGTTTGCCAGACCCATACAGTTTCATGAAGCGAGTGAATTTGGCTTCATTAATATTTGGCGTTTTCTCCCCATACAGAGCAGCAGTGAATTCGGTAATTGGGAGAATTACCTTACGAGGGACATCAGGGGAACTCCCAAGTGCAGCAAAGGCTTTTTGGTAGTCTTTGTGAGGTTCTAACATTTTAAATGGCCTTATTTTACCTTTTCTGGCGAAGCTAGCAGAGAAATCACATCCTGTGAATGCGTGAAATATGGTAAACGTGATGCTCGTGGTTCTTCAATTCGTTTATACATATCGTTTATTGATAAGGTTTTCCTGTTTGGTCCTGTCCCTTGGTCAAAGAAAATCTGGAATCTCTTAGTGTTCTTTTCGATTTTGTCCATACTGCCAATGAAAATCCCGTTGAGGAATCCTGTTGAGTAGAATAATTGGAAGGACCATTCCATTATGCTCATTATTGCAGTCACCTGGAGCTCCCTTGCAGGGGAAAGACGGAGAATGAGTGTGTCAGGACAAATGACACTGATGATCTAATGATTTTCTTTGAAAGAATTACCAAAGAATTACCAAAAGAAAGAATTACCAGCTGCATCGTGTGAGGACAATGTACTCATAGAGGTCGAAGACGAAGAACCACAAATTATTACGAATAGTGACAGTGATGAAGAGGAGGGTGTTGATGAATAATCGACTCCTGTTATTAAATGTATTTTCAATTTCTTCCGTTCAAGTGTTTAATTTTTGTACTAAATTTTATATTTTTGTGAAGTAAAAACGGTGTTTATTACGTATGTAATCCATTTTTCTATGCTCATCAATACGTACATGTGACCATAAACTTTTCGAGAATTAATGTAGTGAAGGGGTTTGAAGAACTTTAACACCGACATCTTCGCCTAACTATTAGATTTAAGTTAGTAACTACCAGATAATGTATTATCTTCGTTAGAATCTTGGAACCTTGCTATAATGTAGGCACATTTAGTTCAAAATTTGAGATTTAAATGGTCTGATTTTCAAACGACACTAGAAATGTTGTCCGACAAGTAGGTAGGACCTTACTGTAGGTTGATGAGTTAGACCAATTCCCATCCAAATTCAGGATCCCTCTGACAGGGCAATGCAATACTTAATTTTGTAAGTAGGCAGTCTGGCGTGGTAATCGCACCTGAAATTTTGTCTGACGAGGTAAGTCTTACTTAGGGGTGATTGAAGGAATAAAATGCCGTTGGAATTTTTCATCCCTCTTATGCGGTAAATTTTGCTCAAAATTCAACATTCAAATTGTTGTCTGATTTTCAAATGGCACCATATAAACTGTCTGACGAGGCATATTCTACTCTAGGATGATACATTCAACCGATTCAGGTCAAAATTGTGCATCCCTCTGTTTTATTTATGCCTGAATTTTAAAATTTGGCAGTCTGGCGTGGTTATGGCACTTGAAATCTCGTCTGACAAGGTGGGTTTCAGTTGATGGTGAATGAAGGAATACAATGCCTTTGGAATTTGTCATCCCTCTTATGAGGTATATTTTGCTCAAATTTTTGGAACTTAAATTGTCGTCTGATTTCCCAACGGCACTAGAAAACTTGCCTGACGGGGTCAATTTAGTTTCGGGGTTCAAATGCCGAGAAAATGAAGTGATATTTATTCATCCCTAGTATGAGGTAAATTTCGTTGACATTTTTAAAATGTAAAAATTTGCCCTGTACAAATCGCACCACTTAGGTTGTCAGACCTGGGTTTTTCTTGACCTTGGGGTCAATGCCTACTAATTTAGGTGGTCCTTGCTTTTCCCTCGCATGAGGTAAGAAAATCACCCTCGGCTCCCGGACTATCAAGAGCGTTTTTCCCTGCACTGCCCACCCGCAGATGAAGCTAGGTAAGTAGTCTTTACTCTATTTTTATATTTTCACATATCATCCTCTACTGTAGGTTAGGTACCTATCGACCTAGTATTTTGATTCTGTCAACTGACGTCGTGGAAGCATTGTGATCGACATTTACACGATGTGGTACGTATCATAATATTCACCTGAGGACAGTAATAATTATGCAGCGGATCCGTGCGAGGAAGCTAAGCGCTAGACTTATTGCCAGACGTTGTTCACGTTACCCTTCTAATCTAAACATAATAATTACACAGATACGTCCTCTGATTTCCCTTCGTGAAAGTTTCCCTGTTTGTTATAGGTCTTGGACGGTGCTGAAGCCGATACTGACGTTGAAACGTCAGTACGATCTATTCTATGCATACAGGAAACATGGGAATAATCCACGTGCCTACATTAATATTACAACTGGGTTTATTCCTTTTCAGACGGAAACGCTGGCTGCTGTTCATCGATATTCCAGTCCTGAACGATAGAAGTGCTAAATACGTTAGAGGTCACGTCAGATCATGTTCATTTCAAAAAGAATTTCATGACCATCGATAATATACCTTGTTTTCTAACAAAATTTGTACGTTTTTAAAATATAGTCCACAATAATGATTCGAATTTCAGGTTTTATTTTTTCCTCATGTCCTGAAAATTAGTGATGTTAATCAGTGTGGTTACTCCAAATAGGTTGCTAATGTTGCTTCAGGTTCAATTGAGTTTTATCCTTCATCGACAATGCAGCCCATTTACCAAGTAGAAAGGTCCACCAACCAGCAAAACATTGAAGCAGATCCCAATAAATTTATTCTTTTGATGGTACCTATTTATCATGTTGATCGTCTTTCGTAATTTGGAACATTTTAGGAAGAGACGTCGAAAAGAATATTTGTTACCTAATAATATTTTCAATAATGAACCATTTTTGGAATCGAGCATGAAAAAAAAAAATTCTAACCCCCCCTCAAAATTTGGTGGTTTACGTTTCAAGGTATGTAGAATCCAAAAATGCAATAAAAACATTTCTGTCTGTCCGCCGTACGCCGTACCTACTGGCCACTTTTCTTAGTTACCATGAAACAAAATTGATGAAATTCGGGTTATAAGTTCCGCTCGGGGTCTAGTTGGTCCTCGAAGCTCGACGTTACTGTCAGTCATCTCTGGGGTTAAAAATAGGGGTTGAAATGTTCAGAACGCCGTAGCTCGAAAACTTTCGATAGAAGGGTATGGTTTTTTTAACGTTATTAAATTTGCCTTGAGCTAAACAATTTTTTGAGACCCCCGGAGCATTGTACGTTCAGCCGTTCGTGTGCACCAAAAAGCTTCGTCAACACGATCGTGAATCAAACGGTAAAAATCCGGCCCAGATAATCATAACTAGGGAGCACCTGATTATAATCAAGGATGGCTGTATGAAGTCGAGTTGGTTGTTCTGCGATATTATATCATTTGATAAGTGATGGACTATTGGATTTAGTTGGTAGGTACTTCTGAAACTTGAGCAAACGTTGAAGTATTATTGATGGGTAAATTATTACACAATGGTAAATTATTGCACAACGGTAAATTATTACATAACGGTATATTATTTCACAACGGTAAATTATTACACAACGGTTCATCTACCAAGAAGGGGCTGGATTTTGTTGATAGGTACTTTCGCAACTTTAACAACCGTTGAAGTATTATTGATGGTCAAGTTATTACACAACGGTTCATTATACTTGACCATGAAGGTAGGTACTGACCACAGAAAACAGTGATCTACGCAGAAGGGGCATCTATTTCACTCCACATCAACAATTCTTCAGAACTTCATTATTTGCGTTTCCTTTTGCCGTTTTAGGTCATCGACAGAATTATTTTGGCAGCATTTAACTCGTGATATAGATAGGCACCTAGTAACGAGTACGGGGTTAGGTACTAACCTACGGAGGGTCTGCGATCGACATAAGATGTATAGAATAGTACGCATTATATTATATAGATGGGTTATCTATACAGAGAGCTGTGATCTGTAACAGAAGGGTATTCTGTACAAAATGATAAACCGTTGTGCAGGGATTTGCAGCGTTTTTAAATTTGGGTGGTTCTAGTTTGGCTGGTGAACGCTATCTAGGTTTGCAGTTTGAAAACATGTAAGTAAATACCTACTTCAGTAGGTGCTGCGTAGAGCGCACTACTATGGGTTATCCCTGGATACTATAGTGTTGAATAGAATCCATATGCGCACGATTTTACATTGACTGGACCTTCCTGTCCCTTTCTTACATATCGCACCCCGGCAAGAAAAGTGACACTTTTAGAAAACCTCACTTTTCAGGAAAGCCAAAAAACCGAAACCAGTGACATAATAATGATGATTACGTCCACATGCAGCTAGTTGGGATAGCCATTCCAACTGATTGTATGGAAGAAACTATTCAGAAAACAGATATCACATTAATTGTTTTGTTAAACGTCGTTAGGAATTGATTATTCGGCCAAAATGGTCTAATTTCGTCGATGTGTCACTTTTCTTGCCAGAATTGTCAAAACTTTCCAGTAAATTGCATTTTAATTAGCTACTGCAGAATGACACTTTTATTTTTTTAAATTGAAAAAAAGGGTGTGAATGAACAAAAACTGTTTTAACAGCAAGATTTTAATAAAAGAAAAGGAATGGTTAACCGTTAAATCACAGTACTTAAAATAATAAGGCACTTTTGGGAGGCACTCAGTCTTAAAATTTTCCAGTCGGTCTACTGTTCTTAATTTAAATCATTAGGTATTTTAAAGAACCAGAGATCGCAACACAGTATAAACATAAACCTCTATTTAAAAAACATGACTTCACTCTTCATAGTACTAGGTACACGCATTTAGAAAAAAAATTATCCATAAAACAAAGGAACAATTATAAAGAGATAGGTAGGACCTAAGACTAGGTAAGGCACTAAAAACTCAGTCTCGAAAATAATTGTATGATTTTGACACGATGTTTGTTGTGCAATTAGAGCTTAACAGAGTGAGCGTTGTCACCCTCGTTTTGGGTGTGACTCTCAATAAGAATTTGCGTGTTTTCTTGCTGGGGATTCTGAAACACCTGCTCAATTTCAGCCATTCGCACCAAAAGTGTCGTTTTTCTTGCCGCACTTCAAGCAGGAACCTCACTGTAAACTGTCCAAAGTGACACTGTTCTTGCTGGGAGTTGGCCGGAAACAGCTGCGAGGAAAAACGACACAAGCGATTTTTTGCGGCCAGTGTTGTAACTACAGCCCAAACAAATGTTTCTTCTTATAGGTATCAGTCTGGAGCACTCAATGGAAGTGCTAACCCCAAACCGGATTTTTTTAGAAGTGTCACTTTTCTTGCCGGGGTGCGATATTATTACTATCCATGCAGTGATTGATAAACGCATCCTCAGCTCTGATTAGTTAAAATCTCTTTAACGTTAATCAATGACTAGCTGACTGGAGTTTTAACTAGAGAATTGATTGATTAACCGGCCCTTAATATGGTGAAAAACTTGTATCTAACACGCAGGACTTGACAGACTTGCGGGAGTCACTCCATCAAAATCATAATATTATAATTATGTAACAAAAAATTTATTTTTCTTCGACGACACTTTCAATGCACCGAAATTCAGTTTTTCATTTCTTGAGCTTTACAGACATCAAGGAGTTCAAATCGAACAACGCTAGCTGACAATTTGAGGTAAAGTGCGCGTTAGTCCCCATATGTTCCTGCACGAATTTCATCAATTTGACAGAAAATTTCGCAATTTCTGTGAATAATACACCTATGTATTCGCTCAGCCAAAAATTATGATAACACCCCCTCAAACTTTTTTCTTTTCCGTTTCAAGGTGCGTAGATTCCAAAAATGCAATGTCCGTCCGCCGTACGCCATATCACGTGTACCGGCTTCATTTTCGATCTAAGAAATTCGTTCTTTCGCACACATGTTCCATTTGGGCCCTAGTTGTGTCCCGAAACTTTTCAGCCCGATCGGAATATACCCAGGGGTGTTATGAGTGAAAATGTGTGTAAAAATAGGTACTTTTTGCGTTTTAGCAACATTTTGTTAAGATGAGCTTCTGAGATATCGTTTTCCATGTTTTTGGGGACGAGAAGACCGAATATGAAGTCAATTTTGACCAAAGAATGGAAAATAGAGTTCTACCAAGTGTTCAGCTCCCAAAATTGATTTTTTATGAGTGAAAAACCTGGGAAATCGTCTGAAATCACCATCAGTTTGTATAATAACACCGGAAAAAGTGTGTACACGTGGATCATGACGATTAAATGGCACTGGTGGATCAAAGATAGTTAAAAAAAAAAAAAAGGAACGTACCTAATCTTGTGTTTTAGGGGCCAAAATTAATGGAAACCATCAGAAATTGTACGTTTACGCATGAAAGAAACAATAAATGAATAGCCAACATTTCTGTAGGTATGTCCAATAGAATAATAAACCCATGTGACAAGGACTTTGTAGCGTTTTTCAATTGTGTTATAAATGTTTTATCTTCCAGACTGCAGAAATATACAGTCGAATCTTACGCCACAGCGTTGTCGAACACTTTGGTCGAACCTCTTAACAAACCGAGGTAAAATATCGATATGGATATCGGTGAATGTTTTGATATCGATGTTTCATTCTCTGTAAAATACTGATATTCCATAATACTGAAGGGATATTGGCACGCTAATAGTTACTATTGTTTAAATACATACTACTGGAGAAAATTCGTTTTCTTTAATGTGCATGATATAAAAACGTACAGTAAAAGAGAAAGGATAGGATTTCGTATTATTGGGACGTATCGATATTCCCACATACTAGAGTGTTATCTCTACTATATTATAAAAACGAATCTTTGTCTGTGTGTCTGTGTGTCCTTCTATGCACGGCCAAACGGCTCGACGGATATCGACCAAATTTGGCACGAATATCCAGTAGGCTCCCAAGTTGTGCAACGTCGCATTTTGGTTTATTATTTTCAATAATGAACCATTGGAATCGAGCATGAAAAAAAAAATTCTTACCCCCCCCTCAAAATTTGATGGTTTACGTTTCAAGGTATGTAGAATCCAAAACTGCAATAAAAATATTTCTGTCTGTCCGCCGTACGCCGTACGCCGTACGCCGTACGCCGTACGCCGTACGGGCCACTTTTCTTAGTTACCATGAAAAAAAATTGATGAAATTCGGGTTATAGGTTCCGTTCGGCGTCTAGTTGGTCCTCGAAGCTCGACGTTACTGTGAGTCATCTCTAAGGGGTTCAAAATAGGGGTTGAAATTTTCAAAACGCCTATACCATTTTTTTACGTAAATATTTTTACGGTTTTAAATAGTTCTTGAACTTGCGAGTTTTTTAAGACCATCCGGAGCATCGTACGTCCAGCCGTTCGTTCACAGTAAGGCCCCGAAGTTTGCACCGACAGGCATTTTCGACTCCAGTGTGAATGAAATTGTATACAATCCAAACCAAATCTCGTAACCAGAGACGCGCCCACAATAGGAATTTGTGAATACGGCCAATCATTGGTAGGGATCACCTGATTATATTGGCGGAGTATGAAGTCGAGTTGGTTGTTCTGTGATATTATTTAATTTGAAAAATGATGGCTCTATTGGAGTTTGTTGGTAGGTAGTGAAACTTGAACAAACGTTGAAGTATTATTGATGGGTAAATTGTTACTACGGTAAATCATTACTCAACGGTAAATTATTGCACAACGGTTCATTATACCATCTACGTAGAAGGGGCTGGAGTTTGTTGGTAGGTACTTTTGCAACTGTTTTCACTCCTCATCAACAATTTCTTTTCAGAACTTCATTATGTGTGTTTCTTTTTGTTAGGTACTGTTTGTCATCGGCAGAATTATTTTAGCAACATTTAACTCGTGATTTAGGTAGGTACCTAGTAACGAGTACGGGGTTAGGTACTAACCTACGGAGGGTCTGCGATCTACATAATATGCATATAATAGAATAGTACATATCATATTATATAGACGGGTTATCTATACATAGAGCTGTGATCTGTAACAGAAGGGTATTCTATACAAAATAATAAACCGTTGTGCAGGGATTTGCAGCGTTTTAATTCCCTGGCCATAGCGGAACTATGGTCGACCATGGTCAACTTCGTTAATTGAAATGGTAACCCCTATTTTTTATCGCGTATTCGTAATCTACGTGAGATTCTATCTACGATCGACCCTTCGGACTACCCCCGCGGTCGACCATAGCGCATCCATGGGCCCCTCCATGGTCGAATCCCGAATTACTCAACGGATATCGACCAAATTTGGCACGAATATCCAGTAGGCTCCCAAGTTGTGCAACGTCGCATTTTTAATTCCCTGGCCATAGCGGAACTATGGTCGACCATGGTCAACTTCGTTAATTGAAATGGTAACCCCTATTTTTTATCGCGTATTCGTAATCTACGTGAGATTCTATCTACGATCGACCCTTCGGACTACCCCCGCGGTCGACCATAGCGCATCCATGGGCCCCTCCATGGTCGAATCCCGAATTACTCAACGGATATCGACCAAATTTGGCACGAATATCCAGTAGGCTCCCAAGTTGTGCAACGTCGCATTTTTAATTCCCTGGCCATAGCGGAACTATGGTCGACCATGGTCAACTTCGTTAATTGAAATGGTAACCCCTATTTTTTATCGCGTATTCGTAATCTACGTGAGATTCTATCTACGATCGACCCTTCGGACTACCCCCGCGGTCGACCATAGCGCATCCATGGGCCCCTCCATGGTCGAATCCCGAATTGCTCAACGGATATCGACCAAATTTGGCACGAATATCCAGTAGGCTCCCAAGTTGTGCAACGTCGCATTTTTAATTCCCTGACCATAGCGGAACTATGGTCGACCATGGTCAACTTCGTTAATTGAAATGGTAACCCCTATTTTTTATCGCGTATTCGTAATCTACGTGAAATTCTATCTACGATCGACCCTTCGGACTACCCCCGCGGTCGACCATAGCGCATCCATGGGCCCCTCCATGGTCGAATCCCGAATTGCTCAACGGATATCGACCAAATTTGGCAGCAATATCCGGTAGCCTCCCAAGTTGAACGTAGGCGCATTTTTAATTCCCTGACCAGAGCGGAAATATGGTCGACCATGGTCAACTCCTGAATGGCTTGACGGATTTTGATAAAATTGGGCACAAATACCTGGTAGGCTATGGGATTTTTCCGTCGTTTGTTGGTTCCACGATACTGCGTACAGCGAATCTCGGATAGCGAGCGAAGCGAGCGGTCAGGCTAGTTATCAATATTACTTTGGTGCCGTATTTTCACTATTTTTCCATTACATCGACAACGATATTCTTCTTCCTACCAACTGATGTTCTTCTGACCAATCTTGAAGTCGGGAAAACCAGTCAAAAACAATGTCGACCTATCATGAGGATTTTTGCTCAGACGGAACACATTATTAGTGAAGAAGCGAAACGTATCGGAACCCCATCGAAAGGTCCTTGTAATTTGTTCCTCCACACTTCCCACTTCGGGGAAACTGTGAAACTGCTCTCTTGGAGCGTCGGTCCAATGAATCAACTTGAGTGATTGTCGTGAACAACTTAAGAAGGTTGAAAGGTAGGTTTGGGAAGCAGGATGATGATGGTTGTGGGGGTTACCAAAGTATCAGTTCAAATGTGCACGACCCATGTTATCATCACCCGTCACCATGTACCTAAATAATTAACAGTTGTAGTACAAAATTACATTGATTCGTACTTGGACCACCGACTGATTCGCTTGAACAAAACTACTCTAAACCGAAACCACTGAGGACCAACCCCCTATAATTATTGGTGATCCCGACGTGATACGCAATCTTCTGATAGGGTGCCGTGATTATGACGGAAGGCGACTCTCCCGTGCTGAGATCAGCACTGCAACAGCTCCAAACCACAGCAATGGTAGCCTACACGCTCGGACTCGGGCCGTGGAAGAAATAGAAAAAAAATAATAGAAGAAATAGAATTAAAAAATAAATAAATAGAAAACTAGAAGAAAAATAGAAGAAATACTGACGCTCAAGTTCCTAAGACTTTCCTAGACTAAGGGTTCCTCACTGAATCACAAGAACGTATAGAATAGTTGGGTAGGTTGAATCAGTGGAAAGGTGGGAGTATGGGTTAATGACTAAACAACTCAGGTCACATGGATTAACAGAATTAGTTGGGTAGGTTCAGCTCTCTACGCCTATTTTTCGCGTAGTTAGAAGAGTTAAACAAAATGGTCAGCATTTCAAGTTCGCGCATGCGCGGACGAAAGTTACAGTACGATTCCAATGAAACCCATGTGGACCTATCAAAGTATTATCTGAACTCATTTCAACGATATACGAGGTAGTTATGGGCGTTTCAGGTATTTCAGGTTTGCGCATGCGCAGACGGAACGATTTCCATGATTTTGAAACGGGACCATTTGCGATCCAACCTGCGTGCACCTCAAAATTTCAGCTACAGCTATTCTCTACAGCTATTTTTGGTGTAGTTAGAAGCGTTACAAGGAAATGGTCAACATTTCATGTTCGCGCATGCGCAGACGACAGTTACAGTACGATTCCAATGAAACCCATATGGAACTATCAAAGTATTATCCCTGATCGACCCTCCAAATCTGAATTCATTTCAATGATACATAAATAAGGTAGTTATAAAATATTTCATGTTTGCGCATGCGCAGACGAAAGTTACCGTACTTTTTCAATGATTTTTGTATGGGACCATCTGTGACCCAACCCGCTCCAAATTTCAGTCGATTTTGACCATTATTTCGGGTAGTTGTGGGCGTTACAAGGAATTACCACAGACAGACAGATACGGAACCAAAAATGTTCCTCGATGTCTGAAACGCAAAATGGTAGTGGAAATTTAAATTTTGAAGGAAATGATTTTTTTATCTGTATCACGAATCCAAGGCTTCCCTACCTTCGGTAGTGAGGAAGCAATAGAAGAAATACGGACGCTCAAGTTCCTAAGACATGGTCGGGCCGACATTTAAAGTTCCTGAGCCGGTTTCTCTGAAGCGAGGAGCTCCTCGCTGGAGGGGGAATAGCTGCTCAAATGTGCGAGACCCAATTTATTATAACCCGTCACCATGTAGGTACCTATATAATTAACAGTTCTAATACAAAATTACATTGATTCGTACTTGAACCACCGAATAATTCGCTTGAACTAAACCGAAACACCACTGATACGTCCAACGCCCTATAATGATGATGATGCTTACTAAATTTTAGAAAATGTAATATAAATGTAGAGCTCAGTCAGACACAGTCATGAAAAGAACAAATGAAAAAGAACATAAAACTTTCTTACTAGTTAGCACAATTTGATTAAACAAATGAACAAAATAATCGTAATACACTTGTCATTACTTACGTTTCATATTCGCTGTTCTATTGTTAACCATTGTTGGTGTTATCTGTTCGAATAGTTTTGGAAACAAGCACCAGTGGAGCGCTTTTGTTGGCTATAAACCAACGCAATTCCTTTCGTAAAATTGCTAACTCGATAAAGCATCGATTCAGGCAGGGCCAGGTCCCTCCTGGCGGCCGCCAACTTAGTTATAACAGTTCTCAAGATAGAATATTATTGGTTGCCGAGGCGACGATGTTCAAATCCCAGTAGAAATCTCCTCTCTCGCTAGATCGAAACTCAATCTACATCTCATCGTCATGTTAATTGGTTCGTTATTGTCAAATCCTCTCATTGGTAGCCACCATTGCAGCAGCGAAGAGTTTTTCACTTGAGCGAAAATTCCGCACCTCCGTTAGCCCCTGTTTGCGACCTTTGCCGTGAAAGTTCATATCTCTTCATGTCCGAATGAAAGCCGTTGTAATAAAGTTAAATACGAAAGGGAACCAATCAACTTCATTATTCCAACTTTTCATGGTTTTGAAGTTCAAAATTATACTTTCCAGACAAAAGTTATTTGTATGAAACATCATTTGTGTGAACTGAGATATTAGTAGAGACTAATAGTGCGGACTGACCATGACAGGGAATGTGATATAGAAATAGAATAGCACGATGGGCATTCCCCCGACCAATCCTCAGCCAGAAATGTATCCCTCCTTCCCCCCATAAAAACAGTTGTAAGCATTTTTTTGCAACTCATTCACGTTATATTCAATACGACTTTTGATTTATTATTCTGTGAATAATACACGTCTATGTATCAAAAAATTTTATAACGCCCCCCCAAAAATTTTTCTTTTACGTTTCAGCGTACCTAGATCCCAATAATGCAATGTCCGGCAGCCGTGCGCCGTCTGCCGTATCATCCATATCTACTCGTTCCTTCGCAAACAGGCTCCGTTTGGACCCTAGTTGTGTCCCGAAACTTTGCAGCCCGATCGGAATTAACCCAAGAGTGTAATGGGTGAAAAATGGGTGTAAAAATTGGGTAGGTATTTTGGTGTTTTAGTAACATGAGCACGTGAGCTATCGTTTCCATGTTTTTTTAGGACGAGGAGACCGATTATGAAGTCGATTTTGACCAAAGAATGAAAAATTGAGGTTCTAACGAAGTTTCAGCCTTAAATTTACGATAATTTTGGTCTAAAATCCTCGTTCTTCCGCACAAAGTTTGGATCCAAATTTTGGAACACATTTCGGTCGTAGTTATGCTTCATAGCTTGGCCACCCGATCGAAAATACACCCAGTGGTTTATTGTGGTTGGGGGGGGGGGGGGGGGGTGTAAAAATAGGGGGTTTCGAGATTTTTGAGGCTTTAGTGAACATGAGCTTGTGAGGTACCGTTTTCCATGTTTTTTTAGGGCGAGGAGACCGAATATGAAGTTGATTTTGACCAAAGAGTGAGGATTTGATGTTTTAACGAAGGTTCAGCTCCCAAAATTAATTTTTTATGGGTAAAAACGTGGGTAATTGTCCGAAATCACGGTAAATTTGTATAATAACAATAGAAGTAGTATCATGCCAATTAATTGGCACAGTCAATGATTATCAAAGATTATGTAAAAAAAGGAGCCTAATTCCTGTTTTTGTGAAATAATAAATGAACAGCCAACATTTCTGTAGGTACCTATGTCCAGTAGAGTAATATATCCATGTGTCAAGGACTTTGCACCGTTTTTATTTGACACTGGATGCATTAGCTAATTGTTCGCTTTTTTCCCCAAACATTAAAAATGGTGCATATAATTATCATCGCGCATGTAATATTATCATCGTGTAAAGTGCATCTTGATTGTGTTGATGTTTCATACAACGTTTGATTCAAATGTCTGATGAAATTTCACTGTATCATCATATTATACATTATGTAGATCGCCCTTCGTTTGGTGTTGTTTATTAGAGCAACGTATTGAATGATAGCAATACCATTTCCTCCGAACTCGATACACATCTTCATTAGATTTATCCTTTCGTTAAAACTATTAGCGAGTTGAACAGTCTTGAAGCGAAATGGGAAATTGAAGCAACTCACTTGAATGATGAAAAGAAGAAAATCTATAAGTACCTACCCTAACAAGTTACCAGAGGCCATCGGTCCCACAGGGGAACTAGTTGCGAGTTGGCTGTGATGTAGGAGAGTCGTAGGATTCAATGGGGGCGTTGTCAACTCGGTCACGTTGCTTTCTGCCTCTCACTTTGTCCTTGTGGGACATCTCCCTTCAGCCTCACGTATCTTCATCCATTTCACGGTATCTCTCTCACGGGGTTTGTTTCCAACTTCGTAACGGGTCACCTGAGATTCAAAGGTCCCTGATGACACGCATGGCCATCGCACTGTTACGCCTGACTACTCATAACGTGGTAGCTGTGCCCTTACCCGCAACAGTTGGGCTTCAAAGAGTTGAGTATATTTATGTTGGTGGGAAAGCAGGATGTAATTACAGTACAATAAACTAGGAAGAAGTCCATCACATATAATATACAGTTCTGTTAGTTACGAGTATGTTTATATCAAAATGTGGTTGTTGTGTTATTTGGGGATTCAAATTGACCACAGCGAGTCTTGATGGTTATTGTTGCGGATTCTATAGTGCCCAGAGAAATGGCGTTTTAGTTCGTTCTCCTTGTTTTAGCCCGAGGATGGTGGGAAATTTATTTATTGGAATTGGTTTTTTGACAAAAGTATAAATAAGAACGCTGCAAATTACACAAAGGTTTATTTGTTTTCCGTGGCCAGTAAATACCCTCTAGCTCCCTCCAGGAAAGCCCTAAATCGAGTACTGGAGCCGGCCCGGGAATTACAGTTTCATAAAAATTCGCAGATTCAATAATTCTGTGTGTTGATTATTCATCAGTCCCTGATTTTTCCCTGCAAGGTTGCGGCCATACGTCACAACCTTGTTACATGGTGGCATATAGCGTGCGCGTTTCACACCTCTTTGTATTAAAAACAAAAACGCTGCAAAGTCCTTGTCACATGGGTTTATTATTCTCCTGGACATACGTACAGGAATTTTGGCTGTTCATTTATTGCTTTTGTAAAGTAGCATTCACATTTAATTGAAGACTGAACTATATTTCAAAACCATATTGCAAATATCACCCATAGTGATGATGACAACCCGTCAACCAAACTGTAGTGACTACATATTTTCCCCCTCTGCCTCCTCAGTCTGCTGCCCGCAACTGTTCAGCATGCTTAGGGATGGCAACGATATATCGATATATAAAATATATCGATAGATTAGGTTCGATATATCGATATATACATATCGATACAGGGCCGATATTATCGGTCAATATCGATATATTTACCGATATATACCGTGACTTGATTTCAATAAGTAAAAAATAAATATTAAAATGAACGGATGAGAAAGAACGCCTGTACCTGTAAAAAAAATTATTTCATACCATACCAACAATTGTAGGTACCTGATGACTCAAGAGTTTTTCACATGGAAGAAGGAAAAACCCTCCTTCTTCTTCCATGGTTTTCAGCTCTGGTTTCGGACATGCATAGAAACAGGATAAAAAGTGTGGAATAATAGCGGAGGTTGCATTATGGTTCACGGAAACAGCATTTTACTGTTACTGTTACTGACTTACTGAGTCACCGGAAACAATAATACTGAGAAACACACACACACACACACACCTACTGAGTCAGGTGGTCAAAAACCAAAAAATTTTACTCTGACCGACACTCAAGAACGCAACAAAAGTACCTATATTGTATATAATTATATTCTATATTTTGTGAACTTGTGTGCCCTAAATTTAGAACATGTAGGAATAAGAATTTTATTGAATTTTCAAGAATTTTTTGTATTAAACAATAATGTTTGTATATATATTTTTTTTGGTATAACTGGCCTACTTATAATTTAACCTATAAGTGTAAAATGTACCTTACTGTTAATTGTATTGGTACAAGTATGTTATAGCCCCGCCAATATCGATTGTATCGATTATCTCAAATACATCGATCCTTGTGGTATCGATGACGATGCCTACATCCCGGGTGCCGATATCAACTTTCAAAATGAATACGGGAAGACCATTGTAAGGACACCAAAAACTAAGAGTGACTATAACATACTTGTACCATCTATTCAGAAGTCACAAACAACCTGCTCATTCACGGGATAGTTTCTGGGATTGTTTATCTTTTTTGAGATGCGAGCGCTAGCGAGCATCCAGATCGCTTGACAATGCGAGCGGCGGAATGGGAACTAAACTTCTTGTACACCCACCGTCTTGTCTGATACACGTCATCGATACCACAAGGATCAATGTATTTGAGATAATCGATACAATCGATATTGGCGGGGCTATAACATACTTGTACCATTGTATTAAAAATGATGTTAATAAATTTTAAAACGTTTTAACTCGCTTACCTAATACTTCAACCTAGTTTTTCCAAGCAAATGGTTCGATATATCGAATATATCGATATATTTCTTCCAATATATCGAAGGTATCGATATATGATTGCCGATATATCATTTGATCAATATATCGATATATTTCATTCGATTTGCCATCCCTATGCATGCTTTCTCTCTTCTTTCCCGTCCACCCGAACTTGATAAGATAACTCCCCAGTTCGGCGTGTTACCCGGGTAACACGAGAACCCAGCCGACGTCTTGTTCACTACCCATACTTTTCCTGTCCCACTTCGAATTCCCTCCACCTGTTTCCCTTGTCCCGATTTAGTTTTTGGTTCATCAGTGCCTCTTCCACATTCTTTTGCAAATCGCTCGATCTCCGCATCTACCCGTGGCCACCAAACGTGTAATCTCGCCATGTCTCTCATTGCACGTATTCCTGGATGACCCGCATGCAACATTTCAAGAAACCTACCCTGAACTCCTTTCGGAGCCACTATCCGACCACTCCAGAGCAATATGCCTCCCTCCAGTGAGAGCTCGTCCCGTTTCTCAAAGTAAGGAAACATTCTGCTTTCCAAATCTCTCTTTTCTGGCCATCCTCCATGAACTGCCTGACCTTCTGTAACTCGGGGTCCCCTCTCATTGCGTCTTTCAGTGCTCTTTCCGTAACTGGACTTCCCTGCAATCTTATATGGAGCAAATGCATCGCTTTTGCCTTCCTACTCTTTTCTATCCCTGATACTTCGACTCCTTCAAGTGGCAACCTGGATAGCGTATCAGCAACCCAGTTTTCCTTCCCGTTTATGTGTTCCACTTTGAAATCGTAACTTCTCAAAATTAACGCCCACCTGATAAGTCGGTTTGCTGCAATCTTTGGAATTTCCCTCTGTTCTGACAGTATCCTCATCAATGACTTGTGGTCGGTTCGATGTACAAAATCTCGACCTCAAAGATACTGTTCAAACTTCCTTACTGCAAAAACCAATGCTAAAGCTTCTCGGTCAATCGCCGCTTGATTTAACACTCTTGATGCGCATGCTGTAGGTCTCTCTTCTCCTCCTTGATATTTATGCCAGAGGCCAGAGCACTGTCCCCAAGCCTTTGCACTTGCATCCGCTGACACTCCCAGACGTAGATGTAGTGAATAGTGTACCAGCACCCCAGCATCTCTTATCCGGCTTCTTTGGTCCAGCTCCATCTGATTCCTTTCCTAGTCAGGTTATGCAATGGCACGCAGTCACTTTGTAGATGTTGTGTAAATCGTGAATAATAGTTCACAGTTCCCAGAAATGACTTCAACTCCTGCACAATAGTTGGTTGTGGCATCCTTGTGATGGCTTCAATATGTTCCATTATTGGTCAAATCCCTGTCTCGTCCAACTCATCACCTAAGTTTTTCGCACTCGTTTGCAACCACTTACATTTTGTTTCTTGTGTTTTCACCCCGGCCTTGTCTACCCGTGTCAAAACATGGCTTATGGCATTAAAGTGTTCCTCCTCAGTGCGGCCCCCACAAATTATATCGTCCAAATACCAAGCTACATTTGGCACTCCAGTTAGAATGGCATCCATTGTTTTTTGAAACTTTTTAGGGGCAAAACTGACTCCAAATGGTAATCTCTTGTACCTATAGTACCCTTTGTGTGTGGCCAACCCTAGACAATTTCGTGATCCTTCCTCTACTTCCAACTGTAGGTATGCATATTTTAGATCAATTACTGAGAAGATGGTGCTGCCAGTGAGCTTAGTCATAATTTCATCAAATGTAGGCATCGGGTGTTCTTCTCCCACTAATGTGGATTTATAGTCACTCTGAAATCACCACAAATCATGATTTTCCCATTCGACTTCATTGCAGTTACCACTGTTGCTGCCCACTCTAAAGGACTGTGTGTTGTGTCCACCGCCTCTATAATACCCTGCTGTTCTAACCTTTCTAACCCCTCTTCCACTTGCTGTCGCATAGCAAAAGGAACAGGTCTTGCTCGGAACACTGGGCTCAGCCCCAGCTTCTATTCTGACCTATACTGAATGGCCTACAATCTTCCCTGTACCCTCCTCATAAACTGATTTGTGCCTGGCCTTTATCTGTTCCAAACGCTCTGTTCTTTAATTTCTGGCAGCCTCGTCATTATGTACTGAACAGTTCCTTGCCCCTTCCGGCATTGGCACGTTGAACTTCATTGCCCAATCCAAACCAAACAATGGAGAATCGCTCGAGTCCACCACTACCAAACTTAGCGTTTTCCTTTGACCCCACGCTGCCACATTCACTTTAGTTTTCCCCAAGGTACATATTGGAATACCCGTGTAAGCCACAAGACTCTCAGCTGGTTGCAACTTCGGCGCCCCTATCCATTTCCACAACGTTTTCCCAATCACTGTGCTGCCCCAGAATCATATAACATTTCACAATCCCGACCATTTATCACGACCCGCAGCATAAATTTGATTCCCATAGCCATCTTGGTTTGTGTCAGTCCCACTCTCCTTACTTCGTGATTCATTGCCCGATCCCTTTCGAACATATCGTGTTACATTTTTCCTGACTACTATTGCTCTCTTCTTTGAAACGCATACCCTGCCAAAGTGACCGGTCTTCCCGCATTCCCCACAATTTCGACCTTCCGCGGGACATTGGATACCCTCACTGTGTTTCGGAAAGCCACAGTTCAAAAAATCAAGGTCCGGGTATAATTTCCTAGGATCGTACTCTTTTGGTTTGTTATTCTGTGAATAATACACCTATGTATTCGCTCAGCAAAAAATTTTTATAACACCCCATCAAACTTTTTTCTTTTGCGTTTCAAGGTGTGTAGATTCCAAAACGCTGCAAATCCCTGCACAACGGTTTATTATTTTGTATAGAATACCCTTCCGTTACAGATCACAGCTCTATGTATAGATAACCCGTCTATATAATTTATGATATGTACTATTCTATACATATAATGTAGATCGCAGACCCTCCGTAGGTTAGTACCTAACCCCGTACACGTTACTAGGTACCTACCTAAATCACGAGTTAAATGTTGCTAAAATAATTCTGCCGATGACAAACAGTACCTAACAAAAAGAAACACACATAATGAAGTTCTGAAAAGAAATTGTTGATGAGGAGTGAAAAAAGTTGCGAAAGTACCTACCAACAAACTCCAGCCCCTTCTACGTAGATGGTATAATGAACCGTTGTGTAATACTTTACCGTTGAGTAATGATTTACCGTAGTAATAATTTACCCATCAATAATACTTCAACGTTTGTTCAAGTTTCACTACCTACCAACAAACTCCAAAAGAGCCATCATTTTTCAAATGAAATAATATCACAGGACAACCAACTCGACTTCATACTCCGCCAATATAATCAGGTGATCCCTAGCAATGATTTCATCTCCGCCAAATTTCCTATTGTGGGCGCGTCTCTGGTTACGAGATTTGGTTTGAAAATTTTATACAATTTCATTCACACTGGAGTCGAAAATGCCTGTCAGTGCAAACTTCGGGGCCTTACTGTGAACGAACGGCTGGACGTACGACGCTCCGGATGGTCTTAAAAAACTCGCAAGTTCAAGAACTATTTAAAACCGTAAAAATATTCACGTAAAAAAATGGTATAGGCGTTTTGAAAATTTCAACCCCTATTTTGAACCCCTTAGAGATGACTCACAGTAACGTCGAGCTTCGAGGACCAACTAGACGCCGATCGGAACCTATAACCCGAATTTCATCAATTTTCTTTCATGGTAACTAAGAAAAGTGGCCAGTACGGCGTACGGCGGACAGACAGAAATATTTTGCTTCCGAGTCTGCGAAGCAGCGGAAGCCTTGTGTTCACTTTCGTGAGCCAAAAAATTTTTTCATCAGAAATCAAAATTTCCACTTGCATTTTGCGTTTCAAAGCCTACTGAACAAATTTGGTTCCGTGTCTGTCGGTCTGTGGGTCTGTGAGTCTGTCCGCATTTCGTTGTTACAGCCATAACTTCCACGATTTTGAATTGATTCAGCTCAAATTCTGAGGGATGGTGCGGATAAGGCCCCTTGAGGTCCCATACAAATTTCAACATGATTGATCCAGCGGTACGCCCTGCGCATGCGCTAACGTTAAATTCAACAAACAAGCATAACTTTCACAATTTTGATTCAATTTCGCTCAAATTTTCAAGGGTTGTTTGGACAAGGCCTAGTGAGTTCCAGTAGGAATTTAAGCATGATCGGACCCTCGGTGCGCTCTGCGCATGCGCTAGCGTGAAATAGATTCAATTTCCTTGTTACAGCCGTAGTAACCAAAGATTTCACCCAATTTCAATGCAATTCTCAGGGATTAAGGGGGTAGGGCCCATTGAGGTCCCATATAAATTTTAACATGATAGAGCCAGCGGTTCGCTCTGCGCATGCGCTAACGTGAAATTCTTCAAACACGCATAACTTTCGCAATAATGTATAATGGACGTAATGTATTATGGACGTAATGTTATGTAATATGTATATTTCATGTAATGTTATGTAATGTAATGTTATGTAATATGTATATTTCACGTTATGTAATGTTATGTAATGTAATGTAATGTAATGTAATGTAATGTAATGTTATGTTATTTTGCTTCCGAGTCTGTTCTATTTTATAATGGGTCACTCTGATTGTGACGAGGAAGCTCCTGTGCCATCACCTTGGCAATGTATTTATTGCAGTTTTGGATTCTACATACCTTGAAACGTAAACCATCAAATTTTGAGGGGGGTAAGAATTTTTTTTTTTTCATGCTCGATTCCAATGGTTCATTATTGAAAATAATAAACCAAAATGCAATGTCCGTCCGCCGTATCACGTCTACAGGCTTCATTTTCGGTCTAAAAAAGTCGTTCTTGCGCACACATGTTCCATTTGGGCCCTAGTTGTGTCCCGAAACTTTTCAGCTGGATCGGAATATACCCAGGGGTGTTATGAGTGAAAATGTGTGTAAAAATATGTACTTTTTGCGTCTTAGCAACATGTTGGTAACATGAGCTTCTGAGATATCTTTTTCCATGTTTTTGGGGACGAGAAGACCGAATATGAAGTCGATTTTGGCCAAAGAGTGGAAAATTGAGTTCTACCAAATGTTCAGCTCCCAAAATTGGTTTTTTATGAGTCAAAAACCTGGAAAATTGTCGGAAATATCCATGAATGTGTATCATAACATTAGAAAAAATGTACACAGGTGAATCAAGACCATTAAATGGCACTACCAATGATCAAATATGATCTGGAAAAAAAAGAAAAAAAGCGTACCTATTTCATGTTTTGGGGACCAAAATTGGTGGAAATCATCAAAAATAGCTATTTAAATTATTG
Organism: Leptopterna dolabrata; assembly: GCA_954871275.1. NCBI lineage: Eukaryota > Metazoa > Arthropoda > Insecta > Hemiptera > Miridae > Leptopterna > Leptopterna dolabrata. The sequence continues at coordinate 78,087,974 of OX940975.1, read as the reverse complement.
CGCATGAAAGAAACAATAAATGAACATCCAATGAGAATCTCTAGAACTCCAATAGAATAATAAACCCATGTGACAAGGACTTTGCAGCGTTTTTGGAATCTACGCACCTTGAAACGGAAAAGAAAAAATTTTGAGGGGGTGTTATAAATATTTTTTGCTGAGCGAATACATAGGCGTATTATTCACAGAATAATAAACCAAAAGTGTCAACACGTGGATCAAGACGATTAAATGGCACTACCAATGATAAAAGATAGTTAAAAAAAAAAAAAAAAAGGAGCGTACCTACCTAATTTGTGTTTTAGGGGCCAAAATTAATGGAAACCATCAGAAATAGCAATGTCGATCATTACGCATGAAAGAAACATTAAATGAACAGCCAGCATTTCTGTCGTTTTCCGTCGTTCTGGCCTATTTGTAAACCGTGCCCTCTTATTTGGTTTCTCCTTAATTTGTCTAGTGAACGAGAATTCTTGGTTTGGCTCCTCCAACATCTGCAGTTTAGACCGTTGTGTTCGTGCGCGTTCTAAACCTACGGCCGTTGCCTCTACCTGCTGGAATGTAGCCATATTGTTTGGATGCAACCTGATGAGCTCTTCCTGCCATTGTGTATCATTAGTACCTATCACCAGTTGGTCTCTTACCCGTTCTTCGAGGTTCTCCCCAAACTCGCACGTTCCTGCCAATGTTCTCAAATTATTTACGAATTTAGCCATTGCCTCATTGATGTCACGACGTTTCAGAGCAAACGCTCTTCTTTAGGAAAAAATACTCGTTGCTTTTACACAATAACTGTCCAGTGCCTTTTTCAACTGAGCGTAAGGAATTGTGCTCACTTCCGCTGGTCGGAAGTGGTCCACCAGCATTTTGCATGGCACCGCTCCAACCGACGACAGCAGCAATATGCTCCATAGGTTGTAAAGTAGCATTCACATTTAATTGAAGACTGAACTATATTTCAAAACCATATTGCAAATATCATCCATAGTGATGATGAAAACCCGTCACCAAACTGTAGTGACTCTACAGCTTTCATGTTCAATTATTGAAATAGCTATTTTTTATTTTTTTCACCAATTTTGGCCTCCAAAAACACGAATTAGGCTCGGCTTTTTTTTAAAGATTATTTTTGATCATTGATAGTACCATTTAATTGTCTTGATTCACCTGTTGATACTACTTCTAGTGTTATTATACAAATGAATGGTGATTTCAGACAATTTCTCATGTTTTTGACTAATAAAAAATGAATTTCGGGAGCTTAACCTTCGTTACAACCTCAATTCTTCACTCTTCTGTCAAAAGCAACTTAATATTCGGTATTCTAGCCCTGCATAACACGGAAAACGATACCTCACAAGCTCATGTTAACTAAAACCTCAAACATCACTCGAAAACCCCTGTTTATACATCCCTTTTTTCTCCCATAACACCCCTGAGTGTATTCCGATCGGGCTGCCGGGTTTCGGAGCACAACTAGGACCCGAATGTGTTCCCAAATGGGGACCCAAGCTGTGCGCGGGAGAACGACGATTTTAACCAGTGTGAAATGGGCCACAGAAATTCCAGCCACAGATTCCGGGCGCTGTCTAGACTCACCCGCAACAACCCTTACGCAAGGCCGCCCGCTTCAAGGCCTACCCCCTTTCACCGAAAGACCCACCCAACGGCACCTTCCCTTTGCACATCCCATATGCGTACGTTCACCGAAATTCAATCGCCCGTATCTCCGATTTAACGCAATTTACCTCCGCCAAATTCATAGGGGTTGTTCTCAGTAACCTTAAGTAGGAGTATGCTAAGTTTGGAAAGAATCAGGGACAATGTTTTCGAGGTATCCGAATATAACCAACGCTATATCATGTCAACCAGGGATTCCGAGCTACCTACATTTTTCGAAATTCAATCTCCGGTTTCTCTGATTTAACGCAATTTACCTCCGCCAAATTCATAGAGGTTGTTCTCAGTAACCTTAAGAAGGAGTATACAAAGTTTGAAAAGAATCAGGGACAATGTTTTCGAGATATCCGAATAAAGCCACAGATATATCACATTAACCTCTGCATATCCCAGATGCCTACGTTCACCGAAATTAAATCTTCCGTATCTCCGATTTAACGCAATTTACCTCCGCCAAATTCATAGGGGCTGTTCTCAGTAACGTTAAGAAGGAGTATACAAAGTTTGAAAAGAATCAGGGACAATGTTTTCGAGATATTCGAACTCAGCCAGAGCTATATCATCTCAACCCAGAATTCCGAGTTACCTACATTTTTCGAACTTCGCTCTCCGATTTCTCGGATTTAACGCAATTTACCTCCGCCAAATTAATAGAGGTTGTTCTCAGTAACCTTAAGAAGGAGTATGCTAAATTTGGAAAGAATCAGGGACAATGTTTTCGAGATATCCGATATAGCCACAGATATATCATGTCAACCAGGAATTCCGAGCTACCTACATTTTTCGAACTTCAATCTCCGATTTCTCCGATTTAACGCAATTTACCTCCGCCAAATTAATAGAGGTTGTTCTCAGTAACCTTAAGAACGAGTATGCTAAATTTGGAAAGAATCAGGGACAATGTTATCGAGATATCCGATATAGCCACAGATATATCACATTAACCTCTGCACATCCCATATGCCAACGTTCACCGAAATTCAATCACCCGTATCTCCGATTTAACGCAATTTACCTCCGCCAAATTCATAGGGGTTGTTCTCAGTAACCTTAAGAAGGAGTATACAAAATTTGAAAAGAATCAGGGACAATGTTTTCGAGATATTCGAACTCAGCCAGAGCTATATCATCTCAACCCAGAATTCCGAGCTACCTACATTTTTCGAACTTCAATCTCCGATTTCTCCGATTTAACGCAATTTACCTCCGCCAAATTAATAGAGGTTGTTCTCAGTACCCTTAAGAAGGAGTATGCTAAATTTGGAAAGAATCAGGGACAATGTTTTCGAGATATCCGATATAGCCACAGATATATCACATTAACCTCTGCACATCCCATATGCCAACGTTCACCGAAATTCAATCACCCGTATCTCCGATTTAACGCAATTTACCTCCGCCAAATTCATAGGGGTGTTTCTCAGTAACCTTAAGAAGGAGTATACAAAATTTGAAAAGAATCAGGGACAATATTTTCGAGATATTCGATCTCAGCCAGAGCTATATCATCTCAACCTAGAATTCCGAGCTACCTACATTTTTCGAACTTCAATCTCCGATTTCTCCGATTTAACGCAATTTACCTCCGCCAAATTCATAGAGGTTGTTCTCAGTAACCTTAAGAAGGAGTATGCTGAATTTGGAAAGAATCAGGAACAATGTTTTCGAGATATCTGATATAGCCACAGATATATCACAATAACCTATGCACATCCCTTATGCCAACGTTCACCAAAATTCAATCACCCGTATCTCCGATTTAACGCAATTTACCTCCGCCAAATTCATAGAGGTTGTTCTCAGTAACCTTAAGAAGGAGTATACAAAGTTTGAAAAGAATCAGGGACAATGTTTTCGAGATATCCGAATAAAGCCACAGATATATCACATTAACCTCTGGATATCCCAGATGCCTACGTTCACCGAAATTCAATCTTCCGTATTTCCGATTTGACGTAATTTACTTAAGCCAAATTCATAGGGGTTGTTCTCGATAACCTTAAGAAGGAGTATGCAAAGTTTGAAAAGAATCAGGGACAATGTTTTCGAGATATTCGAACTCAGCCAGAGCTATATCATCTCAACCCAGAATTCCGAGCTACCTACATTTTTCGAACTTCAATCTCCGATTTCTCCGATTTAACGCAATTTACCTCCGCCAAATTCATAGAGGTTGTTCTCAGTAACCTTAAGAAGGAGTATGCTGAATTTGGAAAGAATCAGGAACAATGTTTTCGAGATATCTGATATAGCCACAGATATATCACAATAACCTATGCACATCCCTTATGCCAACGTTCACCAAAATTCAATCACCCGTATCTCCGATTTAACGCAATGTACCTCCGCCAAATTCATAGAGGTTGTTCTCAGTAACCTTAAGAAGGAGTATACAAAGTTTGAAAATAATCAGGGACAATGTTTTCGAGATATCCGAATAAAGCCACAGATACTCGTATATCACATTAACCTCTGCATATCCCAGATGCCTACGTTCACCGAAATTCAATCTTCCGTATCTCCGATTTAACGCAATTTACCTCCGCCAAATTCATAGGGGCTGTTCTCAGTAACGTTAAGAAGGAGTATACAAAGTTTGAAAAGAATCAGGGACAATGTTTTCGAGATATTCGAACTCAGCCAGAGCTATATCATCTCAACCCAGAATTCCGAGTTACCTACATTTTTCGAACTTCGCTCTCCGATTTCTCGGATTTAACGCAATTTACCTCCGCCAAATTAATAGAGGTTGTTCTCAGTAACCTTAAGAAGGAGTATGCTAAATTTGGAAAGAATCAGGGACAATTTTTTCGAGATATCCGATATAGCCACAGATATATCATGTCAACCAGGAATTCCGAGCTACCTACATTTTTCGAACTTCAATCTCCGATTTCTCCGATTTAACGCAATTTACCTCCGCCAAATTAATAGAGGTTGTCCTCAGTAACCTTAAGAAGGAGTATGCTAAATTTGGAAAGAATCAGGGACAATGTTATCGAGATATCCGATATAGCCACAGATATATCACATTAACCTCTGCACATCCCATATGCCAACGTTCACCGATATTCAATCACCCGTATCTCCGATTTAACGCAACTTACCTCCGCCAAATTCATAGGGGTTGTTCTCAGTAACCTTAAGAAGGAGTATACAAAATTTGAAAAGAATCAGGGACAATGTTTTCGAGATATTCGAACTCAGCCAGAGCTATATCATCTCAACCCAGAATTCCGAGCTACCTACATTTTTCGAACTTCAATCTCCGATTTCTCCGATTTAACGCAATTTACCTCCGCCAAATTAATAGAGGTTGTTCTCAGTACCCTTAAGAAGGAGTATGCTAAATTTGGAAAGAATCAGGGACAATGTTATCGAGATATCCGATATAGCTACAGATATATCACATTAACCTCTGCACATCCCATATGCCAACGTTCACCGATATTCAATCACCCGTATCTCCGATTTAACGCAACTTACCTCCGCCAAATTCATAGGGGTTGTTCTCAGTAACCTTAAGAAGGAGTATACAAAATTTGAAAAGAATCAGGGACAATATTTTCGAGATATTCGAACTCAGCCAGAGCTATATCATCTCAACCCAGAATTCCGAGCTACCTACATTTTTCGAACTTCAATCTCCGATTTCTCCGATTTAACGCAATTTACCTCCGCCAAATTAATAGAGGTTGTTCTCAGTACCCTTAAGAAGGAGTATGCTAAATTTGGAAAGAATCAGGGACAATGTTTTCGAGATATCCGATATAGCCACAGATATATCACATTAACCTCTGCACATCCCATATGCCAACGTTCACCGAAATTCAATCACCCGTATCTCCGATTTAACGCAATTTACCTCCGCCAAATTCATAGGGGTGTTTCTCAGTAACCTTAAGAAGGAGTATACAAAATTTGAAAAGAATCAGGGACAATATTTTCGAGATATTCGATCTCAGCCAGAGCTATATCATCTCAACCTAGAATTCCGAGCTACCTACATTTTTCGAACTTCAATCTCCGATTTCTCCGATTTAACGCAATTTACCTCCGCCAAATTCATAGAGGTTGTTCTCAGTAACCTTAAGAAGGAGTATACAAAATTTGAAAAGAATCAGGGACAATGTTTTCGAGATATTCGAACTCAGCCAGAGCTATATCATCTCAACCCAGAATTCCGAGCTACCTACATTTTTCGAACTTCAATCTCCGATTTCTCCGATTTAACGCAATTTACCTCCGCCAAATTCATAGGGGTTGTTCTCAGTAACCTTAAGAAGGAGTATGCTAAATTTGGAAAGAATCAGGAACAATGTTTTCGAGATATCCGATATAGCCACAGATATATCACATTAACCTCTGGATATCCCAGATGCCTACGTTCACCGAAATTCAATCTTCCGTATCTCCGATTTAACGCAATTTACCTCCGCCAAATTCATAGGGGCTGTTCTCAGTAACGTTAAGAAGGAGTATACAAAGTTTGAAAAGAATCAGGGACAATGTTTTCGAGATATTTGAACTCAGCCAGAGCTATATCATCTCAACCCAGAATTCCGAGCTACCTACATTTTTCGAACTTCGCTCTCCGATTTCTCGGATTTAACGCAATTTACTTCCGCCAAATTCATTATGGTTGTTCTCAGTAACCTTAAGAAGGAGTATGCTAAATTTGGAAAGAATCAGGGACAATGTTTTCGAGATATCCGATATAGCCAGAGCTATATCATCTCAACCCAGAATTCCGAGCTACCTACATTTTTAGAACTTGAATCTCCGATTTCTCCGATTTAACGCAATTTTCCTCCACCAAATTATTAGAGGTTGTTCTCAGTAACCTTAAGAAGGAGTATGCTAAATTTGGAAAGAATCAGGGACAATGTTTTCGAGATATCCGATATAGCCACAGATATATCACATTAACCTCTACACATCCCATATGCCAACGTTCACCGAAATTCAATCACCCGTATCTCCGATTTAACGCAATTTACCTCCGCCAAATTCATAGGGGTTGTTCTCAGTAACCTTAAGAAGGAGTATACAAAATTTGAAAAGAATCAGGGACAATATTTTCGAGATATTCGAACTCAGCCAGAGCTATATCATCTCAACCCAGAATTCCGAGCTACCTACATTTTTCGAACTTCAATCTCCGATTTCTCCGATTTAACGCAATTTACCTCCGCCAAATTCATAGAGGTTGTTCTCAGTAACCTTAAGAAGGAGTATGCTAATTTGGAAAGAATCAGGGACAACGTTTTGGAGATATCCGATATAGCCACAGATATATCACATTAACCTCTGCACATCCCATATGCCAACGTTCACCGAAATTCAATCACCCGTATCTCCGATTTAACCCAATTTACCTCCGCCAAATTCATAGGGGTTGTCCTCAGTAACCTTAAGAAGGAGTAAGCAAACTTTGGAAAGAATCAGGGACAATGTTTTCGAGATATTCGAACTCAGCCAGAGCTATATCATCTCAACCCAGAATTCCGAGATACCTACATTTTTCGAACTTCAATCTCCGATTTCTCCGATTTAACGCAATTTACTTCCGCCAAATTCATAGGGGTTATTTTCAGTAACGTTAAGAAGGAGTATGCTAAATTAGGAAAGAATCAGAGACACAATGTTTTTGAGATTTCCGATATAGCCACAAATATGTCACATTAACCTCTGCACATCCACTATGCCAACGTTCACCGAAATTCAATCTTCCGTATCTCCGATTTAACGCAATTTACCTCCGCCAAATTCATAGGGGCTGTTCTCAGTAACCTTAAGAAGGAGTAAGCAAAGTTTGGAAAGAATCAGGGACAATGTTTTCGAGATATTCGAACTCAGCCAGAGCTATATCATCTCAACCCAGAATTCCGAGATACCTACATTTTTCGAACTTCAATCTCCGATTTAACGCAATTTACTTCCGCCAAATTCATAGGGGTTATTTTCAGTAACGTTAAGAAGGAGTATGCTAAATTAGGAAAGAATCAGAGACACAATGTTTTTGAGATTTCCGATATAGCCACAAATATGTCACATTAACCTCTGCACATCCCATATGCCAACGTTCACCGAAATTCAATCACCCGTATCTCCGATTTAACCCAATTTACCTCCGCCAAATTCATAGGGGTTGTCCTCAGTAACCTTAAGAAGGAGTAAGCAAAGTTTGAAAAGAATCAGGGACAATGTTTTCGAGATATTCGAACTCAGCCAGAGCTATATCATCTCAACCCAGAATTCCGAGTTACCTACATTTTTCGAACTTCGCTCTCCGATTTCTCGGATTTAACGCAATTTACTTCCGCCAAATTCATTATGGTTGTTCTCAGTAACCTTAAGAAGGAGTATGCTAAATTTGGAAAGAATCAGGGACAAAATTTTCGAGATATCCGATATAGCCACAGATATATCATGTCAACCAGGAATTCTGAGCTACCTACATTTTTCGAACTTCAATCTCCGATTTCTCCGATTTAACGCAATTTACCTCCGCCAAATTAATAGAGGTTGTTCTCAGTAACCTTAAGAAGGAGTATGCTAAATTTGGAAAGAATCAGGGACAATGTTTTCGAGATATCCGATATAGCCACAGATATATCACATTAACCTCTGCACATCCCATATGCCAACGTTCACCGAAATTCAATCACCCGTATCTCCGATTTAACGCAATTTACCTCCGCCAAATTCATAGGGGTTGTTCTCAGTAACCTTAAGAAGGAGTATACAAAATTTGAAAAGAATCAGGGACATTGTTTTCGAGATATTCGAACTCAGCCAGAGCTATATCATCTCAACCCAGAATTCCGAGCTACCTACTTTTTTCGAACTTCAATCTCCGATTTCTCCGATTTAACGCAATTTACCTCCGCCAAATTAATAGAGGTTGTTCTCAGTAACCTTAAGAAGGAGTATGCTAAATTTGGAAAGAATCAGGGACAATGTTTTCGAGATATCCGATATAGCCACAGATATATCACATTAACCTCTGCATATCCCATATGCCTACGTTCACCGAATTTCAATCTTCCGTATCTCCGATTTAACGCAATTTACCTCCGCCAAATTCATAGGGGTTGTTCTCAGTAACCTTAAGAAGGAGTATGCTAAATTTGGACAGAATCAGGCACAATGTTTTAGAGATATCCGATAGAGCCACAGATATATCACATTAACCTCTGCACATCCCATATGCCAACGTTCACCAAAATTCAATCACCCGTATCTCCGATTTAACGCAATTTACCTCCGCCAAATTCATAGGGGTTGTTCTCAGTAACCTTAAGAAGGAGTAATCCCTTTATTAACTTAACAAAGTATGATATAGCCCTGGCTGAGTTCGAATATCTCGAAAACATTGTCCCTGATTCTTTTCAAATTTTGTATACTCCTTCTTAAGGTTACTGAGAACAACCCCTATGAATTTGGCGGAGGTAAATTGCGTTAAATCGGAGATACGGGTGATTGAATTTCGGTGAACGTTGGCATATGGGATGTGCCGAGGTTAATGTGATATATCTGTGGCTATATCGGATATCTCGAAAACATTGTCCCTGATTCTTACAAAATTTAGCATACTCCTTCTTAACGTTACTGAGAACAACGCCTATGAATTTGGCGGAGGTAAATTGCGTTAAATCAGAGAAATCGGAGATTGAAGTTCGAAAAATGTAGGTAGCTCGGAATTCTGGGTTGAGATGATATAGCTCTGGCTGAGTTCGAATATCTCGAAAACATTGTCCCTGATTCTTTTCAAACTTTGCATACTCCTTCTTAAGGTTATCGAGAACAACCCCTATGAATTTGGCTTAAGTAAATTACGTCAAATCGGAAATACGGAAGATTGAATTTCGGTGAACGTAGGCATCTGGGATATCCAGAGGTTAATGTGATATATCTGTGGCTTTATTCGGATATCTCGAAAACATTGTCCCTGATTCTTTTCAAACTTTGTATACTACTTCTTAAGGTTACTGAGAACAACCTCTATGAATTTGGCGGAGGTAAATTGCGTTAAATCGGAGATTGAATTTCGAAAAATGTAGGTAGCTCGGAATTCCTGGTTGACATGATATAGCGTTGGCTATATTCGGATATCTCGAAAACATTGTCCCTGATTCATTCCAAATTTAGCATACTCCTTCTTAACGTTACAGAGAACAACCCCTATGATTTTGGCGGAGGTAATTTGCGTTAAATCAGAGAAATCGTAGATTGAATTTCGAAAAATGTAGGTAGCTCGGAATTCCTGGTTGACATGATATAGCGTTGGTTATATTCGGATATCTCGAAAACATTGTCCCTGCTTCTTTCCAAACTTTGCATACTCCTTCTTAAGGTTACTGAGAACAACCCCTATGAATTTGGCGGAGGTAAATTGCGTTAAATCGGAGATACGGGACATTGAATTTCATTGAAAGTAGGCATATGGGATATGCAGAGGTCAATGTGATATATCTGTGGCTTTATTCGGATATCTCGAAAACATTGTCCCTGATTCTTTTCAAACTTTGTATACTCCTTCTTAAGGTTACTGAGAACAACCCCTATGAATTTGGCGGAGGTAAATTGCGTTAAATCGGAGATACGGAAGATTGAATTTCGGTGAACGAGGGCATAAGGGATATGCAGAGGTTAATGTGATATATCTGTGGCTATATCGGATATCTCGAAAATATTGTCCCTGATTCTTTCCAAATTTAGCATACTCCTTCTTAAGGTTACTGAGAACAACCCCTATGAATTTGGCGGAGGTAAATTGCGTTAAATCGGAGATACGGGACATTGAATTTCGTTGATAGTAGGCATCTGGGATATGCAGAGGTTAATGTGATATATCTGTGGATATATTCGGATATCTCGAAAACATTGTCCCTGATTCTTTCCAAATTTAGCATACTCCTTCTTAAGGTTACTGAGAACAACCTCTATGAATTTGGCGGAGGTAAATTGCGTTAAATCGGAGAAATCGGAGATTGAAGTTCGAAAAATGAAGGTAGCTCGGAATTCTGGGTTGAGATGATATAGCTCTGGCTGAGTTCGAATATCTCGAAAATATTGTCCCTGATTCTTTTCAAATTTTGTATACTCCTTCTTAAGGTTACTGAGAACAACCTCTATGAATTTGGCGGAGGTAAATTGCGTTAAATCGGAGATACGGGTGATTGAATTTTGGTGAACGTTGGCATAAGGGATGTGCAGAGGTTATTGTGATATATCTGTGGCTATATAAGATATCTCGAAAATATTGTCTCTGATTCTTATCAAACTTTGTATACTCCTTCTTAACGTTACTGAGAACAACCCCTATGAATTTGGAGGAGGTAAATTGCGTTAAATCGGAGAAATCGGAGATTGAAGTTCGAAAAATGTAGGTAGCTCGGAATTCTGGGTTGAGATGATATAGCTCTGGCTGAGTTCGAATTTCTCGAAAACATTGTCCCTGATTCTTTTCAAATTTTGTGTACTCCTTCTTAAGGTTACTGAGAACAACCCCTATGAATTTGGCGGAGGTAAATTGCGTTAAATCGGAGATACGGGTGATTGAATTTCGGTGAACGTTGGCATATGGGATGTGCAGAGGTTAATGTGATATATCTGTGGCTATATCGGATATCTCGAAAACATTGTCCCTGATTCTTTCCAAATTTAGCATACTCCTTCTTAAGGTTACCGAGAACAACCTCTATGAATTTGGCGGAGGTAAATTGCGTTAAATCGGAGAAATCGGAGATTGAAGTTCGAAAAATGTAGGTAGCTCGGAATTCTGGGTTGAGATGATATAGCTCTGGCTGAGTTCGAATATCTCGAAAACATTGTCCTTGATTCTTTTCAAATTTTGTATACTCCTTCTTAAGGTTTCTGAGAACAACCATAATGAATTTGGCGGAAGTAAATTGCGTTAAATCGGAGATACGGGTGATTGAATTTCGGTGAACGTTGGCATATGGGATGTGCAGAGGTTAATGTGATATATCTGTGGCTATATCGGATATCTCGAAAACATTGTCCCTGATTCTTTCCAAATTTAGCATACTCCTTCTTAAGGTTACTGAGAACAACCTCTATGAATTTGGCGGAGGTAAATGTCGTTAAATCGGAGAAATCGGAGATTGAAGTTCGAAAAATGTAGGTAGCTCGGAATTCTGGGTTGAGATGATATAGCTCTGGCTGAGTTTGAATATCTCGAAAATATTGTCCCTGATTCTTTTCAAATTTTGTATACTCCTCCTTAAGGTTACTGAGAACAACCCCTATGAATTTGGCGGAGGTAAATTGCGTTAAATCGGAGATACGGGTGATTGAATTTCGGTGAACGTTGGCATATGGGATGTGCAGAGGTTAATGTGATATATCTGTGGCTATATCGGATATCTCGAAAACATTGTCCCTGATTCTTTTCGAATTTAGCATACTCCTTCTTAAGGTTACTGAGAACAACCCCTATGAATTTGGCGGAGGTAAATTGCGTTAAATCGGAGAAATCGGAGATTGAAGTTCGAAAAATGTAGGTAGCTCGGAATTCTGGGTTGAGATGATATAGCTCTGGCTGAGTTCGAATATCTCGAAAACATTGCCCCTGATTCTTTTCAAATTTTGTATACTCCTTCTTAAGGTTACTGAGAACAACCATAATGAATTTGGCGGAGGTAAAATGCTTTAAATCGGAGATACGGAAGATTGAATTTCGGGGAACGTAGGCATCTGGGATATGTAGAGGTTAATGTGATATATCTGTGGATATATTCGGATATCTCGAAAACATTGTCCCTGATTCTTTTCAAACTTTGTATACTCCTTCTTAAGGTTACTGAGAACAACCCCTATGAATTTGGCGGAGGTAAATTGCGTTAATTCGGAGATACGGGTGATTGAATTTTGGTGAACGTTGGCATATGGGATGTGCAGAGGTTAATGTGATATATCTGTGGCTATATCGGATATCTCGAAAACATTGTCCCTGATTCTTTCCAAACTTTGCATACTCCTTCTTAAGGTTACTGAGAACAACCCCTATGAATTTGGCGGAGGTAAATTGCGTTAATTCGGAGATACGGGTGATTGAATTTTCGTGAACGTTGGCATATGGGATGTGCAGAGGTTAATGTGATATATCTGTGGCTATATCGGATATCTCGAAAAAATTGTGCCTGATTCTGTCCAAATTTAGCATACTCCTTCTTAAGGTTACTGAGAACAACCTCTATGAATTTGGCGGAGGTAAATTGCGTTAAATCGGAGATACGGGACATTGAATTTCGTTGATAGTAGGCATCTGGGATATGCAGAGGTTAATGTGATATATCTGTGGCTATATCGGATATCTCGAAAACATTGTCCCTGATTCTTTCCAAATTTAGCATACTCCTTCTTAAGGTTACTGAGAACAACCCCTACGAATTTGGCGGAGGTAAATTGCGTTAAATCGGAGATACGGGACATTGAATTTCGTTGATAGTAGGCATCTGGGATATGCAGAGGTTAATGTGATATATCTGTGGATATATTCGGATATCTCGAAAACACTGTCCCTGATTCTTTTCAAACTTTGTATACTCCTTCTTTAGGTTACTGAGAACAACCCCTATGAATTTGGCGGAGGTAAATTGCGTTAAATCGGAGATACGGGTGATTGAATTTTGGTGAACGTTGGCATATGGGATGTGCAGAGGTTAATGTGATATATCTGTGGCTATATCGGATATCTCGAAAACATTGTGCCTGATTCTGTCCAAATTTAGCATACTCCTTCTTAAGGTTACTGAGAACAACCTCTATGAATTTGGCGGAGGTAAATTGCGTTAAATCGGAGATACGGGACATCGAATTTCGTTGATAGTAGGCATCTGGGATATGCAGAGGTTAATGTGATATATCTGTGGCTATATCGGATATCTCGAAAACATTGTCCCTGATTCTTTCCAAATTTAGCATACTCCTTCTTAAGGTTACTGAGAACAACCCCTATGAATTTGGCGGAGGTAAATTGCGTTAAATCGGAGATACGGGACATTGAATTTCGTTGAAAGTAGGCATATGGGATGTGCAGAGGTTAATGTGATATATCTGTGGATATATTCGGATATCTCGAAAACATTGTCTCTGATTCTTATAAAACTTTGTATATTCCTTCTTAACGTTACTGAGAACAACCCCTATGAATTTGGAGGAGGTAAATTGCGTTAAATCGGAGAAATCGGAGATTGAAGTTCGAAAAATGTAGGTAGCTCGGAATTCTGGGTTGAGATGATATAGCTCTGGCTGAGTTCGAATATCTCGAAAACATTGTCCCTGATTCTTTTCAAATTTTGTATACTCCTTCTTAAGGTTACTGAGAACAACCATAATGAATTTGGCGGAAGTAAATTGCGTTAAATCCGAGAAATCGGAGGGCGAAGTTCGAAAAATGTAGGTAACTCGGAATTCTGGGTTGAGATGATATAGCTCTGGCTGAGTTCGAATATCTCGAAAACATTGTCCCTGATTCTTTTCAAACTTTGCATACTCCTTCTTAAGGTTACTGAGAACAACCCCTATGAATTTGGCGGAGGTAAATTGCGTTAATTCGGAGATACGGGTGATTGAATTTTGGTGAACGTTGGCATATGGGATGTGCAGAGGTTAATGTGATATATCTGTGGCTATATCGGATATCTCGAAAACATTGTCCCTGATTCTTTCCAAACTTTGCATACTCCTTCTTAAGGTTACTGAGAACAACCCCTATGAATTTGGCGGAGGTAAATTGCGTTAATTCGGAGATACGGGTGATTGAATTTTCGTGAACGTTGGCATATGGGATGTGCAGAGGTTAATGTGATATATCTGTGGCTATATCGGATATCTCGAAAAAATTGTGCCTGATTCTGTCCAAATTTAGCATACTCCTTCTTAAGGTTACTGAGAACAACCTCTATGAATTTGGCGGAGGTAAATTGCGTTAAATCGGAGATACGGGACATTGAATTTCGTTGATAGTAGGCATCTGGGATATGCAGAGGTTAATGTGATATATCTGTGGCTATATCGGATATCTCGAAAACATTGTCTCTGATTCTTATCAAACTTTGTATACTCCTTCTTAACGTTACTGAGAACAACCCCTATGAATTTGGAGGAGGTAAATTGCGTTAAATCGGAGAAATCGGAGATTGAAGTTCGAAAAATGTAGGGAGCTCGGAATTCCTGGTTGACATGATAAGCGTTGGCTATATTCGGATATCTCGAAAACATTGTCCCTGATTCATTCCAAATTTAGCATACTCCTTCTTAACGTTACAGAGAACAACCCCTATGAATTTGGCGGAGGTAAATTGCGTTAAATCAGAGAAATCGTAGATTGAATTTCGAAAAATGTAGGTAGCTCGGAATTCCTGGTTGACATGATATAGCGTTGGTTATATTCGGATATCTCGAAAACATTGTCCCTGCTTCTTTCCAAACTTTGCATACTCCTACTTAAGGTTACTGAGAACAACCCCTATGAATTTGGCGGAAGTAAATTGCGTTAAATCGGAGATACGGAAGATTGAATTTCGGTGAACGTAGGCATCTGGGATGTGCAGAGGTTAATGTGATATATCTGTGGATATATTCGGATATCTCGAAAACATTGTTCCTGATTCTTTCCAAATTCAGCATACTCCTTCTTAAGGTGACTGAGAACAACCCCTATGAATTTGGCGGAGGTAAATTGCGTTAAATCGGAGATACGGAAGATTGAATTTCGTTGAAAGTAGGCATATGGGATGTGCAGAGGTTAATGTGATATATCTGTGGATATATTCGGATATCTCGAAAACATTGTCCCTGATTCTTTTCAAACTTTGTATACTCCTTCTTAAGGTTACTGACAACAGCCTCTATGAATTTGGCGGAGGTAAATTGCGTTAAATCGGAAGTACGGAAGATTGAATTTCTGTGAACGTAGGCATCTGGGATATGCAGAGGTTAATGTGATATATCTGAGGCTTTATTCGGATATCGCGAAAACATTGTCCCTGATTCTTTTCAAACTTTGTATACTCGGCAAATCGGAGAAATCGGAGATTGAATTTCGAAAACTGTAGGTAGCTCGGAATTCCTGGTTGACATGATATAGCGTTGGCTATATTCGGATATCTCGAAAACATTGTCCCTGATTCTTATCAAACTTTGTATACTCCTTCTTAACGTTACTGAGAACAACCCCTATGAATTTGGAGGAGGTAAATTGCGTTAAATCGGAGAAATCGGAGATTGAAGTTCGAAAAATGTAGGGAGCTCGGAATTCCTGGTTGACATGATAAGCGTTGGCTATATTCGGATATCTCGAAAACATTGTCCCTGATTCATTCCAAACTTTGCATACTCCTTCTTAACGTTACTGAGAACAACCTCTATGAATTTGGCGGAGGTAAATTGCGTTAAATCGGAGAAATCGGAGATTGAAGTTCGAAAAATGTAGGTAGCTCGGAATTCTGGGTTGAGATGATATAGCTCTGGCTGAGTTCGAATATCTCGAAAACATTGTCCCTGATTCTTTTCAAATTTTGTATACTCCTTCTTAAGGTTACTGAGAACAACCCCTATGAATTTGGCGGAGGTAAATTGCGTTAAATCGGAGATACGGGTGATTGAATATCGGTGAACGTTGGCATATGGGATGTGCAGAGGTTAATGTGATATATCTGTGGCTATATCGGATATCTCGAAAACATTGTCCCTGATTCTTTCCAAATTTAGCATACTCCTTCTTAAGGTTACTGAGAACAACCTCTATTAATTTGGCGGAGGTAAATTGCGTTAAATCGGAGAAATCGGAGATTGAAGTTCGAAAAATGTGGGTAGCTCGGAATTCCTGGTTGACATGATATATCTGTGGCTATATCACATATCTCGAAAACATTGTCCCTGATTCTTTTCAAATTTAGCATACTCCTTCTTAAGGTTACTGAGAACAACCATAATGAATTTGGCGGAAGTAAATTGCGTTAAATCCGAGAAATCGGAGAGCGAAGTTCGAAAAATGTAGGTAACTCGGAATTCTGTGGATATATTCGGATATCTCGAAAACATTGTCCCTGATTCTTTTCAAATTTAGCATACTCCTTCTTAAGGTTACTGAGAACAACCATAATGAATTTGGCGGAAGTAAATTGCGTTAAATCCGAGAAATCGGAGAGCGAAGTTCGAAAAATGTAGGTAACTCGGAATTCTGGGTTGAGATGATATAGCTCTGGCTGAGTTCGAATATCTCGAAAACATTGTCCCTGATTCTTTTCAAACTTTGTATACTCCTTCTTAACGTTACTGAGAACAGCCCCTATGAATTTGGCGGAGGTAAATTGCGTTAAATCGGAGATACGGAAGATTGAATTTCGGTGAACGTAGGCATCTGGGATATGCAGAGGTTAATGTGATATATCTGTGGCTTTATTCGGATATCTCGAAAACATTGTCCCTGATTCTTTTCAAACTTTGTATACTCCTTCTTAAGGTTACTGAGAACAACCTCTATGAATTTGGCGGAGGTAAATTGCGTTAAATTGGAGATACGGGTGATTGAAGTTCGAAAAATGTAGGTAGCTCGGAATTCTGGGTTGAGATGATATAGCTCTGGCTGAGTTCGAATATCTCGAAAATATTGTCCCTGATTCTTTCCAAACTTTGCATACTCCTTCTTAAGGTTACTGAGAACAACCCCTATGAATTTGGCGGAAGTAAATTGCGTTAAATCGGAGATACGGAAGATTGAATTTCGGTGAACGTAGGCATCTGGGATATGCAGAGGTTAATGTGATATATCTGTGGATATATTCGGATATCTCGAAAACATTGTCCCTGATTCTTTTCAAACTTTGTATACTCCTTCTTAAGGTTACTGAGAACAACCCCTATGAATTTGGCGGAGGTAAATTGCGTTAAATCGGAGATACGGGTGATTGAATTTTGGTGAACGTTGGCATATGGGATGTGCAGAGGTTAATGTGATATATCTGTGGCTATATCGGATATCTCGAAAAAATTGTGCCTGATTCTGTCCAAATTTAGCATACTCCTTCTTAAGGTTACTGAGAACAACCTCTATGAATTTGGCGGAGGTAAATTGCGTTAAATCGGAGATACGGGACATTGAATTTCGTTGATAGTAGGCATCTGGGATATGCAGAGGTTAATGTGATATATCTGTGGCTATATCGGATATCTCGAAAACATTGTCCCTGATTCTTTCCAAATTTAGCATACTCCTTCTTAAGGTTACTGAGAACAACCCCTACGAATTTGGCGGAGGTAAATTGCGTTAAATCGGAGATACGGGACATTGAATTTCGTTGAAAGTAGGCATATGGGATGTGCAGAGGTTAATGTGATATATCTGTGGATATATTCGGATATCTCGAAAACATTGTCTCTGATTCTTATCAAACTTTGTATACTCCTTCTTAACGTTACTGAGAACAACCCCTATGAATTTGGAGGAGGTAAATTGCGTTAAATCGGAGAAATCGGAGATTGAAGTTCGAAAAATGTAGGTAGCTCGGAATTCCTGGTTGACATGATAAGCGTTGGCTATATTCGGATATCTCGAAAACATTGTCCCTGATTCTTTCCAAACTTTGCATACTCCTTCTTAAGGTTACTGAGAACAACCACTATGAATTTGGCGGAAGTAAATTGCGTTAAATCGGAGATACGGAAGATTGAATTTCGGGGAACGTTGGCATATGGGATGTGCAGAGGTTAATGTGATATATCTGTGGCTATATCGGATATCTCGAAAACATTGTCCCTGATTCTTTCCAAACTTTGCATACTCCTTCTTAAGGTTACTGAGAACAACCCCTATGAATTTGGCGGAGGTAAATTGCGTTAATTCGGAGATACGGGTGATTGAATTTTCGTGAACGTTGGCATATGGGATGTGCAGAGGTTAATGTGATATATCTGTGGCTATATCGGATATCTCGAAAACATTGTCCCTGATTCTTTCCAAACTTTGCATACTCCTTCTTAAGGTTACTGAGAACAACCCCTATGAATTTGGCGGAAGTAAATTGCGTTAAATCGGAGATACGGAAGATTGAATTTCGGTGAACGTAGGCATCTGGGATATGCAGAGGTTAATGTGATATATCTGTGGATATATTCGGATATCTCGAAAACATTGTCCCTGATTCTTTTCAAACTTTGTATACTCCTTCTTTAGGTTACTGAGAACAACCCCTATGAATTTGGCGGAGGTAAATTGCGTTAAATCGGAGATACGGGTGATTGAATTTTGGTGAACGTTGGCATATGGGATGTGCAGAGGTTAATGTGATATATCTGTGGCTATATCGGATATCTCGAAAACATTGTGCCTGATTCTGTCCAAATTTAGCATACTCCTTCTTAAGGTTACTGAGAACAACCTCTATGAATTTGGCGGAGGTAAATTGCGTTAAATCGGAGATACGGGACATTGAATTTCGTTGATAGTAGGCATCTGGGATATGCAGAGGTTAATGTGATATATCTGTGGCTATATCGGATATCTCGAAAACATTGTCCCTGATTCTTTCCAAATTTAGCATACTCCTTCTTAAGGTTACTGAGAACAACCCCTATGAATTTGGCGGAGGTAAATTGCGTTAAATCGGAGATACGGGACATTGAATTTCGTTGAAAGTAGGCATATGGGATGTGCAGAGGTTAATGTGATATATCTGTGAATATATTCGGATATCTCGAAAACATTGTCTCTGATTCTTATCAAACTTTGTATATTCCTTCTTAACGTTACTGAGAACAACCCCTATGAATTTGGAGGAGGTAAATTGCGTTAAATCGGAGAAATCGGAGATTGAAGTTCGAAAAATGTAGGTAGCTCGGAATTCTGGGTTGAGATGATATAGCTCTGGCTGAGTTCGAATATCTCGAAAACATTGTCCCTGATTCTTTTCAAATTTTGTATACTCCTTCTTAAGGTTACTGAGAACAACCATAATGAATTTGGCGGAAGTAAATTGCGTTAAATCCGAGAAATCGGAGGGCGAAGTTCGAAAAATGTAGGTAGCTCGGAATTCTGGGTTGAGATGATATAGCTCTGGCTGAGTTCGAATATCTCGAAAACATTGTCCCTGATTCTTTCCAAATTTAGCATACTCCTTCTTAAGGTTACTGAGAACAACCCCTATGAATTTGGCGGAGGTAAATTGCGTTAAATCGGAGATACGGGACATTGAATTTCGTTGAAAGTAGGCATATGGGATGTGCAGAGGTTAATGTGATATATCTGTGAATATATTCGGATATCTCGAAAACATTGTCTCTGATTCTTATCAAACTTTGTATATTCCTTCTTAACGTTACTGAGAACAACCCCTATGAATTTGGAGGAGGTAAATTGCGTTAAATCGGAGAAATCGGAGATTGAAGTTCGAAAAATGTAGGTAGCTCGGAATTCTGGGTTGAGATGATATAGCTCTGGCTGAGTTCGAATATCTCGAAAACATTGTCCCTGATTCTTTTCAAACTTTGCATACTCCTTCTTAAGGTTACTGAGAACAACCCCTATGAATTTGGCGGAGGTAAATTGCGTTAATTCGGAGATACGGGTGATTGAATTTTGGTGAACGATGGCATATGGGATGTGCAGAGGTTAATGTGATATATCTGTGGCTATATCGGATATCTCGAAAACATTGTCCCTGATTCTTTCCAAACTTTGCATACTCCTTCTTAAGGTTACTGAGAACAACCCCTATGAATTTGGCGGAGGTAAATTGCGTTAATTCGGAGATACGGGTGATTGAATTTTCGTGAACGTTGGCATATGGGATGTGCAGAGGTTAATGTGATATATCTGTGGCTATATCGGATATCTCGAAAACATTGTCCCTGATTCTTTCCAAACTTTGCATACTCCTTCTTAAGGTTACTGAGAACAACCCCTATGAATTTGGCGGAAGTAAATTGCGTTAAATCGGAGATACGGAAGATTGAATTTCGGTGAACGTAGGCATCTGGGATATGCAGAGGTTAATGTGATATATCTGTGGATATATCGGATATCTCGAAAAAATTGTGCCTGATTCTGTCCAAATTTAGCATACTCCTTCTTAAGGTTACTGAGAACAACCTCTATGAATTTGGCGGAGGTAAATTGCGTTAAATCGGAGATACGGGACATTGAATTTCGTTGATAGTAGGCATCTGGGATGTGCAGAGGTTAATGTGATATATCTGTGGATATATTCGGATATCTCGAAAACATTGTCTCTGATTCTTATCAAACTTTGTATACTCCTTCTTAACGTTACTGAGAACAACCCCTATGAATTTGGAGGAGGTAAATTGCGTTAAATCGGAGAAATCGGAGATTGAAGTTCGAAAAATGTAGGTAGCTCGGAATTCTGGGTTGAGATGATATAGCTATGGCTGAGTTCGAATATCTCGAAAACATTGTCCCTGATTCTTTTCAAATTTTGTATACTCCTTCTTAAGGTTACTGAGAACAACCCCTATGAATTTGGCGGAGGTAAATTGCGTTAAATCGGAGATACGGGTGATTGAATTTCGGTGAACGTTGGCATATGGGATGTGCAGAGGTTAATGTGATATATCTGTGGCTATATCGGATATCTCGAAAACATTGTCCCTGATTCTTTCCAAATTTAGCATACTCCTTCTTAAGGTTACTGAGAACAACCTCTATGAATTTGGCGGAGGTAAATTGCGTTAAATCGGAGAAATCGGAGATTGAAGTTCGAAAAATGTAGGTAGCTCGGAATTCTGGGTTGAGATGATATAGCTCTGGCTGAGTTCGAATATCTCGAAAACATTGTCCCTGATTCTTTTCAAATTTTGTATACTCCTTCTTAAGGTTACTGAGAACAACCATAATGAATTTGGCGGAAGTAAATTGCGTTAAATCCGAGAAATCGGAGGGCGAAGTTCGAAAAATGTAGGTAACTCGGAATTCTGGGTTGAGATGATATAGCTCTGGCTGAGTTCGAATATCTCGAAAACATTGTCCCTGATTCTTTTCAAACTTTGCATACTCCTTCTTAACGTTACTGAGAACAGCCCCTATGAATTTGGCGGAGGTAAATTGCGTTAAATCGGAGATACGGAAGATTGAATTTCGGTGAACGTAGGCATCTGAGATATGCAGAGGTTAATGTGATATATCTGTGGCTATATCGGATATCTCGAAAACATTGTCCCTGATTCTTTCCAAATTTAGCATACTCCTTCTTAAGGGTACTGAGAACAACCTCTATGAATTTGGCGGAGGTAAATTGCGTTAATTCGGAGATACGGAAGATTGAATTTCGGTGAACGTAGGCATCTGAGATATGCAGAGGTTAATGTGATATATCTGTGGCTTTATTCGGATATCTCGAAAACATTGTCCCTGATTCTTTTCAAACTTTGTATACTCCTTCTTAAGGTTACTGAGAACAACCCCTATGAATTTGGCGGAGGTAAATTGCGTTAAATCGGAGATACGGGTGATTGAATTTTTGTGAACGTTGGCATATGGGATGTGCAGAGGTTAATGTGATATATCTGTGGCAATATCGGATATCTCGAAAACATTGTGCCTGATTCTGTCCAAATTTAGCATACTCCTTTTTAGGGTTACTGAGAACAACCTCTATGAATTTGGCGGAGGTAAATTGCGTTAAATCGGAGATACGGGACATTGAATTTCGTTGAAAGTAGGCATATGGGATATGCAGAGGTTAATGTGATATATCTGTGGCTATATTCGGATATCTCGAAAACATTGTCCCTGATTCTTTCCAAATTTAGCATACTCCTTCTTAAGGTTACTGAGAACAACCTCTATGAATTTGGCGGAGGTAGATTGCGTTAAATCGGAGATACGGAAGATTGAAATTCGGTGAACGTAGGCATATGGGATATGCAGAGGTTAATGTGATATATCTGTGGCTATATTCGGATATCTCGAAAACATTGTTCCTGATTCTTTCCAAATTCAGCATACTAGTTATTAAGCTTACTGAGAACTACACCTATGAATTTGGCGGAGGTAAATTGCGTTAAATCGCAGAAATCGGAGATTGAATTTCGAAAAATGTATGTGTACCTATGTGCTATATTCCTAATATCTGAGAAACATCTGAAACTTAAAATTGAAGGCCTTAATATGGTTCGCCTTGCCTGCCAGTCATACAGGGAGAGCCTTTGAGAACGAGGTTAATATTTTGCGTAATGACAGTATCAGTGTGATGGTGCTGTAGGGTGGGTCTTTGAAAGGGGGTAGGCCTTGAAGCGGGCGGCCGTGCGTCGGGTTGTTGCGGGTGAGTCTAGACAGCGCCCGGAATCTGTGGCTGGAATTTCTGTGGCCCATTTCACACTGGTACGATTTTATACCAAAATTTAACGTAAATTCAAGGCTGAAACTTCGTTTGAATCTCAATTTTCCATCTTTGGTCAAAATCGACTTCATATTCGGTCTTCTCGTCCCAGAAACATGGAAAACGATACCTGAAAAGCTCATGTATCATATGTCATATGCTACTATATGTATCATATGTCATAGGCTAATATGTCATTAAAACACAAAAAGTACCTATTTGTATGCCCATTTTCTCTCATAACCGATCATTGCGGGAGGGAAATTTCGGCCAACGAACAGGAAAATCCTATATACTGTAATACTTGTAAAGAATATTACGACAGTTCCTGTGCCGTATACAAATACGAAAAGTGGAAGAAACTGCCACTTGACAGAAGAAGGACGTATATCTGCAAGTTTTGTTCAGGGACCGCGGCAGCCGCGAATACCCTGTCCTCGCAGATAGACGAACAGCTGCTCTCGGAGATCGTCCGATGAGTATTAACGGAGATAACCCCCACCCTAGTAAAAACAGTACAGGAAACCGCGGTTCAACAAACAGCTCCGGCTCAAACCCTGGCGGAAATGACGCCAGCGATACAAACCATGATTAGGGACGCCATAACTACCAACTCCGACCCTATGAACGCTGTAGACGCCGCCGATATTCAGAAACAATCCGATCCAGGGCAGCATTAGCAACCAAATTAGAGGAACAAACAGAAACTGTAAACAACTTAACTTCAACTTATAACCTGACTGCCCAAACTCTTGTGAATTTAACACAAATAACTGCCGGCATGAGAAACGCCAGAGTTATTAGGACTTCAACTACCGCGGGAATTGGATGACTACATTGCCAAGATCCAAACCTTCTACCCAGACAAACCATCCTCCATTCTCCGGTTCCTAATAACCGTGCTCCACCGACATGACCTCGTCCCCCAACATAGCGATGGCATCGTTCGTCGATTGGAGTTCCAACCTAAGTTCAATCTTCTGAAACAAAGCAGGCCTGTTCAGAACCTGTCCTGAACACCTTAAAGGGTCTATTTATTTTACAACACCAATTCGCGAGTTGATAGGTTGGTGAACTTTGTGGGGGTGACGTCACGCGAACACGTTGCTTCTCATCGTCGGGGAAGGAAGTCAGTCCTTGGTCTCCCTCCGTAAGGAAATTTTCTTCTGAGGACATCAGCTGCCTTCATCCTATTTTACCACTTTTGGGTCATTAGCATCCCATAATTTATTTCCCATAATTTCATTTCATCATTTATTTGCGGACTCCTCAGCCAATCATCATCGGATTTTAAGTATCCTCATACATTTCGCCTACACCTTTCACCCGTCATTAAGACACAGATCAATAATGGATCCATGAATATTGATTGCGGCGTGGGCCGAAATATGCGAGGAAGCAACACCATCAAGTCCCATCGCCATCATTTCTTCCCGCTAACTTGCCTGGGTATCCAGTTTCGGTGAACACCCTTAAAGTTCCCCGAATTCGAGCTGTTCCTCGATTTCGGTAATCCGAAGAATTCCTGTTCCGCGCACACTCCTACTGCTATATTTCATATGCTGGGGGAAAAGTTAAACCTCCAGAGCAAAAAGAGCGTTTATGAGCTGGAGTTGGTGGCTGTATAACACGCTATCGACAAGTTTCTGTTGTATGATGCACACAAGCACTTCCATATCCACACCTAAATGTACAAACCTGATTTAGTGAATTATGTGCAACCTAAGGCCCACTGTGCCTAACTGTCAATAAACGTTTTTACTTACTTACACCGACGCAAAGGCAGTAGCTACGGTGACCAATTTGAAATATACGTCGCCCCGCGTTGCACGGTGGATAGCCAAATTGCTCCAGCACAACTGCACGATGCACTATCTCCCACGCAAACAAAATAGAGTCGCCGATTACATATCTCGGAACAGCCAAACCCCAGCGACCGACGACCTTGATAATTTGGCGGATACCTCTCTTGACTGTACCGTCTACCTCGCACAGCAGGCCAGGCAAGGTAAATGCAACAGAAACCACTGTATACTACCTGCAACCACCTTATCCCCTTCCCCAACTGAGGGAATGGTGGAAGGGGTAAGGTGCACAGGGTGCTGCACAGACGACATATGGTGACTTGGCGTAGAAGGTTGTCAAGGACCCAAGCCACATCCAGTATGTTGACATGGAGGGCCCACTTCCACGAACACGAGCTCAGAATGTGTTCATTCTGGTAGCAGTCCTGTTCATTCTGGTAGCAGTCGATGCCTTTTCCCCCTATACCCCCCCCCCCCTATTCCCCTTTTCCCCCTTTTCCTTCTTCATCCTACTCAAAAAACAGAACTCCCAGACTATTATTGAGGCTCTCCAAACTCATGTGTTCAGAAAATTTGCTGGAATGCCAGATCAAGACGCTGAAAGCTGCTTTGACGGCATGTCATGGAAACAACCAAACCCACTGGGACACTAGCTTAAAAGAGATAGATTTAGGGTTGTACTCAATGAAAAATACACTGCCAAGGTGATGGCACAGGAGCTTCCTCGTCACAATCAGAGTGACCCATTATAAAATAGAACGGACTCGGAAGCAAAACAACATAACATTACATTACATTACATTACATTACATAACGTTAAATATACATATTACATAACATAACATTACATAACATAACATTACATAACATAACATTACATAACATAACATTACATAACATTACATGAAATATACATATTATACATAACATGACTTCCATAATACATTACGTCCATTATACATAACTAGCCTGACCGCTCGCTTCGCTCGCTATCCGAGATTCGCTGTACGCAGTATCGTGGAACCAACAAACGACGGAAAAATCCCATACCCTACCGGGTATTTGTGCCCAATTTTATCAAAATCCGTCAAGCCATTCAGGAGTTGACCATGGTCGACCATATTTCCGCTATGGTCAGGGAATTAAAAATGCGCCTACGTTCAACTTGGGAGGCTACCGGATATTGGTGCCAAATTTGGTCGATATCCGTTGAGCAATTCGGGATTCGACCATGGAGGGGCCCATGGATGCGCTAAGGTCGACCGCGGGGGTAGTCCGAAGGGTCGATCGTAGATAGAATTTGACGTAGATTACGAATACGCGATAAAAAATAGGGGTTACCATTTCAATTAACGAAGTTGACCATGGTCGACCATTAGGGTGTCCCTTATTTTTCAACTTCAAATTTTTTGAACGCATACCCTCCCATTTTTTTCTTTTTGGTCTAAAACTACCGTGTGCAAAATATTTTCGCCCTAGGATGACGTTAACCCGTGCCGCATTGGCTCCCAAGTTGAAATTATGGAATCCGGTGTATCGGAACCATTTTCGGGACACTCAAAAATTCGCCCCATCCTTCCCTCTTGTCCCATCAACTTGAAATTTTTACCAGTTGTTTGGGCACGGCTAATGAACGTCTGGTGAAAATTTGAAGTCGATTGAACAATAGGTATGGATAGGGGAAAAGTTTAAGTTGTAAAAGATTGGTTATTTTTAATAAATGACATCTTGTGATTCCTACTTTTTTGCCACTAATTATCTTACAAACCTGTGTCGAATCATGTGTTTTCGAGGTGCACGCTGTGCGTGCATGAACGAACAACCCCAAATACTAGTCTAATCACCCACTTCAACATCATATCTGGGATGAAGATGAACCTGCACCGACAGGCACAGAAACCTGTCGAATCTGGATGCTCCTTTCAATCGCCGATCTCGCCCTCATTATCCCATTGTCCTTGTTCGAGTACGTATCGTTTTATTAGTTTCAAAATGTCAGGTTTGCGTAGCTCTACAAAACCAATATTTTTCGTCGGTGACGTGAAGCACCAAATAGTAGGTTCTAAGCTTCCCTCAAACCGTCAAGTACTAGCAGTGTTATTTTATAACTTACGAGAAGTGAAATTATCAGTAAGTGAAAGTGCTAATTTAGCTGTTCGCGAGTGTAATATATTTTGGGAAAAAGCAAGGATCCCAACGAGGGCTCTTCCCAACAGTGTGAAAAAACTAATTAAATTGTATGATGGGTGGAGGAATCTGCAAAGAGACTCTAGTAGGACCCAGGAGATCTGCGAACGTCGCAGGCAGGTCTTTGTGAGTACGCTGGATTGCATTTTTGATATTGCACACGCTGATGCTCTCAATATTATCAAATTAGAAGAGGACATTATTTTCCTACAACAACAAAGAGAGCCAGGGCGGTCAGGTTGCTTAGGTGGTGTTGACAAGAAGTTGACTGAAAAAGAAAAACGAGTGAAGAAAAGGGCTGCATTGGAAGAAAATCGGAGGCAACGATTCGCGGGGACTGCTTCATCGTCTTCTTTTGTTTTGAATGCAAACGATTCATTCAGCTCTACCGATGATGAGCCCCCATTAGAGCCAACGCAGCCGGCAAATGAGTCGTCACCCTCAGTGAATGCAAAACGTGGTAGGAAGGATTTCATTTCGCCTAAATTGGTTGCAGCCCTTGACAGGTGCCAGTTGAGCATAAGAGACGCAGTATTCATAATTCATGCTACAACTGAGTCTCTCGGATTGGATCCTGTTGATTTTCCTGTAAACAAGTCCACCTTTCAAAGAGTCAGGTCTAAAATTCGTCAGGAACGAGCAGCTATCAAGAAGTTCTTATGGCCAGCATTTATGGTACCTCTCAGATGAAATCGCAATCTTAGGACTGTTTGACGATGCTGTAGAACCATCCACGAAAGCCAGAATGGTGGAAAATCTCAGCAGAGAAAACCACGTTTCAACTGCCAAAAGATACATCCCATCCATCGAAGAACTATCAGGTCCATTATTCGGTGAGTGTCTTTGAATCTAGTGTCTCGTGGTTTCATGGAATTCTTCACGAGGCTCCAATTTGTTTTTCCATTATTAATGAGTACGGTTCACTTTGTAATTATCATTGTAAATCTCCTTTTTTTCAGAGAAAAACTTGGACGACTTTGTTTCTTCTAAGAGCAAGGATGTCTTCAGTCGGCTAAAACTTGATGACTCATTTCTACTGACACCTGTATCTTCGTGGGAGAGCAATGAGGATTTCTTAAAAGTCAAAGAATCAGTTTTGCATCTGAAAGCCGTGAATGATACAGCAGAGAGAGGTGTGAAACTGATGCAAGATTTTCATGGTTTACTCACGGCAGATGAAGAACAAAAGCAGTTTGTGCTACAGTGTGTGAGCGAACATAGAAGATTATATCCGGATTGCAAAAAAGGAACTCTGAAGAGGAAATATGCATAAAATTCAATCTGTTTGCATTTACTCGATTTCACGAAATTTTGGAATAAAATATGTACCTCATTGTCATTCTAATCTGCGGTTGGTTGCTTATTTCATCAAGTTTTATGACTGAAATATTTCTGTAGACCGCTATTTTTATTCAATCGACTTCAAAGTTTTACCAAACTTTCATCAATCATGCCCGAACACCTGGTAGAAATTTGAAGTTGATGGGACAAGAGGGAAAGGTGGGGCGAATTTTTGAGTGTCCCGAAAATGGTTCCGATACACCGGATTCCATAATTTCAACTTTGGAGTCAATGCGGCACGGGTTAACGTCATCCTAGGGCGAAAATATTTTGCACATGGTAGTTTTAGACCAAAAGGAAAAAAATGGGAGGGTATGCATATTGTTTTTCGAAAAAAAATTTTTTTTCGTCATATAAGGGACACCCTATCGACCATAGTTCCGCTATGGTCAGGGAATTAAAAATGCGACGTTGCACAACTTGGGAGCCTACTGGATATTCGTGCCAAATTTGGTCGATATCCGTTGAGCAATTCGGGATTCGACCATGGAGGGGCCCATGGATACGCTATGGTCGACCGCGGGGGTAGTCCGAAGGGTCGATCGTAGATAGAATTTCACGTAGATTACGAATACGCGATAAAAAATAGGGGTTACCATTTCAATTAACGAAGTTGACCATGGTCGACCATAGTTCCGCTATGGTCAGGGAATTAAAAATGCGACGTTGCACAACTTGGGAGCCTACTGGATATTCGTGCCAAATTTGGTCGATATCCATCAAGCCATTCAGGAGTTGACCATGGTCGACCATAGTTCCGCTATGGTCAGGGAATTAAAAATGCAACGTTGCACAACTTGGGAGCCTACTGGATATTCGTGCCAAATTTGGTCGATAACCGTCAAGCCATTCAGGAGTTGACCATGGTCGACCATAGTTCCGCTATGGTCAGGGAATTGAAAATGCGACGTTGCACAACTTGGGAGCCTAATGGATATTCGTGCCAAATTTTGTCGATATCCGTCGAGCCGTTTGGCCGTGCATAGAAGGACAGACAGACAGACAGAGCGCATGCGCATGGCGAACCGCTGGCTCTATCATGTAGAAATTTATATGGGACCTCAATGGGCCCTACCCGCTTAATCCCTGAGAATTACATTGAAATTGGGTGAAATCTTTGGTTACTACGGCTGTAACAAGGAAATAGAATCTATTTCACGCCAGCGCATGCGCAGAGCGCACCGAGGGTCCGATCATGCTGAAATTCATACTGGAACTCACTAGGCCTTGTCCAAACAACCCTTGAAAATTTGAGCGAAATTGAATCAAAATTGTGAAAGTTATGCGTGTTTGTTGAATTTAACGTTAGCGCATGCGCAGGGCGTACCGCTGGATCAATCATGTTGAAATTTGTATGGGACCTCAAGGGGCCTTATCCGCACCATCCCTCAAAATTTGAGCTGAATCAATTCAAAATCGTTATGGCTGTAACAAGGAAATGCGGACAGACTCACAGACTCACAGACCGACAGACACGGAACCAAATTTGTTCAGTAGGCTTTGAAACGCAAAATGCAAGTGGAAATTTTGATTTCTGAAGACAAAAATTTTTTGGCTCACGAAAGTGAACACAAGGCTTCCGCTGCTTCGCAGACTCGGAAGCAATACGTCCACTGGCTATACCCCCACCAAACTCTTTTTAGGTCATGAAGTACAGGCACCCTTGCAAATTATCTGGGACCTCCCTGTACCCAAACTACTGACCATGGCATTATGGACATCAGCATACCAGAACTTGCGGCTTGCATTAGAGAAGCGCAAAAAATACTACAACCAGGGCCATGAGCAGAAGACATTTAATGCGGACGATGTTGTGTTAATCAAGGAATACGCAGTCAGTTCAAAACTTAACCACCTAACCGCCAAACTAACCCATAAATATTGAGATCCCTATAATGTGGTCACTACACTATCCCCCGTGACCTACGAGCTCCAAAATTTAGCGGATCCCGCCTTCATCAAAACCCAGCATGTGAGCCAACTGAAACCACTTCACATTGCTCCCCCATCTTCCCCATAGTAGGTAGGGGGACTCTCCGGACAAACGGATGAGCCACAACCTCACCCGTTTGTCACGACTTGTGTAAGGCTGCCTTGTAGTATGCCGCATGCATGTAGTAGGTCGCATTAACATTGTTCTAGCGCAATGGACACATCCCAAGCGACCATAGCCAACGAGGACAGACTCCTACGTACCCCTTCACCACAGCGATGGCGGATCTGAGTCTGCGACCGCCCCCAACGCCGACGGAGACTCCAGCAACGCTTGCGGACGCGCCAGCGCTCCAGTTGGCGGCGGCCTTGAGGCAGTTTTGTGAAGGACAAAGATGCCATCCCCCACATCGCCCTTCCTTAATATGATTTTAGCTGCATTAATTTCCCTAGCTATTCAGATCGCATAAACCTCCCTCTTCTCGAATTCTCATTCAATTCTAGCAAGTGTATACTGTTAAACTGTACAGCAAGTTCAATAAGTTATTGTGAAAATACTGCCTACTCAATCCCTGATTTTTCCGTGCAAGGTTGCGGCCATGCGTCACAACCTTGTTACAGATCAAAGTGCACAGTTTCCATGAAAAACATGAGAACAAAGTCAGGAAAGGACCGAAAATCTGCAGAATCCAAGAACTTAAGAATTTAAATAGTTTTGGTTTATAATTATTCTGTGAATAATACACTTATGTAATCGCTCAGCAAAAAATTTGCATAACACCCCCTCAAAATTTTTTCTTTTACGTTTCAAGGTGCGTAGATTCAAAAAATGCCGTATCACATATACCGGCTGTTTAACAGCCGGGATATAAGGGTAAAATAACGACCACGTAACACGGTTAACACTCGGTATATTGTAAAAAACGCTGCAAAGTCCTTGTCACATGGGTTTATTATTCTATTGGACATACCTACAGAAATGTTGGCTGTTCATATAATATATTGTATCATTCATGCGCAATAATCCAAATAGCTATTTCTGATGGTTTCCATTAATTTTGGCCCCTAAAACACAAATTAGGTACGGTCCTTTTTTTTAAAACTATCTTTGATCATTGGTAGTGCCATTTAATCGTCTTGATCCACGTGTCGACACTTTTTCCAATGTTATTATACAAAATGATGGTGATTTCAGACGATTTCCCAGGTTATTTGACTGATAAAAAACGCTGCAAAGTCCTTGTCACATGGGTTTATTATTCTATTGGCTGTTCATTTATTGTTTCTTTCATGTGCAACAATTGAAATAGCTATTTCTGATGGTTTCCACCAATTTTGGCCCCCAAAACTTAAATTAGATTGGTACGCTCCTTTTTTTTTTAACACAGAATGTGTTTTAGCCATGGACTAACTAGCCAAAAAAGGTAACGAAATTTCGTAACGAAATCTGGGACGCTGTTATGAAAAATTTCTAATGATTTTCACGTACAACCGATTCGTTGCTACGGAACTTTAACTTCGCCAGTTATCATCGTACAAAAATCGTTCACCACTCGTTGGATAGCTCTCGATTTACCTAACCATATTACGTTAACCACTGCGGAGTGCGTGGCCGACAAGCTGCGGTGTGAGCGTCATTGTTTAAATAATAATTGTTTACACACAGGTGATCATTCTCAATAATTTATTATTTAAATTGTGAACACGATTGCAAGCTTTATATATAAGTACCGATGATACGGAACTAAGGATCGTGTAACCTGGTGTAACCTATGAGCAGTCAATATATCAGTCGAAAAAGGTTTATGTGAAACGCGTGAGCTAAAACACATTCTGTGTTTCTATAATTTCGTCCGAAGTATGGAAATAGAGGTAACCGGGGGTCCAGGGGGCTTGCCCCCTGGCGAGGCGCGGAGCGCCGAGTTTTGGTTTATTATTCTGTGAATAATACACCTATGTAATCGCTCAGCAAAAAATTTTTATAACACCCCCTCAAAATTTTTTCTTTTCCGTTTCAAGGTACGTAGATCCCAAAAATGCAATGTCCGTCCGCCGTACGCCGTCCGCCGTGCGCCGTCCGCCGTCCGCCGTACGCCGTCCGCCGTCCGCCGTCCGCCGTATCACGTGTACAGGCTTCATTTTCGGTCTAAAAAATTCGTTCTTTCGCACACATGCTCCATTTGGGCCCTAGTTGTGTCCCGAAACTTTTCAGCCCGATCGGAATATACCCAGGGGTGATATGAGTGAAAATGTGTATACAAATAGGTACTTTTTGCGTTTTAGCAACATGTTGGTAACATGAGCTTTTAAGGTATCGTTTTTCATGTTTTTGGGGACGAGAAGACCGAATATGAAGTCGATTTTGACCAAAGAATAGAAAATTGAGGTTCTAACAGATGTTCAGCTCCCGAAATTGATTTTTTATGAGTCAAAAACCTGGGAAATCGTTTGAAATCACCATCAATTTGTATAATAACACTGGAAAAATTGTCAACAGGTGGATCAAGACGATTAAATGGTACTATCAATGATCAGAGATAATTTATTTTTAAAAAAAGGAGCGTAGTTTATTCGAGTTTTGGGGGCCAAAATTGGTGGAAACCACCAGAGATAGCCATTTCAATTATTTTATATGAAAGAAACAATAAATAAACAGCCAACATCTCTGTAGGTAGGAATGTCCAATGGAATAATAAACCCATGTGACAAGGACTTTGCAGCGTTTTTTTCAAATTATCGTTGATCATTGGTAGTGCCATTTAGTCGTATTGATCCACGAGTTGAAACGTTTGCTAGTGTTATTCTACAAATTGATGGTGATTTCAGACGATTTCCCAGGTTTTTGACTCATAAAAAATAAATTTTGGGAGCTGAACATCTGGTACAATCTCAATTTTCCACTCCTTGGTCAAAATCGACTTCATTTTCGGTCTTCTCGTCCCCAAAAACATGGAAAACGATACCTCAAAAGCTCATTTTACTAACATGTTACTAAAACACCAAATCAATTTGTAGAATAACACTGTAGATCAACACGTGGATCAAGAAGATTAAATGGCACTAGCAATGATCAAAGATAATTCGAAAAAAAAGGAGCGTACCTAATTCAAGTTTTGGGGGCCGAAATTGGTGGAAACCATCAGAAATAGCTATTTCAATTATTTCAAATGACAGCAGCAATAAATGAACAGCCAAAATTTCTGTAGGTATGTCCAGTAGAATAATAAACCCATGTGACAAGGACTTTGCAGCGTCCCCCCTCCCCCCCCCCCCCCCCAATTATCCCTGATCTTTGGTAGTGTCATTTAATCGCCTTGGTCCACGTTTTGACACTTTTTCTAGTTTTATTCTACAAATTGATGGTGATTTCAGAAGATTTCGCAGGTTTTTGACTCATAAAAAATCAATTTTGGGAGCTGAACATCTGGTACAACCTCAATTTTCCACTCCTTGGCCAAAATCGACCTCATATTCGGTCTTCTCGTCCCCAAAAACATGGAAAACGATACCTCAAAAGCTCATTTTACTAACACGTTAGGTACTAAGACGCAAAAAGTACCTATTTTTACACACATTTTCACTCATAACACCCCTGGGTATATTCCGATCGGGCTGAAAAGTTTCGGGACACAACTAGGGCCCAAATGGAGCATGTGTGCGAAAGAACGACTTTTTTAGACCGAAAATGAAGCCTGTACACGTGATACGGCGTACGGCGGACGGACATTGCAATTTTGGAATCTACGCACCTTGAAACGGAAAAGAAAAATTTTTAGGGGGTGTTATGAAAATTTTTTGCTGAGTGAATACGTATTATACGTATTATTCATGGAATAATAAACCAAAAGTACCCACGTCTCAGACGGTTGGAGAAGGGGAAAAGGGATAGTGGTGACGATAATGGGCAGTAACGGCGTGGTAAAAGGTGGCGGTACATTTCTGGGTTTCAGGAGGATTATTGGCCTATGTTTCAATGTTTGAAATGGTAAGAAAGGTTGGCGGCGAATGAACGGTCAGGGGGTTCTTTGATGGTTTTGAGGGAAAATAGGTCGTGGGAAAATATGGGAAACGAATATTTCCTAACTGGCGGCAGCATAACACCGGCTTCATTTTCGTTCTAAAAAGTTGGTTCTTTCGCACACATGCTCCTTTTGGGCCCTAGTTGTGTCCCGAAACTTTTCAGCCCGATCGGAATATACCCACGGGTGTTATGAGTGAAAATGTGTGTAAAACGCTGCAAAGTCCTTGTCACATGGGTTTATTATTCTACTGGACATACCTACAGAAATTTTGACTGTTCATTTATTGTTTCTTTCATGTGCAGTTATTGAAATGCCTGACGGTGCAGCTATTGAATTTGAAGCCGGTACACGTGATATGACGGACGGCGGACGGACATTGCGTTTTTCGAATCTACGCACCTTGAAACGTAATAGAAATCATTTTGAGGGGGTATTATAAAAAATTTTTTGCTGAGCGATTACGTAGGTGTATTATTCACAGAATAATGAACCAAAATAGGTACTTTTTGTGTTTTAGTAACATGAGCTTTTGAGGTATCGTTTTCCATGTTTTTGGGACGAGAAGTCCGATTATGAAGTCGATTTTGACCAAAGGGTGGACAATTGAGGTTCTAACGAAGTTTCAGCTTCAAATTTACGTTAAAATTTGGTCTAAAATCGTCGTTATTCCGCACATAGTTTCTTAAACACGGCAACCCGATCGGCATACACCCCGGGGCGTTATAGGAGAAAAATAAGTGTAAAAACAGGGGTTTTCGGGGGTTTTCGAGGTTTTAGTGATTAGGTTGATTTTGACTGAAGAGTGAAGAATTGAAGTTGTAACGAAGTTTAAGCTCCCGAAATTCATTTTTTATTAGTCAAAAACATGGGAAATTGTTTGAAATCACCATACATTTGTATAATAACACTAGAAGTAGTATAAACTGGTGAATCAACACAATCAAATGGTACTATCAATGATCAAAAATAATCTGCTAAGAAAACCGAGCCTAATTCGTGTTTTGGGGGCCAAAATTGGTGGAAACCACCAAAAATAGCCATTTCAATAAGTGCACATGAAATAAACAATAAATTAACAGCCAAAATTTCTGTACGTATATCCAGTAGAATAATAACAAGGGACTTTGCAGCGTTTTGGTATTCAAGTATCAATGAATTTTTAACTGGGTCCGTTCAGTTTATGATGAATTCCTTCTGTGATGAATATTCTTTGTTTGATTAGACGATGAGAAAATGCAAGTAAGTGTGGAACTAAATGGTATCCCTGTGTCAATCAATACGACGAGACCTGACGTGACACTCGCGGCACCTTAAATTTGTATAAAAGTTCCTACAGAACGAAGCCTGAGAGCAGTCTTCATTCGCCAGCGAATGAGTAATTAGGCTTCCATGATTAATTATCCCGTTTTGCGAATGAGCATGCTTTTTTCTTTCTCTCTCTCTTTCCCTGTTCAGTGATAAATCATATCCTATCAATTCTGCGTTCGAAGGGTGCATAATGGATCTCATCATAATTCTATAGAATGCTTCAGCACTGATTGTGGAGGAATCTCATTCATTGACTCGATCATACAATTAGCAACTCCATAACCACAAAACAGCAGCTTCCAGCCGTCATAAAGATAATTTATGTAATCTCTACCGCCAATATTCCAAAGGCCTTCTTCAGAAATTGGCTCATCACCCTGCAAATTATATATCATCCTTGGTTAATCGGCTACCATATTGGTAATATTGGTGGATGTTTTTTCATCTCTTAAAGGCTAGTCGATTTTCATTAAAACATACATATTATCGATTCATGAGTAAAAGCGTCTAAGTAGACGCTTGCTTGAGAGCTATTCAGTAAGATAGAAGAAACCTGGGTGACATTTGAAGAGACTGTCTCCCAAGGGAGACTATCTCCTACGAGATTTCAAAATAGATAATCTATTTTCACTATCTCTTTTAGTGAATAGGCCCTGCTTTACATCAGGCCGCCGCGTCGCCTTTTACTGACGGCGAGTTCGAACATCTGCGCCGCCCCCAAAGTTGCCAAAGGATACGAACTACTCACAGTGATCAAATCGTGAAAACCCCATTTCTAAGAATATAAACGGATTTATTGAAAGGTTTCGTAATTCCACCAATACGTAAAAAACCCGTCTATATAATATGATATGTACTATTCTATTATATGCATATTATGTAGATCGCAGACACTCCGTAGGTTAGTACCTAACCCCGTACTCGTTACTAGGTACCTACCTAAATCACGAGTTAAATGTTGCTAAAATAATTCTGCCGATGACAAACAGTACCTAACAAAAAGAAACACACATAATGAAGTTCTGAAAAGAAATTGTTGATGAGGAGTGAAAAAAGTTGCAAAAGTACCTACCAACAAACTCCAGCCCCTTCTACGTAGATGGTATAATTTACCGTTGTGTAATAATTTACCGTTGAGTAATGATTTACCGTAGTAATAATTTACCCATCAATAATACTTCAACGTTTGTTCAAGTTTCACTACCTACCAACAAACTCCAATAGAGTATATAGTGCATATAGAGTGCATTTTTCAAATTAAATAATATCACAGAACAACCAACTCGACTTCATACTCCGCCAATATAATCAGGTGATCCCTACCAATGATTGGCCGTATTCACAAATTCCTATTGTGGGCGCGTCTCTGGTTACGAGATTTGGTTTGAATTGTATACAATTTCATTCACACTGGAGTCGAAAATGCCTGTCGGTGCAAACTTCGGGGCCTTACTGTGAACGAACGGCTGGACGTACGATGCTCCGGATGGTCTTAAAAAACTCGCAAGTTCAAGAACTATTTAAAACCGTAAAAATATTTACGTAAAAAAATGGTATAGGCGTTTTGAAAATTTCAACCCCTATTTTGAACCCCTTAGAGATGACTGACAGTAACGTCGAGAGCTTCGAGGACCAACTAGACGCCGAACGGAACCTATAACCCGAATTTCATCAATTTTTTTTCA
The DNA here is from genome assembly GCA_954871275.1 of Leptopterna dolabrata. Classification (NCBI taxonomy): domain Eukaryota; kingdom Metazoa; phylum Arthropoda; class Insecta; order Hemiptera; family Miridae; genus Leptopterna; species Leptopterna dolabrata. The sequence continues at coordinate 78,050,643 of OX940975.1, read as the reverse complement.
TGGTAACTAAGAAAAGTGGCCCGTACGGCGTACGGCGTACGGCGGACAGACAGAAATATTTTTATTGCAGTTTTGGATTCTACATATCTTGAAACGTAAACCATGAAATTTTGAGGGGGGGTAAGAATTTTTTTTTTCATGCTCGATTCCAATGGTTCATTATTGAAAATAATAAACCAAAACTAAAGTAAATTATATATAATCAACAGAATAGTTTGGTATAAAATTACGGTACGGTCTATCGAACTCATAATTGTAAGAAAACAATGATTAGAGAACAAATTAATTACGCTCAATCCAGATCTGATGAACCTGTTTCGATGACAGGTTCTGTGCTTGGTTTCATTGTTCTGGTTTTTCTTGTGGACAGGGATGCCAATACTTAGTAGATGTGTTTAACAGGTATAGACTTGTGAATTAGTATCCTTCGTGCGAGTTCCGTATCGTACTTTTTGGCATCACAGCCAAAGTTTTTGGGACACTCTCATTTGCCACCCAGAAAAGTGAAAGTTCCGGTGAAAGGTCGGTTTTGCTGTTCCTTTGACTAACGAAATCTGTAGAGCCCAGAGTCCATGCTGTTCACTTGCCACCTGCACAAATACCTCCTCGTAAGTAACAGTGCCGTCGGAGTCATCAGTCTGTTTTGCCGTTCGAGCGATAACATATTATCCTAGTCACTAGCCAGTATATACAATGGGTGAAATCGAGTTTGTAAAAAAAAAGAAGCAGTCGTGTGGGATATGCAGTTTTTAAGAATGGTTTTAAGTTCGTTTTCCAAAAGAAACTTGCAGATGGCGTGACAGATGGACATGCGCTAGTAGAAAGAAATGCAGCTGCAGAGCTCACCTGAAAACTATCGAGAATGAGTTAGAGGACTCTGATGACACACATACTCACCCAGTGGAGGAATTTGCTGAAGGAAAATGTTTAGTGCGGAAATCCATCAAAGGAAAGGCGTCTGATGAATGCGAGTCATTTCATGCCCGTTTTGGAGACAAATTTGTTTCCAAACACCCCAACATATTCGTTTTTTTCTCGAGGAACTAAAATCCTATCAAATTGACAAAAATCAGTTCCTTGGACATAGCACCATCTCGAAGACACAACAATGGCAAGATTGGCTCAAGAAGCTCATGCCAAGATCGGACTTTTAAAACCTTATAGATATGTATTATTGGTGTCTGCTAAATTTGCAAACATTTTTGACGAGAAAGATAAATGAACAACAAGACTTTTTCCATAATTATTTCCACTAGATTTGGTTTTTGCGGTGAATGGTTAGATCAATAAATTGCATGCTTGCGTGATTTTCTAATTTTCATTTGAATTTCTAATTCATTTGTTTTAGAACATTTCCATGTTTTTTAGGACGAGAAGACCATATTATATGAAGTCGATTTTGACCAAAGAGTGGAAAATTCAGGTTTTAACGAAGTTTCAGCTTTAAATGTACGTTAAATTTTGGCCTAAAGTCGTCGTTTTTCCGCACATTTGGGTCCTAGTTGTGCTCCGAAACACGGCAGCCCGATCGGCATACACCCAGGGGTGTTGTGGGAGAAAAATTGGTGTAAAAAGAGGGGTTTTAGAGGGATTTTCGAGGTTTTAGTGAACAGGAGCTTGTGGGGTACTGTTTTCCATGTTTTTTAGGGCGAGAAGACCGAATGTTAGGTTGATTTTGACCGAACAGTGAAGAATTGAGGTTGTAACGATGGTTATGCTCCCGAAATTCATTTTTTATTAGTCATAAACATGGGAAATTGTCTGAAATCACCATACATTTTTATAGTAACACTAAAAGTAGCATCAACAGGTGAATCAAGACAGTTAAATGGTAGGTACTATCAACGATCACAAATAATCGGTTGAAAAAAAAACCCCGAGCCTTATTCGTGTTTTTGGGGGCCAGAATTGGTGGAAACCATAAAAAATATCAATGTCAATAATTGCCATTTCAATAATTTAAAAATTTGTGGAAACATCAAAAATAGCCATTTCAATAACAGCCAAAATTCCTGTGCGTATGTTCAGTAGAATAATAAACCCATTGTGACAAGGACTTCGCAGCGTTTTGCGTTGTGCTGGGTCTTCTATAAACGTTTTGCAGGGCGTTCCCTTTTCCGGCGGCCCCCTCTTGGAGAGCCAACATTGTTCCACTTCGATCCCCACTGTCGATCGGGGATGACGTTTTCCTCAATTTACCTCCAGTTGATCGGTTGTTATCCGGCTGACGTAATATTGTGCGTATGTTTTCCCCAAAAATTCTTATTTGATAAGTGGGTCCAAGCACAGTGGTCCAAAATCGTCAGAAAGCGCTCAAAACCAAATAATTTTTGAAGAAGTTGAGCTAGAAACCTGAATTTTTGCACTCTTACCAGTTTTATAACCAGAATAAAGATATTGACAAGTCAATCAAATTTTATCAAAGTCAAACATTTTTATTGAGGTAACAATGACAAATAAGAAAAATTGAAAAATTAAAAGCTACTAAAAAAATCAAATTTCTTCTAGATTTGCGTTCTGCTGTGGTAAAATAGAGTATACTTTTAAAATGGATGACCATAAAGTGAAATACCTGAACAATTAATTCCTAAGGACAACAATATTCTTAAAATATTCTGGTGAAACGTGGTTTTTATGAAATGACCGCCTTTTACAAAAAAAGTTTATGCCCTCCAAAATGAAAATTTCCAAATACCATGTTCCGTTTCAGACATCGAGGAACATATTTGGTTCCGTGTCTTTCTGTCTGTGGTAATTCCTTGCAACAACCATAACTACCCGAAATAATGGTCGAAGTGAGCTGAAATTTCGAGGGTAGGTGCGGGTTGAGTCACAGATGGTCCCATACCAAATGCGTTGCCGTAGGGGGCGTCTAGCCGCCAGTGGTTTGTGTTCATGACGGTACCTACGTTTATTGTCGAATGAAATCTGGGGGACACCCCCAGACCCCCGGATTATAACAGTTTAGATCAAAGCTAAGAAACATGGAACTTGTTTTTCGAATAGGTACATGATAACAGAGGATATGGAGATATGTAGAAAAACGTCTGCCAATTCGAGTAGGCACTATGAACGTATAGGCTAGTTGGCAGTAGCGGTGCGTGGGCTCTGAAAATGGTGGGCCACCAAACCGGAACACAAATTCACAGCTTTTTCTACAAAATACCTGTAAATGTTTTCCAACAGTGGAGTCTTCTTATGAGAAATGGGTGGATTTTAATCAACCGCAGCTCTTAGCAAGTCAGAATGTAAGCACTGTGTTCACAATAGTTCTGACCAGTACCCGGGATTACCAGAAGCTAAAAGTTCTATAGCTTCATACTGACTAATACTCAGCAAATTCCTAAACTTTTAATCATCACTCTATCCTCGTAGGAAAACGTCGACAATTTCGACTGTAAGTTAGCCACCGAATTCATGTGGTACAAAAATACAGAAGCAAATAAACTAAACAACCACTAAACAACGAACTAGACTAAAATACAACGAAGTAATGACCCGCCGGCCAGTACCTACTGGGATGAAGAATCAGACTAGAAGCCAGGTACTTATCTGTGTATGTTGACGTCGATCAATCCACAAGACCACAAGCAGGACACAACTCACTTAATTATCGCAAATCCAAATCTATCCTGGGAACTCGAATGGGAACATACAAAATTCGAAACATAAGCAGAAAATTGAAAACTCAAGAACAGAACGGCGAAAGTGATAAGAACATGGAATAAAGGGCTCCCTTTATTCCATGATAAGAATTTTTAGGGGAGGACAGCTAGAAGGACAAGCATCTCGTATCGAGATAACAACATGAATTGAAACAATCCAATCGATTGTGAACACAAACGATTTTTGGATGGAAATGTTGGGACGGGGCCGAAAAGAGGCGTGTCTAACCAAATTTTTACTCTACTGAGCTTGCGCGGACGGGCCACTTTTCTCCATTACCATGCCAACACCCGTTCCCGGGGCCTATTAGTTTCAACAACGTAGGTTTCGATTTCGATTGCAAGACATCGATTACTGTAGCTTTATTCCGATAAAATGCTCGAATATCCATAGCCAGAGAACTCTGTCTTCTTCTTCACAGTTACTTGTCTTGGCCGCAGCCATGCCAGACATAGGTTGGGACAGTGAGAGAGAACTATGTCGAGTCGCTGTTGAACTTCGTGAAAAATGCTAGGGTACAGTATACGGAGGGAAATTCGAATGCCAGCTGAACAAATGGTTGGCATTTTTTTGGAGTTTTTTGTGTTTCTGGATGCCGGGGCAGTGGCCCAAGTGGCCTTATGGACGCAACGCCCCTGCTAGTTGGGTAGGTTCGTTATGATACGGGACCATCTGCGATCCAGCCCGCGTGTACCCTCAATATTTCATCTTTCTTCGACTATTTTTCGCGTAGTTTAGAAGCGTTATAAGGAAACGGTCAACATTTCATGTTAGCGCATGCGGAGAGGGAAATTACAGTAAGATTCCAATGAAGTTCATACGGAACCATCGAAGTATTATACTGATCGACCCTCCAAATGTGAACTCATTTCAACGATAATTAAGGTAGTTATGGGCACTCCAAGTATTTCACGTTTGCGCATGCGTAGACTAAACGATTTTCATGATTTTGAAACGGGACCATCTGCGATCCAACCCGCGTATACCATCAGTATTTCAGCTCTCTACGACTATTTATCGCGTAGTTAGAAGCGTTACAAGGAAATGGTCAACATTTCATGTTCGCGCATGCGTAGATTAAAGTTACGATTCCAATGAAATTAATTTGGAACTACTAAAGGATTATTCCTGACCGACCCTCCAAGTTTGTATTGACTTCAACAATATTTAGGGTAGTTATGGGTGTTCCAATTATTTCACGTTTGCGCATGCGCAGACGAAAGTTACGGTTCTTTATCAATGATTTTGGTATGGGACCATCTGCGACTCAACCCGCACCTACCCTCGAAATTTCAGCCCACTTCGACCATTATTTCGGGTAGTTATGGGTGTCGCAAGGAATTACCACAGACAGACAGACACGGAACCAAATATGTTCCTCGATGTCTGAAACGGAAAATGGTATTTGGAAATTTTCATTTTGGAGGACATGAATTTTTACTCAATCACGAATCCAACCAAGGCTTCCCTGCCTTCGGTAGTGAGGAAGCAAAAAAACGTCCACGACCGATTTCCGAAACGATTTCCAAGCCTCGGACCAGCGACCTAACGCAATGTCATGTAATAAACGTCCTCAGCTGCTTCCTGCGTTTTTTGGGTAGGTAGAACCCCCTCGGCAGTTTTCGGCGGAGTGGGGTCTCGCCATGCTCTCCTCTGAGTTGGGTGCCAGGGGTGGGGTAGAGGGAGAACTCTGGGGGTACCGAGTTCCCCTGGACTGGACGCGGTCGTTTTCGAGCCTGGTTTACTCCCGTAAAAACATGTTGTAAGCGGTATGCCTCTAGACGTTGCTAACTGGTGGATGACAACCATAAAATGCAGTAACGAGTGTAAACAATAAAATTCATTCTTATCTTTACCATCTAACTGTGTAGTTCATTCTACAATTTTGGCGCAGTCGGTAGGACCTACGCTCATGTCGATAACGGTAAGTCTACGTTGTCGTAAGGCTAATGGTAAGTGGATTCTAGAGGGACTCCGCGAAGACGGAGGCGTCTGGCTGGCTTTTTCACCAGACAAACAGGATATGCTTTTGCATTCCAAACACATTGACGAAATCAGGGATCTCTCTGACTCGGTCGTTCAGAAGACTATTTCTGTAATGATGGAACCGGATGAACTGGTTGTCTATAAATCTTGGACTGTGGGCTCTGTCCCCGTTAAGGTAGGTTCAGGGGATTCCCTGTCATTCTCAGATGTGTCCAAGATGATGCAGACGATGTTCCAATCTCAGCAAAAAAGCATGGAGGGGCTCTTAGAAAAAATTGTGACCACCATGGCAAGCTCTTTTGGCGGGGTGGTAACTAAGATCTCAGAAGCAAAGCCCCAGAAGATGAGAATTTCCAGTTTCGACGGGAAGAATGAAGATCCAGGTACATGGCTAACTTAGAGTGATTGGGTACTATTCTCACACCTTCACCAAGGCTGAGCAGGGCTATTTCCGTGACGGACAAGGAAGGATTAGCAGTGTAAACGCAATCAAGTATTTCCGATCCTACCTTGAAGGAAGACGATTTTCAGTTTACACCGACCATTCAGCCCTTTCCAATTTGCTTGATCTGAAGAATCCTAAGGGGAGGCTCGGTAGGTGGCAGGTGTTCTTGATGGGCTTTGAAATAGAAATTAAACACAGGAGTGGTGCGGAGCTGCAGGATGCTGACTGCATTTCAAGGCTATGTATTGATGCTCCACCAGAGCTGCCTGGGGTGTGTACAGTTCGCTCGGAAGACAACAGAATCCTGATTGATAGTACTCGTACTTCAGAGGTTTTGCGTCAATACCATGACGATCCAGGCTCAGGTGGCCATGATGGGTTTCTCAAGACCTACTTCAAGATAAAGAAGCGTTTCAAATGGCCAGGCATGAAGAAGGAGATAGAGAACTACGTCCGAAGTTGTCATGAATGCCAGTTGGTTAAATTCAAATTCAAGCCTAAGCCAGACACAATGATCATTCCCAATAAGTCATAGACACCCTTTGAATGCCTGCATTTGGACTTCGGCGAGAGAACCAAAAAGTCGGAGGGGAGGGCGTCAACCCAATCGTTTTTGGTCATAATAGATGAGGCTACGCGATATTTGTGGGCCAAGGCTATGAAAGAAAGCTCTGCAGCAGTGGTCCGATACCTAAGAGCTTTCCCCCATATTGATGAGGTAAGAAAAATTGTCTCCGATAATGGAACGCAGTTCTTCTCTGAGGAAATAAAGCGGTTTGCAGAGGAAAGGAATATCAAGTGGATAAATATTGCTCCTTACCATCCTCAAGCCAATGGACTTGCAGAAAGGCAAATGAGGGAAATAAAGAAATTTTTCGCCCTTTATCCCACTTTCCCAGGAGGCTGGAAGAACTGTCTAGGAGCGGCGGTGAATCACCACAACAAAACTTTTTGTTCTGCTTTGGGTTGTTCGCCAAAATTCAAGGCAACTGGACATAAATCACTCCTACCAGCGGACGAGAAGTATGGGATTTCTGAAGACATGCTAGAGGAGAAAGAAAACCCACCTCCGAGGTATGAAGAATCCATGAAGATCCAATTCGACAAAACGCATGCGAAAACGATACCGAAATTCCGAGAAGGGGGGGAACTGTTGGTGCAATGTGGTTTCAAGGGAAAGTCCCCTATCGTTAAGGGACCTTTCAAGATTTTTGAAATTCGATGGATGAACGGATTCCCGAAGACACTTATCTACGAGGATGAGCAAGGAAACAAGAAAGCTGCTGCCTGCGGGAACGCAGTTCCCTATCATTGCAGGAGCAATGATAATCCTCAGAGGGGGAATGTGTAAGCGGTATGCCTCTAGACGTTGCTAACTGGTGGATGACAACCATAAAATGCAGTAACGAGTGTAAACAATAAAATTCATTCTTATCTTTACCATCTAACTGTGTAGTTCATT
>OX940975.1:78014105-78042884 GCA_954871275.1 Leptopterna dolabrata | reverse complement strand
GTTTTAGGTTGATTTGTAGTAATCTTTATCGAATTCCGAAACCTATCGAGCTCTCAATTAGGTATTGTACTCCACATTAGGACCAAAAAGAGACCTGCACATGTTTGTATATGCAGATGATTATCCTTAGGTCACGATTGTGTCTTCATATATTTGAATTAAGGCAGGTAAAAATCGGCGTTATGCACAAAGTCTATCTGACGGTGTCACTGGCTCTCGCTTTAGTAGATGGCCTGTGAATCCCCAGGCTGTATGATTGTATGCTTGATGTCTAGTTGTTCACACCAGCCGTTTTCAGCATAGAAAGTTATACCAATACGTTTCTCAATAAATTCAAGGGAGTAAGGTTAAGGTTAGTTTTCTCTATTCATATCGTTTCCTTACCGATAGCTTAGCCGAACTAGTTGAAAATTCGTCCAACTTCCCCGAAATGATGCAAACTTTCCCGGTGATGACGATAGGGCTCTCTCAATGAAGATATGAGTATATTCTTATTCTTACATTAGTAATTGGGAGGAAACGTCATTCCTTCCGATCGACGCATTTTGTTGTGGGTTTAACGGGAGAGGAAATAACTGACGGGACTACATCCACGCTCAAGACGTTCGGGACCGTTTCAAGATACGAAATTTGAAGGAATACACAGAACTTTTCATCGGACATTGTTTTGCAAACAGAAGTTTATGAAAACCACAGGAAAAAGCTGCAAATTATGACATAGTGGTAGTTCTAGTGGCTTAAGGTAGGTACCCTTCTGCGTAGATCGCTGTTTTCTGTGGTCAATACTTCCCTTGGAAAGCTGTAAATCGATTACCGGACCCGGTCGGGGAATTAAAGTTTCATAAATACACAGTGAATTCAAGAATTCTAAAATTAATATTATTTGTTGTTATTCATGAGCATAGAGTTTGTTCAAGTTGAAAAAGAAGGTACCCGCCAATCAACCAAGTCCAAAATGAAATAATATCACTAATGCGCGATATAATATTATAATAATGTCTTAGTTCTCTTCCTCCCCATGAAATTTTTTTCAAGTTCTTTTTACATTATTTACTTATATTAGTATATTTCCTTCCTCTTGCTTTTTGAATGCTGTAATGTGATTGAGCTCGCCCGTGAAATATGTAAATAAATAAAAGCAAATAAAATAATAATATAGGAACAACCAAACCGATTTCATACAGCCATGCGCGTTATAATCATGTGTTCACATAGCAATGATTTCTCCCCTACTGCCCCTACTGTAAACTGAAGGCTGGATGTCCAATATTCTTGGTAGTCTGGAAAATTCCTTAGTTCGAGATCAGTTTAAAAAGTAACAAAATTAGTATGTAGGAGGGCATGCAACAATGAAAACTCGATCCAGCTTGGCAATTTGCATTCCACCCAGGATTCTTTCTATGCTGAAAACGACTGGTGTGAACAACTAGACATCAAGCATACAATCATACAGCCTGGGGATTCACAGGCCATCTACTAAAGCGAGAGCCAGTGACACCGTCAGATAGACTTTGTGCATAAAACCGATTTTTACCTGCCTTAATTCAAATATATGAAGACACAATCGTGACCTAAGGATAATCATCTGCATATACAAACATGTGCAGGTCTCTTTTTGGTCCTAATGTGGAGTACAATACCTAATTGAGAGCTCGATAGGTTTCGGAATTCGATAAAGATTACTACAAATCAACCTAAAACTCCGTCTTAGGACGATCTGTGATGAACAAGCGCAAGTTCAAAGATTTCAAATGGTAACCACCGACTCGATAATTACGAAACCAGCTAACAGAACAAATTGCAACGCTAGATTTACCTTCGATGAAAAATTTGGTCCATCTCTTGGTGGTAGAGAGGAGGTGTATATGGATACAGATGGATAGTGTGTAGGGTGGGTTCATCCCATATGTAAAAAATACTAAGACTAAGTGTACAATATACGCAACTATCCTAATCACCACCCCCTTGACTGTCACTTGCGAATAAGAAAGTAGTTGGGAAATAGAATTCTTGAAGGATGAGACAAGGTAGCAGGTATTCCTATCAAATAGTTTTGTCGGCCTGCATACCAAACTTAAGGACTCCAATATACGGAAGCCGCGCAATCAAAAAAGCTAAAGGCGTCGATCCATTTCATAGATTTCATGAACGCACCCTAGGTAAATTCATGAGAGAGCATTTACTGTGAATTTAGGAAGATATCGTCGAAATTCAGAACTTAGTACTTATAAGAATATTGATCTATGAACTAATGTGTCTAAGCTACTCGAGTCATAGGTACTGGTTGGCGTCATAGGAATAGGAATTAGCTTAACACGTATTTAATAAAGATATTTTAAGGAAGAAGGACAAAATGAAATGACTTTCATCGTCTGCTCATGCAAATCAAATTATAAGTTGTTATTAGGTACCTACGTTATCATTTCGCCGTATGCGTGTGACGATTAACAGTTCGTTGGTAGATAGCCCTTGCCTAATACCTAGATTTTTAATTTTTGGCACACGACCTCGGTCTCTATAATGGCAAGTTTTGGTTGGGACTTCGTTACTTTTGAAAACTGACGTGTAAGGATAGGTTTTTCATCCTTCTTCTCCACATTAGCAGGCTTCATACCTGTTGAACTATGTATCCACCGCCGGTTGTAGCGATGAAGAAGCATAGGTAGGTATCAATTTTACACACCTTCTGTTACCTTGCACACTGAATTCTGTCTACATCCGTACGATTTAATCTCTCCACAACCGAAGCCTTCAGTTCTGTGTGGGTGCTGTTGTAAAACTCCTTCTCACTTTCGACATGTAGATTTTTCGGTATCCGACTCGGAAAACTGATGCTAACGTCTTTATCAAGTTTTATTATTCAAGGGACTTTTTCGATCCAACATGAATTACTTACTGTCAATAAAAAAATATTTTGAACCCTCTCTCAGAGTAATTCATAGTTAAGTAAATCGATCAAGTCAGCTTGTCATACGTCATCGAGAATATGTTTTACCAAAAGCCTCGACCTGTGGTAGTGTCACTGTTTAAGTTTATGCAGCTTTTCGGCAAGATTTCTCTTCACGGCCATGTTAAAGTTTATAAGGTTCGTTATAGGGCAGTGTTCGTTATAGGGCCATAATGAGCCATAATTAACATGAAAAATTCTCCGTGCGGTGGTTCGTATCCTCTTTGTATAATTTGTTTTACCTCTTTGTATATGTGAGTCTAATCATGATTCGTTAGATCAAATCTGTCCGCTGTGGGGGAGAGTGACTTCTCCATTTTGAGGATTCTCAAAGAAACTGGATTGATAAAACGTTAACCAATACGCACCCTCGCAACTTCAACTCCTGTTCCTTGCATCACACTCGATCACAATCAATCAGCCACTCGAATTTTTCACATATAGATAACAAGCAAGGAATGTTTACTTAGGTTCAAATGTTTGGTAAGTGTATAGATAGACAAAGTGTCAGAGGTATTTCAATTTTCGTTTAATTGCATTTTCATCATATTAAAAGTTGCGTTTACAATAATTATATGATTTTTCAACGAGAACACTCCATCTGCATGAGATCTTGGCTCGATAAGACATAGTAAAGAGCAACAAAATCAGGGTTTATCGTTAGGATCCAGAACTCGTCGCACGTGGGGGCAGTTAGGTCGCCACCTCCTCTCATGATCGGCTATGGGTTCCGTCCATTTGTTGAGTTTCAAAGAACAAAACGGACATACAACAATATCATCTATACGTGTCCAAATGAAACCAGCGTCGACCATTAGCTGCAGGGCTGGGATGGTAAATTTATCCGATGGAAAGTCTTTAAATGATTTCATTCTCTCAGCAGCAGAATTAAAAGCGGTTTCTACAGGTTTTAGTTCCATGGCGTCTTCGTTCGTCAAGATTGCGTCAGAGTTCAAGTAGTCTGACGAACATCGAGTCGTCCTTCAACAGTTTACTGTAGGGTAGTACAAAGTAAATTATTATTAAAAACCACTGATAGATTGGAGGATACGAATAACCTAAAATCCGAAGGAAAAAATGACCATGATAAGTTCTTTGTAATGATGGTGGAGTTGAACAGTGAGAAGAAAACTTTAGACTAATTTCTCACGACAGAACTAGGTAGTTATCAAAACGAGTGAACCTATTCGAAATAAACCGCCCCCACCATGGCGACCTGCTTGTGTAGGAAGGGATATAACATAGGTCTCTGCTAGGGTGAGCAACCTTAGGATTCATGATGGTACATGTATTATTGCTGACCAGACACTTCTCCTATTGGGGAGGAGGCCTTGGAACTTGCCAGTAGCTACTCAAATGTCGCTGCAATGTAATCATTAGCAAAATGCCTTATTCTATTATCGATTCAACTTTGCCTTGTGAGCGAGCGTGTCATCAAGGAGTTGTCAATAATCCCTCACGATGCATTCGTCATAAAACATTTCGTTTTTTCTGCCTCCAAAAACCCTCAACAAAGGAGACACCTTCCAATCAAGATATTGTCGCAAGAACATCCACGGCTTACCATGGGAAGATGGAAATAGGTACATCTTACGATAAAATACCTGAATTTGCACAGGATGCAACCAGGGTATCAAACTTCTTTACGCAAAAGGTTCGGAAAAGTGCGCAATATTAAGAAAGTCCCTCTCTCATAATAGGATGATTCATGATTTGGGTCAATTTAATTGTCCCAAATTAACTGCGCTACTCGATTCATCGATGGAAAATCCTTGTTCAGCCCATGAAAAAGCTGGAAGGCTCTACTACCCCCTTCGTGTTCAATGGTGAAACTTCAAGCCCTATCGAAGTGGTTTTCATCAAATGAAATGCAAGCAAATTTACTGGACACTATACCACGTCTTTTGAAAATTAAAGGAACAAAAATAAGCGTCGATCCTTCAATAATGGTGACAGGTGGATTTTGCCGAAACCCATTTTCCAAGGGATCAATCTGTTGCGTGTATTGTGACAAAGTATGCAGGAGTTCTGACCATTACCTTCATAACTGTTCGGATCTTTTTGGCGAGGACGACTCCAGTGATTATGTACTTATGACGTGCCTTACTGATTCCGCAGATCGGTTCAAAAATAAATTATTCCGAATTTTAATGTGATCGATGTGACGTTTTATACTTTCATTTAGTTATTAGTTATTGCTTCCGAGTCTGCGAAGCAGCGGAAGCCTTGTGTTCACTTTTGTGAGCCAAAAAATTTTTGTCTTCAGAAATCCCATCACCTTGGCAGTGTATTTTTTATTGTACTAGTAGTTGTACAGGCCCATAGCAAAAAAATCTGTATGTACTCATTTCTAATGGTACCTACTAGTTATCGAATATATTATACCTACGTGAATAATTATTGAGAAAATATAGATTTTTTCTTCTTTTTTTACTCACATGTGTGAATTTTTGTGTTGAAATCCTTTCTTCCACACCTGACTCAAGAACGACGATGTTGATTATAAAATATTTTCGGCTGCGGTGATAGGAAAATCGGTAATTACGAAACTGATGATCAGTAATTCTAAAATATTATTGTTGGTGTAAGTTATATGTTTCAAACACTGAAACCTAAGTACATTTATTTCAAAGTATAGGTATAGTTCACAATGTAGTACACATAGGTACCTGAAGGAAGTTCAAAGAATGGATGGTGAAGATAATTGATTATATCGACTGCAACGACTTGCGTCGAAACGGACGAGTCCCGAGGTTCCCGCAGCTTGCTGATGTAGCGCTTCATATTACACCCCTTTTGGTTTATTATTCTCAATAATGAACCATTGGAATCGAGCATGAAAAAAAAAATTCTTACCCCCCCTCAAAATTTGATGGTTCACGTTTCAAGGTATGTAGAATCCAAAACTGCAATAAAAATATTTCTGTCTGTCCGCCGTACGCCGTACGGGCCACTTTTCTTTGTTACCATGTAAAAAAATTGATGAAATTCGGGTTATAGGTTCCGTTCGGCGTCTAGTTGGTCCTCGAAGCTCGACGTTACTGTGAGTCATCTCTAAGGGGTTCAAAATAGGGGTTGAAATTTTCAAAACGCCTATACCATTTTTTTACGTAAATATTTTTACGGTTTTAAATAGTTCTTGAACTTGCGAGTTTTTTAAGACCATCCGGAGCATCGTACGTCCAGCCGTTCGTTCACAGTAAGGCCCCGAAGTTTGCACCGACAGGCATTTTCGACTCCAGTGTGAATGAAATTGTATACAATTCAAACCAAATCTCGTAACCAGAGACGCGCCCACAATAGGAATTTGTGAATACGGCCAATCATTGGTAGGGATCACCTGATTATATTGGCGGAGTATGAAGTCGAGTTGGTTGTTCTGTGATATTATTTCATTTGAAAAATGATGGCTCTTTCGGAGTTTGTTGGTAGGTAGTGAAACTTGAACTGGTAAATTATTACTACGGTAAATCATTACTCAACGGTAAATTATTACACAACGGTTCATTATACCATCTACGTAGAAGGGGCTGGAGTTTGTTGGTAGGTACTTTTGCAACTTTTTTCACTCCTCATCAACAATTTCTTTTCAGAACTTCATTATGTGTGTTTCTTTTTGTTAGGTACTGTTTGTCATCGGCAGAATTATTTTAGCAACATTTAACTCGTGATTTAGGTAGGTACCTAGTAACGAGTACGGGGTTAGGTACTAACCTACGGAGGGTCTGCGATCTACATAATATGTATAGAATAGTACATATCATATTATATAGACGGGTTATCTATACATAGAGCTGTGATCTGTAACAGAAGGGTATTCTATAAAAATAATAAACCGTTGTGCAGGGATTTGCAGCGTTTTTCTCCTTCAACGCTAACCGAGGTATTCCTCGCGTGTTTCCATATATTTCAGTCTACCGATAGCTCCTTCTTGTTTCTGTTCTCCTTGTGATACCACCATGAAAATGAATCCACTATGAATGGTGATGAAAGTATGAAAACCGCGGGGAGTTAGTCAAAAGAGTCCAGAGGAGCACGTCCTTCCGCAACCCGCCCACTCTATCCGCTCACACTCCAATCACTCCTCTGTTCCTATTTCGTGACTAACTCACGACTCCCTGGTGACCCCTTCTCTCCAGCCTACTATCGTGAAAACCCGCCGTTCACGGCGAAGTGGGGATCAATTAGCAACCACCACAGAGGTATAATTTCCAGTGTCATGACAGCGCTATGGGGTGGCGCCATGAGGCCTGCACCACTGAATTCAAAAACACACAGCTACTCGTAAAGCTGAGAGTTGAAATGTTGAGAGTATATAGGTACCTATTACACTCATTTGGCGTCACGACGTCAAAACAAATTATCAGTAAGTTCAAAGTTTAAGAGAGACTGATTCAAAAATTTAAGAAAATTGAAGCAGGAACCTACCTAACGAGAATTTGGGTAGATGAAGTAAGTACCTAATATAAAATGAGTACGGCCTTACCTAATAACGTACAGCATACTCACAAACACACCTATGGTGCATGTCTACATGTATATAAGCGTGAATAGCGAAATTCGGATTGGCGGCACAGCATGCATAAGCCTAGAGGAAAGTAGAATGGGGAGGATGGGCTAATAGGTACGAACTCAACGGAAAGACGCAATCAGCGGTGCACCACCCAAGCTTACACCAAATTGGTCGATACATAATAATTGATTTTTTCTCATTTCCTTCTTTTAGCGAATTTTCAAAGAAAATGAAGCTATTGCAATGGCTTCGAAATTTAAATAATATAAATTTTTGGAAATTTTCTTCATAGAAATCCGTTTCAGACCATTCTAAAACGATTCCTGAAATTTAACACTTTTTTATATGTATATATATATTTATATATATATGTGTCACTCCAGACGATAACTCTCGATAGAATTGAGATAAACAGCTCAAATTTGCACAAAAAATCTATCTTGGCAATCGAAAGGCTAAGTTCGAAGATGGGCGAAATTGGCCTACTCTAAGGAGGGTTTTGGCGCATTTAAAGTGCGCAAAAATTACCCAAAAATCCCCAAAATGTTATTTTCCAACAAGTGACCCCTCATTTTAAAGGTTTTTGCACGCTGAACACGATGGTGGAATCGGATTTTAGATATCTTGATCCGTTCTCAAATTAGAGCATTTAAAGTGCGCAAAAATTACCCAAAAATCCCCAAAATGTTATTTTCTAACAAGTGACCCCTCATTTTAAAGGTTTTTGCACGCTGAACACGATGGTGAAATCGGATTTTAGATATCTAAATCCGTTCTTAAATTAGAGCATTTAAAGTGCGCAAAAATTACCCAAAACTAGGATAATCTTTAAACTCTTACCCCCCCACCCCCCCCCCCACCCCCCCCCACCCCCCTTAGAGTGGTCAGATTGAAAAATGTGAGAAGTATTAATTGAAGACGAGAGTTCGAAGCAAAAAAGGGGGAGGCAAACGATTAGTACAACTCCTTGAATTTCCCATTTGACATATAATTGTTATGATACCTTCATAGATAGACAAGTACCGGCCCACGTATTACTAGAAGGAAGACGAAAGAAAAAATCTATTTCAAATTATTCAATTTAGGTACTAACAGTAGGAGGAAGAAGGTTAGGTAGGTATCTTATCAATTTATTATCAGTATCATACGAATATTTGATATTCAAAGGTAGGTAGGTACTTAACATGATAAAAATAATATCAATGAAGAAGGAAGGATCTACCTACCTAGTAGAGCAAATCTTGAACTGGTTTTAGATACCAGGCCTGAAATCGTAGTCAAGAGGAAAGGCCATTCAGAAGGAACAAGGAATCTACTCATAACAGTTTATAATTATTACGTAGGTAATTATATGAAATTAATACCTACGTACAAAATGATTGTGTAAAGAGTTCGTAGCAGTTAATAACAAATTATAACCACATGGATAAATTAGAAATCAAGGTAATAAAAAAATATTAGTAACAGGGGCATCTAGTAGGAATATACCTAATAATTATGTTCCAAAGCTACCAATAGGTACTGACCTTCTTTTGAAAAAATCACAATATTGGTAATTACCTACCGATCATGTGATTTTTTTAAACAATAAATTAACTAAATTTATGTATTATAAGGAACCTACTTAATACAATATTTTCCGTTGCCTACCTACTAGTTTTCTTGAGCTGACGGGAATTTAAAAAGGCATTCCTTCTTTGTGTTTCTGCATGGCGGCGGCATCCAAGCTTCCTTTTCTCTTTCATTCACTCGATCGCCTGATCCCGTTCTATGCAAACGCTTTCACTAGCCCGAAAAAACTCTATTACATCATACTTTTATGTGTTTGAATTGTTCACATTGCAGTTCAAATTTGTAGATCAATCAAGAGAACCCACATGTTCTTCCAAGTGATCCTTCCAGAAACCACATCCTTCCTTCATAGTTTATTTCAAGATTGAGCCTGCATGAAAAACAACCTGCACTTGAAGCACTCATGATTTTCTATAACAACTCCTTTACCTACTGCACTCTCTTGAGTAGGTAAGTCAAAAGTCCTAACTACCCTATCCTACCTAATATGAACCCACAGCGATCAAATAAATAAGCACTTAGTACAATTACGTAATAAACAAACGGTAGAATCAGGATGGACAAAACGTACAAATTAAAATAAATACGAAGAGAATATACATAGAAAACCAAATTTTAGACCGAAGTTTTCCTTTATTCAAAACCATAGCCATTAATTCGAATATTTCTTTGAAAATTCGCTCATTAAGTCATGCTGCATGACTGGTTTTTTTAATGGCATTTTTGGTGTTTTAAACATTAAGAGGCGAGTTTTTCAAATCCGTTACATTTAGGTTTATTATTTTCAATGATGAACCTTAGAAATCGAGCATTAAAAAAAAAAAAAAAAAAAAGGAGGTGGTTTCCGTTTCAAGGTATGTAGAATCCGAAAATGCAATAAAAAATGTCTGTCAGTCCGCCGTACTTCGCAATTTTCTTAGTTACCATGAACCAAACTTACGAAATACGGTTTACAGGTCCCATTTGGGGTCTAGTTGGTCCTCGAAGCTCAGCGTTAATGTCAGTCATCTCTAAGGGGTGAGAAATAGGGGTTGAAATCTCCAGGACGCCGTTACCTCGAATTTTTTCAAGTTTTCAAATATTTCTTGAACTTGGGAGATTTATAAGACCACCCGGAGCATTGTACGTCCAGCTCGTTCACAGTGAGGCCCAGAAGTTTGCACCGACAGGCATTTTCAACAGGATGGTGAATGAAATTGTATACATTCAGCCCAGATATCATCGCTAGGGACGCGGTAACATTTGGGAATTGGCCCGAGAAGTATGAAGTCGAGATGGTTGTTCTGTGATATTATTTCATTTGAAAAACTAGCTGTGTTGGGAAGTAAACCCCCCTATGTCCTTCCCCGGTCACTGAAACATCTAAATACGCGAGATGGGTTCGATCCATTGAGCCGTTTTCAATAATTTAATTTTTTTATTTTTCTGCTTCCCTATATACCCCCACCCCTATCCATCGGATCCGGAAGTAAACCCCCCAATGTCCTTCCCCGGTCACTGAAACATCTAAATACGCGAGATGGGTTCGATCCATTGAGCCGTTTTGGCGTGATTGAAAGACAAACAGACAAACAGACACCACGAAAATCACCTGTAAATTTAGTTATATAGATGAAGGCTCTTTTGGATTTTGTTGATAGGTTCTTTTGTAACTTGAACAAACGTTGAAGTATTATTGGGTAAATTATTACACAACAGTTAATTATTTACTTTATGCTTCACGAATAATTAATTGTCTCTAATTGCAATAATTGCGTACAGTATACAGGTAAATTATAAATCGTTGTGCAATAATTTGCAGCGTTTTTCCAGTTCAGCCCTTGGGACCCCATGTGAGGAACGAATTCGGCAAGTCAACGAAAGAAGAGATTTTTATACAAAACCCATGTGATTCCATACCCCATGTTCCAGTGAAAAATTACAAGGTCCACCCTCATGCCCTACACCCAAGCAAATAAAATCGAAGATCATAAGTACGTATAAGTACGTAAGCTTTCGGTGAAGAGTTTTGTATTATAATGAGACCATCAATATCCTAGGTCAATTTATTTGGAATGAATGAAACGAAGGCCACAAAAGTGAAGAATGAGGAGCCAACAGGGTGTAGGGGATTTCATTCAATCGAACTAGAAGAATAGTGACGGTAAGGAATATAAAATGGGGGATTTTTTTTCTTTTTTTTCCCCTTCCAAGTGACAATGATGGAAATCCTCGAGAGGTACACTGAGGAGGAGGAGGAAGGGAGGAGCATTTAAACTGGGTAGCTGGAAGGGGTTTGAGATTAATGAATGTTTAATAGCCCCCTCTCAGCCTGCGCACCCGCATGCCCCATCGGGTCGTTAAGCACTGCGGAGGACCTGGAGCTCGGGCGGTAAAGGGAGTTCGATTTCAATTAATAGCCGAACTTGATTGATTCGTGTCAACGAAGGGAGGTAGCCTCTTCCATCGTGGATTCTCTGTACTCCACGAGCTCAATCACGATCTTATCTTTCTCAATGATTGTTGCTAACAACATTACTTCAGGAATGGTATCTTGAGACAGGGCCTTTTCGGTTGCAAAGACAAACAGTTCTTGGACCAGTGGCGTAGTCAGGATTGTTCAATGCGGGGGGGGGGGGGGGGGGGGTGTAAATTTAACAAAGCAGTACATGTTACAGGTAACGTTAGGTAAGATAAACACATAAAATAAAACGTATTTATTTGGCAACAATGTTAGCGAATTTTCAAAGAAACTGAAGCTATTGAAATGGGTACAGAATTTTCAGAACATGAATTTTTGATATTGTTTTATAGGCAAATCCTTCCCCGAGCATCCTGATTTCATCCCTAGATTTTTAACAAAAATGTATATATGTATATTATATAATATTATGATTATTTATATCATGTGTCACTCCAGACGATATCTGACATTGGGCACATGATGAAAATTCCGAAGTTCGCCAAAATGCTCTTATTGCCAAACAAAAGCATGAGTTCAAAGATGAGCAATTTTAAAAATTCTGAGGGGGTCCAATTTGAGCTTTTAGGGGCCAAAAATAGGTAAAAACAGCTAAAATCGCGAAAAATTTAGATAAAATCACTGACAGTGGTACGGAAGGGTAGGTAAAGACAGAAAAATACCATTTAAATTGTTTTCCATAGAGAACAGGGGTTAACTTTGGATTTTTGGGAGGCCAAAAGTTGGGATTGAGGGCTAAAATCAATATTCATTCACTCGACGTTGGGATGTTGATTCACAACGGAAGTTCTATATCGATGATTAACATATTTTTCACAAAAACGAGTGGGTCAAATTTGATTATATAAGAGCCAAAAACGTTGAAGCGCCCACAGTTCGCTCGCCAAATATCCTGCTGCTTTTGGCCGCCATTTTTTATTACGTTGAAGTGTTTTCCCAGTTTTGAGATTTTTGTTACTCTTCAACAGAAGTGACGAAAAACTGATTGGGGAAGAGCGGACATATCCCCCACTCAAATCCAAAATTCTCGAAAAATTATTTCAAGAACAACAACTGGAGTAAAATAACTGATGATAAGAAATAGGTGATATTTAGATATTAGATTTTACATTATTATTTGCTCAGTTCTCACATCCCAAACGACTGATGCTTTGCTTTGCACTGTTCTTAGAAGGATTCATGACGGGCGAAACTCGGTCCGACGTGAATAGCAATCACGGACCGTCACTGACGGAACTCGGCCGTTGGAATCTCGTGACGGTGATGGGCCGGTCTCGTGACAGTCAAGAGTGAAGCGAGACTTTTAGGGAAGTCTGGGAATCTTCTACACAACACATCCCACCTCAACCCACCACCCCCAATTGTTTGGAAAATAATATTCACAAAGGCCATGGCATTCCTCATTTGTAATTAAATAAATGTTACATTATTTAAATGTTTATTCATTTTGGTTTATTATTCTGTGAATAATACACCTACCTATGTATTCGCTCAGCAAAACATTTTTATAACACCCCCTCAAATTTTTTTTCTTTTCGTTTCAAGGTGCGTAGATTACAAAACGCTGCAAATCCCTGCACAACGGTTTATTATTTTGTATAGAATACCCTTCTGTTACAGATCACAGCTCTATGTATAGATAACCCGTCTATATAATATGATATGTACTATTCTATTATATACATATTATGTAGATCGCAAACCCTCCGTAGGTTAGTACCTAACCCCGTACTCGTTACTAGGTACCTACCTAAATCACGAGTTAAATGTTGCTAAAATAATTCTGCCGATGACAAACAGTACCTAACAAAAAGAAACACACATAATGAAGTTCTGAAAAGAAATTGTTGATGAGGAGTGAAAAAAGTTGCAAAAGTACCTACCAACAAACTCCAGCCCCTTCTACGTAGATGGTATAATGAACCGTTGTGTAATAATTTACCGTTGAGTAATGATTTACCGTAGTAATAATTTACCCATCAATAATACCTCAACGTTTGTCCAAGTTTCACTACCTACCAACAAACTCCAAAAGAGCCATCATTTTTCAAATTAAATAATATCACAGAACAACCAACTCGACTTAATACTCCGCCAATATAATCAGGTGATCCCTACCAATGATTGGCCGTATTCACAAATTCCTATTGTGGGCGCGTCTCTGGTTACGAGATTTGGTTTGAATTGTATACAATTTTGGTTTATTATTTTCAATAATGAACCATTGGAATCGAGCATGAAAAAAAAAATTCTTACCCCCCCTCAAAATTTGATGGTTTACGTTTCAAGGTATGTAGAATCCAAAACTGCAATAAAAATATTTCTGTCTGTCCGCCGTACGCCGTACGCCGTACGGGCCGCTTTTCTTAGTTACCATGAAAAAAACGCTGCAAATCCCTGCACAACGGTTTATTATTTTGTATAGAATACCCTTCCGTTACAGATCACAGCTCTATGTATAGATAACCCGTCTATATAATATGATATGTACTATTCTATACATATTATGTAGATCGCAGACCCTCCTTAGGTTAGTACCTAACCCCGTACTCGTTACTAGGTACCTACCTAAATCACGAGTTAAATGTTGCTAAAATAATTCTGCCGATGACAAACAGTACCTAACAAAAAGAAACACACATAATGAAGTTCTGAAAAGAAATTGTTGATGAGGAGTGAAAAACGCTGCAAATCCCTGCACAACGGTTTATTATTTTGTATAGAATACCCTTCTGTTACAGATCACAGCTCTATGTATAGATAACCCGTCTATATAATATGATATGTACTATTCTATTATATGCATATTATGTAGATCGCAGACACTCCGTAGGTTAGTACCTAACCCCGTACTCGCTACTAGGTACCTACCTAAATCACGAGTTAAATGTTGCTAAAATAATTCTGCCGATGACAAACAGTACCTAACAAAAAGAAACACACATAATGAAGTTCTGAAAAGAAATTGTTGATGAGGAGTGAAAAAAGTTGCAAAAGTACCTACCAACAAACTCCAGCCCCTTCTACGTAGATGGTATAATTTACCGTTGTGTAATAATTTACCGTTGAGTAATGATTTACCGTAGTAATAATTTACCCATCAATAATACTTCAACGTTTGTTCAAGTTTCACTACCTACCAACAAACTCCAATAGAGCCATCATTTTTCAAATTAAATAATATCACAGAACAACCAACTCGACTTCATACTCCGCCAATATAATCAGGTGATCCCTACCAATGATTGGCCGTATTCACAAATTCCTATTGTGGGCGCGTCTCTGGTTACGAGATTTGGTTTGGATTGTATACAATTTCATTCACACTGGAGTCGAAAATGCCTGTCGGTGCAAACTTCGGGGCCTTACTGTGAACGAACGGCTGGACGTACGATGCTCCGGATGGTCTTAAAAAACTCGCAAGTTCAAGAACTATTTAAAACCGTAAAAATATTTACGTAAAAAAATGGTATAGGCGTTTTGAAAATTTCAACCCCTATTTTGAACCCCTTAGAGATGACTCACAGTAACGTCGAGCTTCGAGGACCAACTAGACAGCGAACGGAACCTTTAACCCGAATTTCATCAATTTTTTTTCATGGTAACTAAGAAAAGTGGCCCGTACGGCGTACGGCGTACGGTGTACGGCGTACGGCGGACAGACAGAAATATTTTTATTGCAGTTTTGGATTCTACATATCTTGAAACGTAAACCATCAAATTTTGAGGGGGGGTAAGAATTTTTTTTTTCATGCTCGATTCCAATGGTTCATTATTGAAAATAATAAACCAAAAATTGATGAAATTCGGGTTATAGGTTCCGTTCGGCGTCTAGTTGGTCCTCGAAGCTCGACGTTACTGTGAGTCATCTCTAAGGGGTTCAAAATAGGGGTTGAAATTTTCAAAACGCCTATACCATTTTTTTACGTAAATATTTTTACGGTTTTAAATAGTTCTTGAACTTGCGAGTTTTTTAAGCCCATCCGGAGCATCGTACGTCCAGCCGTTCGTTCACAGTAAGGCCCCGAAGTTTGCGCCGACAGGCATTTTCGACTCCAGTGTCAATGAAATTGTATACAATTCAAACCAAATCTCGTAACCAGAGACGCGCCCACAATAGGAATTTGTGAATACGGCCAATCATTGGCAGGGATCACCTGATTATATTGGCGGAGTATGAAGTCGAGTTGGTTGTTCTGTGATATTATTTAATTTGAAAAATGATGGCTCTTTTGGAGTTTGTTGGTAGGTAGTGAAACTTGAACAAACGTTGAAGTATTATTGATGGGTAAATTATTACTACGGTAAATCATTACTCAACGGTAAATTATTACACAACGGTTCATTATACCATCTACGTAGAAGGGGCTGGAGTTTGTTGGTAGGTACTTTTGCAACTTTTTTCACTCCTCATCAACAATTTCTTTTCAGAACTTCATTATGTGTGTTTCTTTTTGTTAGGTACTGTTTGTCATCGGCAGAATTATTTTAGCAACATTTAACTCGTGATTTAGGTAGGTACCTAGTAACGAGTACGGGGTTAGGTACTAACCTACGGAGGGTCTGCGATCTACATAATATGTATATAATAGTACATATCATATTATATAGACGGGTTATCTATACATAGAGCGGTGATCTGTAACAGAAGGGTATTCTATACAAAATAATAAACCGTTGTGCAGGGATTTGCAGCGTTCATTCACACTGGAGTCGAAAATGCCTGTCGGTGCAAACTTCGGGGCCTTACTGTGCACGAACGGCTGGACGTACGATGCTCCGCATGGTCTTAAAAAACTCACAAGTTCAAGAACTATTTAAAACCGTAAAAATATTTACGTAAAAAAATGGTATAGGCGTTTTGAAAATTTCAACCCCTATTTTGAACCCCTTAGAGATGACTCACAGTAACGTCCAGCTTCGAGGACCAACTAGACGCCGAACGGAACCTATAACCCGAATTTCATCAATTTTTTTTCATGGTAACTAAGAAAAGTGGCCCGTACGGCGTACGGCGTACGGCGGACAGACAGAAATATTTTTATTGCAGTTTTGGATTCTACATACCTTGAAACGTAAA
The DNA here is from genome assembly GCA_954871275.1 of Leptopterna dolabrata. Taxonomy (NCBI): domain Eukaryota; kingdom Metazoa; phylum Arthropoda; class Insecta; order Hemiptera; family Miridae; genus Leptopterna; species Leptopterna dolabrata. Next base: position 78,026,311 of record OX940975.1, on the reverse strand, counting down.
CCATCAAATTTTGAGGGGGGGGTAAGAATTTTTTTTTTTCATGCTCGATTCCAATGGTTCATTATTGAAAATAATAAACCAAAATGCAACGTCCGTCCACCGTATCACGTGTACCGGCTTCATTTTCGGTCTAAAAAATTTGTTCTTTCGCACACAAGCTCCATTTGGCCCTAGTTGTAGCGCGAAACTTTGCAGCCCGATCGGAATATCCCCAAGGGTGTTATGAATGAAAATTAGTATAAAATGAGGTACTTCTTTGTGTTTTAGTAACATGAGCTTTCCATGTTTTTGGGATGGGAAGACCGAATGTGAAGTCGATTTTGACCAGGGAGTGGAAAATTGAGGTTCTAACGAAGTCTCAGTCTTAAATTTACGTTAAATTTTGGTCTAAAATCTTCGTTCTTCCGCACACAGTTTGGGTCCCCATTTGGATCCTAGTAGTGCTCCGAAACACAGCAGCCCGATCGGCATACACCCAGGGGTGATATGGGAGAAAAATGAGTGCAAAAACAGGGGCTTTCGGGGATTTGAGGTTTTAGAGAACATGAGCTTGTGAGGTATCGTTTTAACATGTTTAATGTTTTAGGGCTGGGGGTCATTCTGTGAATTCCGACACGCAAATATGCAACGTTTTTCATTGGTTACTACACAGTTACTACCTTCTGTTGTAGCAACCATATGTTGATGGCGAGTTCTATAATAAGTACAGTAAATGCAACATTATACTTGTAGAGTTCAGTGAAATTGTGGCTTTCATTTTTTCTTGACATTAAAAAACTATATCTAATTTCTCCCTTGCGAGGGAAAAACATTAAACATGATTTAATGTTTTTCCCTCTCAAGGGAGAAATTTTCCATGTTTTTTAGGCCGAGAAAACCGAATATTGTTGATTTTTACGGAAGAGTGAAGAATTAAGGTTGTAACGAAGGTTAAGCTCCCGAAATTCATTTTTTATTACATAGGAAATTGTCTAAAATGACCATACATTTGTATAATAACACTAGAAGAAGTATCAACAGGTGAATGAAGACAATTAAATGGTACTATCAATGATCAAACATAATCTGTTTAAAAAAAAAACCGAGCCTAATTCGTGTTTTTAGGGGCCAAAATTGGTGAAAACCATCAAAAATAGCCATTTCAATAATTTCAAATGAAAGAAACAATAAATGAACAGCCAAAATTTATGTACGTATGTCCAGTAGAATAATAAATCCATGTGACAAGGGCTTGCAACGTTTTTAATTTACCGTTTAATCTGGTAGGTATTGTTTTATTAGTTTTTATTTTATTTGTGATTGTTATCATTCTTCAAAACCAAATTTTGTGAAGAAATTTTCAACCCCACCCCAACGCACTCCGCACCACCAAGCGTACGCCACTGCCTCGCTCCACTTGTAGGTAGGTACCTTCTGTATAAATATCTTGGAAAGCGTGTTCCTGATTACGGAGAGGATAGGTTGACCGTTTCAGGAGTCGATACTGAGCAAGATACAAGACTCTCAAAACCGTCTGCAAGGTGCGAGCGCCTCTTCCTGATTGTAATGACTACTTTGACAAAATGGGATCCGATTTTGATGAAATGGGACTCCGATTCTGACATCTTACAAGTAAAAATTCATCAGTTCCCATCAGTAAAAATGCATTCTAAAAAAGGAAGTTTCAGCCCAACTGCAATACCTACTATCTTGAAACGCAAACCATAAAATTTTGAGCAAGTTTTTGGTTTATTATTCTTCGAATAATACACCTATGTATTCACCACACCGCCTCAAAATTTTGGTTTATTATTCTGTGATTAATACTACACCCACCTATTCGCTCATTCGGAACCGAGCATGGAAAAAAAAAGTTTACCCCCTGACCACTCTCAAAATTTGATGGTTTCCGTTTCAAGTTATGTAGAATCCGAAAATGGAATAAAAAACGCTGCAAATTATTACACAGCGGTTCATTATTAATTCAGCGGTTGGTTTTTTGCGTAGGCCACTGTTTTCTGTGGTCAGTACCTACCCAACTAGCACAAACAGGTCGGTGCGACGTCGGGAAATGCGACACGATGTCGAGTGATGACGTCCTGGCGACCTCTCCACCACCAAATCACGACTAATGGGAAATGATTTTCTGATTGTACCGACGTCGGCGATTGTAGTGTACAAATCTGTAGTATTATACTACAACATTCTGTAGTAAAATCTATAAATTCTGTAGTAAAACGTAGAACATTCTATAGTAAAACCTAACTTCTTCTAACTCATTCCGACTCGGTGTACATATTTATATCATTAGAATCCCTCCCTGGTATTGATAAATGTAGGAAGCCGTTGCCAATCATTGTCTTCATCAAAATGGAATCCACTCCGGACGAAATCGCGAAGATGGTGGATAGGATAATTATTATTATGGTGTATAGTATCACTGAGAAAACCCGTGGAAACCCTCCGTGTCATAAAATCGACTCGTAGAAAATTTCTACGTAAAACCTTCGAGTCTACCTCTTGAAAACAAGTGCCCACTTGTGTCTAATTGGCAAACAAATGAAAACGGTAAAACGACTTATTATTTGGATGGTTCTACTTTTGAAATGTTGTATCTCCTACAAGGAAATGGGTCACAAACCCATTATGGTTATTATTAATTTTCCATTTAAATTTTAAATAAACTGTAAAATTATTCAAATATAAATCATAACCTCAACATAACCCAAGTGGAACAGGGAAACCAAGGAGGATTCTACTTTTGAAATGGCGACCTGCTGGTGTATGTAACAAATTTTTAACGTGCCGACCCTAAATCGGAAAATCACACCTGGTCTTAGTCTTACTACAACCTGTGGTGTTTTTACATAACTCTGTAGTACCACCGATATCTGACTTCGTGACGACCTCTCCATTCCGTACTACAGATATCCGACTTCTTGGTGACCTAAACAGTTGCACAAAGGCAATCTGACAGCTGTACGGCGTCAGTATGACATCCTACTTCTGACGTCGGATGTACTACAGATTAGGTCGTAAGTAGGAAAATACGACCAACTGCTAGGTGGGTACTCTCGCACTGGAACCCACACGGGAATTACAGTTTCATAAAAATGCGAGGGATTCAATAATTCAATAATTCAATAATCAATCATTTGTTGTTATTCATGAAGCATAAGGTAAAATTATAAAACTTTGTGTGACAAACCATTGTGTAATGTTTTACCCGTATAGATGCCCCTTCTGTTTGGATCAGTTTTCTGTGGTCAGTACCTACCCTCCAGCTCCGCCAAGTAATGCTCTAAATCGAGTACTGGAGACGGCCCGGGAATTATTGATAAAAATATGCGGGATCCAATAACTCAATCATCCCCAATCCATCAAGTCGGGTGCTCCTCTGGATTATGGTGCACATTGGGAGCACACCAAGCGGGTGCTCACAGACGCGAGGCATGCAGAACAGAACAGGAACGCCAGCAGAGCCAAGCTGTCATTGAATCACTGCAGCCAAATCAAAAAAGGGTGCTCCGGCGAATAGTTGCTGCTTCGGCGTCCCAGTGGCTGACCGTGCTTCCAAAGTCGGCAGATGGTTTTGATTTGTCACCTACCCAATTTCAAGACGCAATAGCCATGAGATATGGACACACGCCCCGAAGCCTCCCGGCCAGCTGCGATGGGTGCGGTGTGATGTTCGATATCACACCGAGTGCGAGGGGGACTGGTAAAAAGAGGCCGCCATGACTATGTCCGTGACGAGTGCGCAACAATGGCGAGCCTTGCATTGGGGGGGGGGGGGGGGGGGTTGCTACGGAACCGGTCTTGCAAGAAGCGGATGACGGAAGCCCAGCGCTAGTGGCGGACATAAAAATCCAGGAGGTCTGGGACAGTGAGAGGCCGGCGTTTTTTGATAACCGCATTGTGAATGCCGACGCTGCCTCTCACTGAACCAATGACTGGGATGCCGTGGCTAATGCAGCAGCCAGGGAAAAACACGTAAATTATGACAGGGCTGCCGAGGACAGGCGGGGGTCGACCGAAGGAGCACTTCACAGGGAATACTCCATATTCCTGAAGCGAATGGCCATCACTCTATCAACCAAGTGGTCGAAACCATATTCCCAAGTTCTGGGGTGGGTCAGGGTGCGGACGCAGTTCTCTATAATACGGGCGGTTTCGCATCGACTGAGAGGAACCCGAACCTACATATGCGGTGTCTGGGCCTGGAGGATGGAGCTGGGGTGGATCCCCTGAACGCCCAGTGGTAGAAGTGGAAGACACCAAGTCCACGCACTGTACGGTCGCCCCTCTCTGCTAGGCCATAATTTGAATGATTTCAATAAAAACTAATGTGGAATAACTCAATCATTAATTATTTGTTGTGATTCATTAAGCATAAGATAAATAATAAACCGTTGTGTAATAAACTGCTGTGTAATAATTTACCTGTAAAAATGACCCTTCTGCGTAGATCACTGTTTTCAGTGGTCAATGCCCTCGAGCCCCCCCCCCCCCCCCCCCCCACCCACGGAAAGTCCAAAATCGAGGACTGGAGCCTGTCCGAGAATTGCATTTCAAAGAAATGCGCGGGATTCAATAATACAATTGGTTATTCGTGAAGCATAGCGTTTGTTCAAGTTGCAAAAATACCTTCTATTGAAAGTTTTCGAGCTACGGCGTTCTGAAAATTGCAACCCCTATTTTTCACCCCCTAGAAATGACTGACAGTAACGCTGAGATCGCGGACCAATTAGACCCCAAATGGGAACTACAAACCAAATTTCATTAATTTTGATTCATGGTAACTATAAGAACAGTGCTAAGTATGGCGTACGGGGGAAGGACAGAAGTTTTTGTATTCTACATACCTTGGAACGGAAACCATCAAATTTTGTGGGGGGGGGGGGGGGGGGGTTCTTTTTTTCATGCTTGATTCCAACGGTTCGTTATTGAAAATAATAAACCCAAATTTCTGTCTGTCCGCCGTACTTCGCAGTTTTCTTAGTTACCATGAACCAAGATTCCCATACATCCAGCCCAGATATCATCGCTAGGGAACATCTGATATAATCACGGACGGCTGTATGAAGTCGAGTTGGATGTTGTGTGATATTATTTCATTTGAAGAACGATGGCTGTTATGGATTTTGTTAGGTACTTTTGTAACGTCAACAAACGTTATGGTTCATGAATAACAAATAATTAATGACCGAAACCTGCGCATTTTTATGAAACTGTAATTCCCGGGCCGGCTCCAGTACTCGACTTAGGGCTTTCCCGGAGGTGGTTGGGGGGGGGGGGGGGGGGGGAGGAACATCTATACAGGTAAATAATAACCCGCTGTGTAATAATTTGCAGCGTTTTTCCCGGCCGCTGAAAACTAGCACATTAATAATTGTGGTCCGCCAATCACCGACATCATTTTCCTCATCGACACTGTAATTTCAACGGCCTCATTTAAAGAAGAAAAACGCTGCAAATCCCTGCACAACGGTTTATTATTTTGTATAGAATACCCTTGTGTTACAGATCACAGCTCTATGTATAGATAACCCGTCTATATAATATGATATGTACTATTCTATACATATTATGTAGATCGCAGACCCTCCGTAGGTTAGTACCTAACCCCGTACTCGTTACTAGGTACCTACCTAAATCACGAGTTAAATGTTGCTAAAATAGTTCTGCCGATGACAAACAGTACCTAACAAAAAGAAACACACATAATGAAGTTCTGAAAAGAAATTGTTGATGAGGAGTGAAAAAAGTTGCAAAAGTACCTACCAACAAACTCCAGCCCCTTCTACGTAGATGGTATAATGAACCGTTGTGTAATAATTTACCGTTGAGTAATGATTTACCGTAGTAATAATTTACCCATCAATAATACTTCAACGTTTGTTCAAGTTTCACTACCTACCAACAAACTCCAAAAGAGCCATCATTTTCCAAATTAAATAATATCACAGAACAACCAACTCGACTTCATACTCCGCCAATATAATCAGGTGATCCCTACCAATGATTGGCCGTATTCACAAATTCCTATTGTGGGCGCGTCTCTGGTTACGAGATTTGGTTTGAATTGTATACAATTTCATTCACACTGGAGTCGAAAATGCCTGTCGGTGCAAACTTCGGGGCCTTACTGTGAACGAACGGCTGGACGTACGATGCTCCGGATGGTCTTAAAAAACTCGAAAGTTCAAGAACTATTTAAAACCGTAAAAATATTTACGTAAAAAAATTGTATAGGCGTTTTGAAAATTTCAACCCCTATTTTGAACCCCTTAGAGATGACTCACAGTAACTTCGAGCTTCGAGGACCAACTAGACGCCGAACGGAACCTATAACCCGAATTTCATCAATTTTTTTTCATGGTAACTAAGAAAAGTGGCCCGTACGGCGTACGGCGTACGGCGTACGGCGTACGGTGTACGGCGTACGGCGTACGGCGTACGGCGGACAGACAGAAATATTTTTAATGCAGTTTTGGATTCTACATACCTTGAAACGTAAACCATCAAATTTTGAGGGGGGGTAAGAATTTTTTTTTTCTTGCTCGATTCCAATGGTTCATTATTGAAAATAATAAACCAAAATTGAAGAGAGCTCAAAGGTAATGAAATTTTGCATAATGAAAGAAGATGAAACAGATGGGAACGATTGATGAACGCCCGGTGGAGCCCGAAACAAGATTTCTCGTTTCGTCACCACGATCGTCTAACGCCGATAAATGGTTTGATCTGAATATCATCCAATCATAAATCAGTCAGGCAAAGTACCAAATCCATGATTAGATTTCTGAAATGGACAACATCTAATGAACAACTGCTAATCAACGTCAATCACAATGCGCATCAAAGACCCTCACAGGTTTCACAAAGTTTGTGGACGAAATGATGATAATTGTAAACTCTAACAAAAACGCTGCAAAGTCCTTGTCACATGGGTTTATTATTCTACTGGACATACCTACAGAAATGCTGGCTGTTCATTTACTGTTCCTTTAATGTGAAATAATTTAAATAGATATTTCTTATTGTTTCCACCAATTTTGGCCCCCCAATTAACACGAATTAGGTACGCTCCTTTTTTTTTCCTTCAAATTGGCGCTTGTGTGCGAAAGAATGAATTTTTAGACCGAAAATGAAGCTGGTAGGTATACGTGATGCGCATACGGCGGACGGACATTACATCTTTTGAATGTACGCACCTTGAAACGTAAAACAACAAATTTTGAGGGGGTTTATAAAGAATGTTTGATGAGCGATTACATAGGTGTATTATTCACAGAATAATAAACCAAAATACCGCTTTATTTGTATAAGCCGCTATTAATTGCTTTCTGACTCGAATTGTGACACTGGAAAGAAATTGGGCCAGAGTTAATCCTAAAACGTCTCGTCTGGGGGTTTCTGGGAATCTTCCTCGTAAAGCCTGATGAGTTTCAGAGTAGTTGAAAATAGGGAGGAATATCAGTCAAAATATACGAGTTCTAAAGTTCAGTGTTTCAAAAGTGCTAATAGACTTACGTTCCAGTGCGGTGATTCAATCACGTTGTTATTGGGATGACGAGGATGTTCTTCTTTTCTCTAAAAGAAAAGTGGAATATCTATACTGATACAAGGGAAGGTACTCTCCGATAATTAAGGGAACCTCCTCCAGACCGACAAAAATAAATCCAGTTGACCACCATGGGGAGGGAGGGGGGGGGGTCAGCATTAGGTTTAGAGAAGATTTTAAGAACTGAAATTTTGCACACACATTCTTAATGTTCCATGGAAGTGCCTTTAGTGCAATTTGGTCCCCTCCTCCCTTGGAAAACCATCTGAGTAGTAAGGAGGGGAGAGGGGATTTTAGGAACAGGTAACAGAGGGTTTTAAGAGCTGAAATGTTGCACATACATTCGTTATGCTCTAAGGAAGTGCCTTTAGTGCAATTTTTCCCCTCCCCACCGACCATTTTCTACCATGGAGGAGGGGGGGGGGGGGGGTTAAGAATACATATAGCGCGTGTTCAGAGCTGCAATTTTGCATGAAAATGGTTATGCTTCAAGAAAGACCTTTTGTGCCCCCGCCCCCCCACCTACCACCACCACAATCGGTGTACAGGTGTACGTTCACAGTTAGAAAAACGCTGCAAATCCCTGCAGCGCCAAAGCCCTGTTTATTAACTTGTCCAGAATACCCTTCTGTTACAGATCACAGCTCTCTGTATAGCTAACCCGTCTATATGATATAATAATCTACTATTCTATAATTATGTAGATCGCAGACCCTCCGTAGGTCTGCCTAACCCGTACTCGTTACTAGTACCTACATAACCCGAATTTCATAGATTTTGTTTCTTGGTAAGTAACTAAGAAAAGTGGCCAGTACGGCGGACAGACAGAAATTTTTTATTGCATTTTCGGATTCTACATACCTTTTGACGTAAACCATCAAATTTTGAGGGGGTTAGACTTTTTTTTTCATGCTCGATTCCAATGGTTCATTATTGACAATTATAAACCAAAAATTGATTAAATTCCGGTTATAGATTCCGTTCGGGGTCTAGTTGGTCCTCGAAGCTCGGCGTTACTGTCAGTCATCTCTGAGGGGTTAAAAATAGGGGTTGAAATTTTCAGAACGCCGTACCTCGAAAACTTTTGATAGAAGGGGGATGGTTTTTTTAACGTTATTAAATTTGTCTTGAGCTAAACAATTTTTTGACACCACCCGGAGCATTGTAGGTACGTCCAGCCGTTCGTATGCACCAAAAAGCTTCGTCAACACGATCGTGAATCAAACGGTATAAATCCGGCCGGGATAATCATCACTAAGGAGCAACCTGATTATAATCAAGGATGGCTGTATGAAGTCGAGTTGGTTGTTCTGGGATATTATTTTATTTGGTAAGTGATGGACTACCTACTGGATTTTGTTGGTAGGTACTTGTGAAACTTGAACAAAATTTGAAGTATTATTGATGGTAAATTATTACACAACGGCAAATTATTACACAACGGCTCATCTACCCAGAAGGGGCTGGATTTTGTTGATCGGTACTTTTGCAACTTGACCAACCGTTGAAGTATTATTGATGGGCAAGTTATTACACAACGGTTCATTATACTTGACCAGAGGGTAGGTACTGACCACAGAAACAGTGATCTACGCAGAAGGGGCATCTATTTCACTCCACATCAACAATTTTCCTTCAGAACTTCATTATTTGCGTTTCTTTTCGGCATGTTAGTTATTGTTTGTCGTCGATAGAATTATTTTAGCAACATTTATCTCGTGATTTAGGTAGGTACCTAGTAACGAGTACGGGGTTAGGTACTAACCTACGGAGGGTCTGCGATCTACATAATATGTATAGACTAGTACATATTAAATAGATGGGTTATCTATACATAGAGCTGTGATCTGTAACAGAAGGGTATTCTGTACAATATAATAAACCGTTGTGTCAGGGATTTGCAGAGTTTTTATTGCATTTTCGGATTCTACATACCATGAAACGTAAACAATCAAATTTTGAGCGGGGTTTAGAATTTTTTTTTTTTTTTTCATGCTCGATTCCAAAGGTTCATTATTGAAAATAATAAACCAAAATGCAATGTCCGTCCGCCGTACGCCTCACGTACGCATTTCTTCTTTATTTTTGGTTCTTTCGCACACTGGCTCCATTTGAGCCCTAGTTGTGCCGCTGTGGAATAGGTTTCTATACATAGACACACAAAAAAAAAGAGTTGCAAGCACCGAGCATGCTGCTTTTGGCGAAAAATGGATATCAATCCTTTTTGCGACTGAGGAGTTAGGAGTTTTGTTGGCGGGTGAATTTTCACGACAGGTTTGCTTGGTTTGGGGGGGGGGGGGGGGGGGAGATTTACTGCTAATCACGACAAAGAAGTTAAGGGGGTGCCGTATTAACAACTATTATTAGGGGGTCACCACCAAAATCTGGCTGGGAACCATTGATTTAGAGTATGAAGACAATGTATGTTCTCTAATAAGATTAAGGCTAGTTGCACGTCATAATATGAAATTCGCTCAGTTGATCTTCGACTGGAACGTTCATAAATTACTTACTGATTACCAAAAGGTTGAACACAACTTAGTCGAAGATAAATAGAGAGATCTCGGCTTCAAGGAGCAGCATGGGTCACGTTCACTCGCAATACCTTTTTAATCCCTTCCCTTTTGTGTGATTGAGAAAACCTGTACAAACTCCCCTCGGTGAAATTAAAACTTCTTCCAGTTTGGTACCAAATACGTGGATACGCAAGTATGGAACGTGAAAACATGGGGATCCTAACTCCCCCCCCCCCCCCTCCCTACCTCACCCATCACCACAGTCACCATTTGGGCAATTTAGCACTGAGTATGAATACCGTCTGGCTTTTTCAGAAGGAAAATAACAGTCGGGGGAGGAGGTAATTAATAGAAGCCTTTGTTAAATAGGAGGATCTCTCAACCAATTAGAAATGGTGGAACCCCCCCCCCCCACACTTCTCCACCCACATTGCCCCTCCCGTACTCTGTCTGACAGTTAACAAACTAAACTTCTCTCACGCGCCTCTGTTTTATTCTCTTAATCTCTCGACAGAGACAGTTTTTCTCATTATGCCAACGACTTTCAGCTCTCATGACAAACCAAGGACTTTACTTTCCCCCCTCTTCAGCACTCTTCTTTTCTTTTATAAATTCTTGTCTCAAAGCTCAGTTGTGTGTATTAAAAGAGATTTTACGAACTAGGTCAGTACCGCGTACGTATACTACGTCAACCCATTCTTTTGATATTTTGAACATTCAGAGGTGGGTTCACAGGCAATCGAACAAGACCGAGTTTGAGTGGATAGGTACTCTTAGCCTCGATTTCTTCTCAATACCGCGAACACCCGGTCAGCAGCAATAACCGGAATAAAATTTGTCTCATTTACTCGGTTCTGAGACAAGTAAATCACGAAGAATTTCATGAATTGAAAAAGACTTAGTTACAACGCTTGGAAATAAGGTGGTTCTGGTCAAACCAATCTCAACACAAAAAATGTTTCAATTCAATCAAGTGTAAAGTTATTTTTTGAAATTAGGTTTGCAACTTCTAAGATTAAAAATCACTAGAGCCCTAACATGCAGCTTCCCAATTTATGCCCTAACGCTTTTACCAATATCGAGATATGAGCCAATTGGCTCTGGTCCGACTGCTAAATACCTACTCGTTAGGCACGAGACATTAAAATGATCTCAAACAAAAATGAGACCAGAGAATCAATTGCTAAACATCCCGCTGGTATCAGATTTCACCTACTTATCTATCACATTTCTTTCTTTTCGAAAAATTACTGAAATTTCTTTCGGTAACCCATTGTCCATCCCATTATTTTGGGCTACTTGGCGCCCTGGAGACTGTAATCCATTTTCTTCCGTCATTATAAACATGTCCACACCATACAGGCAATTTATGGGTACTTCGTGATAATAAAAGTTCCAGTCACGCATCATGGCTATTGTCATATTATTATTACCACTGTCTGTTACTCATTCCCCGGTATACATGTTCAAAGTCACCCCAAATTTCTGTATCTATGCCTATTCATTATCTTGCCGCCTTTTGACTCAATAAAGCCTTATAATCTAAAAAGTTTTTACCTCAGCTATAAGAGCGAATTTTCAAAGATATATCGTGCTATTGTGTAAAAAGATGAAATAGGGAGAAAAAACCATACCACTTTTCGTAAAAATATTTAATTTTTTCGTGATTCAGACATTTTAGCCGATTTTTGACCCTCCGTCGTTATTCACCACCCCACATAACATTGGGGGAATTATTACTGATTTTAGCCCTAGGTACTACCCATTTTTGAGCCCAAAAATCCAAATATGACCCCTATTCTGTATGAAAATCAACTAAAATGGTATTTTTCTGTCTTTACTCATCCTTCCATACCACTTTCAGCAATTTTATATCAATTGTTCGCCATTTTATCGATTTTTGACCCCTAAAAACTCAAATTTAACCCGATTAGAATTTTTGAAAATTGCTCATCTTCGAACTCATCCTTTTGTTTTGCAATACAAATGTTTTGGCGAAAGTTGGAATTTTTATCATGCACCCAAGTACAGATATCGTCTGGAGTGACACATAAATGAATATATATAATATGTACATTCATTTATGTCTCACTCCAGATAGGTATATATATATATAATATATACCTATATAATATAAAAATCGT
>OX940975.1:77839905-78013905 GCA_954871275.1 Leptopterna dolabrata | reverse complement strand
AAAATTTCATTACCTTTGAGCTCTCTTCAATTTTTCTCCTTTAAATGAGGCCGTTGAAATTACAGTGTCGATGAGGAAAATGATGTCGGTGATTGGCGGACCACAATTATTAATGTGCTAGTTTTCAGCGGCCGGGAAAAACGCTGCAAATTATTACACAGCGGGTTATTATTTACCTGTATAGATGCTCCTCCCCCCCCCCCCCCCCCCAACCACCTCCGGGAAAGCCCTAAGTCGAGTACTGGAGCCGGCCCGGGAATTACAGTTTCATAAAAATGCGCAGGTTTCGGTCATTAATTATTTGTTATTCATGAACCATAACGTTTGTTGACGTTACAAAAGTACCTAACAAAATCCATAACAGCCATCGTTCTTCAAATGAAATAATATCACACAACATCCAACTCGACTTCATACAGCCGTCCGTGATTATATCAGATGTTCCCTAGCGATGATATCTGGGCTGGATGTATGGGAATCTTGGTTGGTAACTAAGAAAACTGCGAAGTACGGCGGACAGACAGAAATTTGGGTTTATTATTTTCAATAATGAACCGTTGGAATCAAGCATGAAAAAAAGAACCCCCCCCCCCCCCCCCCACAAAATTTGATGGTTTCCGTTCCAAGGTATGTAGAATACAAAAATTTCTGTCCGTCCCCCGTACGCCATACTTAGCACTGTTCTTATAGTTACCATGAATCAAAATTAATGAAATTTGGTTTGTAGTTCCCATTTGGGGTCTAATTGGTCCGCGATCTCAGCGTTACTGTCAGTCATTTCTAGGGGGTGAAAAATAGGGGTTGCAATTTTCAGAACGCCGTAGCTCGAAAACTTTCAATAGAAGGTATTTTTGCAACTTGAACAAACGTTATGCTTCACGAATAACCAATTGTATTATTGAATCCCGCGCATTTCTTTGAAATGCAATTCTCGGACAGGCTCCAGTCCTCGATTTTGGACTTTCCGGGGGTGGGGGGGGGGGGGGCCCTCGAGGGCATTGACCACTGAAAACAGTGATCTACGCAGAAGGGTCATTTTTACAGGTAAATTATTACACAGCAGTTTATTACACAACGTTTTATTATTTATCTTATGCTTAATGAATCACAACAAATAATAATGATTGAGTTATTCCACATTAGTTTTTATTGAAATCATTCAAATTATGGCCTAGCAGAGAGGGGCGACCGTACAGTGCGTGGACTTGGTGTCTTCCACTTCTACCACTGGGCGTTCAGGGGGTTCACCCCAGCTCCATCCTCCAGGCCCAGACACCGCATATATGTAGGTTCGGGTTCCTCTCAGTCGATGCGAAACCGCCCGTATTATAGAGAACTGCGTCCGCACCCTGACCCACCCCAGAACTTGGGAATATGGTTTCGACCACTTCGTTGATAGAGTGATGGCCATTCGCTTCAGGAATATGGAGTATTCCCTGTGAAGTGCTCCGTCGGTCGAGCAGGTGAGGGGAGTGAATGCCTGTCCTCGGCAGCCCTGTCATAATTTCCGTGTTTTTCCCTGGCTGCTGCATTAGCCACGGCATCCCAGTCATTGGTTCAGTGAGAGGCAGCGTCGGCATTCACAATGCGGTTATCGAAAAACGCCGGCCTCTCACTGTCCAGACCTCCTGGATTTTTATGTCCGCCACTAGCGCTGGGCTTCCGTCATCCGCTTCTTGCAAGACCGGTTCCGTAGCAACTCCCCCCCCCCCCCCCCAATGCAAGGCTCGCCATTGTTGCGCACTCGTCACGGACATAGTCATGGCCTCTTTTTACCAGTCCCCCTCGCACTCGGTGTGATATCGAACATCACACCGCACCCATCGCAGCTGGCCGGGAGGCTTCGGGGCGTGTGTCCATATCTCATGGCTATTGCGTTTTGACAAATCAAAACCATCTGCCGACTTTGGAAGCACGGTCAGCCACTGGGACGCCGAAGCAGCAACTATTCGCCGGAGCACCCTTTTTTGATTTGGCTGCAGTGATTCAATGACAGCTTGGCTCTGCTGGCGTTCCTGTTCTGTTCTGTGCTGCCTCGCGCCTGTGAGCACCCGCTTGGTGTGCTCCCAATGTGCACCACAATCCAGAGGAGCACCCGACTTGATGGATTGGGGATGATTGAGTTATTGGATCCCGCATATTTTTATCAATAATTCCCGGGCCGTCTCCAGTACTCGATTTAGAGCATTACTTGGCGGAGCTGGAGGGTAGGTACTGACCACAGAAAACTGATCCAAACAGAAGGGGCATCTATACGGGTAAAATATTACACAATGGTTTGTCACACAAAGTTTTATAATTTTACCTTATGCTTCATGAATAACAACAAATGATTGATTATTGAATTATTGAATCCCTCGCATTTTTATGAAACTGTAATTCCCGTGTGGGTTCCAGTGCGAGAGTACCCACCTAGCAGTTCGTCGTATTTTCCTACTTACGACCTAATCTGTAGTACATCCGACGTCAGAAGTAGGATGTCATACTGACGCCGTACAGCTGTCAGATTGCCTTTGTGCAACTGTTTAGGTCACCAAGAAGTCGGATATCTGTAGTACGGAATGGAGAGGTCGTCACGAAGTCAGATATCGGTGGTACTACAGAGTTATGTAAAAACACCACAGGTTGTAGTAAGACTAAGACCAGGTGTGACTTTCCGATTTAGGGTCGGCACGTTACAAATTTGTTACATACACCAGCCATTTCAAACGTAGAATCCTCCTTGGTTTCCCTGTTCCACTTGGGTTATGTTGAGGTTATGATTTATATTTGAATAATTTTACAGTTTATTTAAAATTTAAATGGAAAATTAATAATAACCATAATGGGTTTGTGACCCATTTCCTTGTAGGAGATACAACATTTCAAAAGTAGAACCATCCAAATAATAAGTCGTTTTACCGTTTTCATTTGTTTGCCAAGTAGACACAAGTGGGCACTTGTTTTCAAGAGGTAGACTCGAAGGTTTTACGTAGAAATTTTCTACGTGTCGATTTTATGACACGGAGGGTTTCCACGGGTTTTCTCAGTGATACTATACACCATAATAATAATTATCCTATCCAGCATCTTCGCGATTTCGTCCGGAGTGGATTCCATTTTGATGAAGACAATGATTGGCAACGGCTTCCTACATTTATCAATACCAGGGAGGGATTCTAACGATATAAATATGTACACCGAGTCGGAATGAGTTAGAAGAAGTTAGGTTTTACTGTAGAATGTTCTACGTTTTACTACAGAATTTATAGGTTTTACTACAGAATGTTGTAGTATAATACTACAGATTTGTACACTACAATCGCCGACGTCGGTACAATCAGAAAATCATTTCCCATTAGTCGTGATTTGGTGGTGGAGAGGTCGCCAGGACGTCATCACTCGACATCGGGTCGCATTTCCCGACGTCGCACCGACCTGTTTGTGCTAGTTGGGTAGGTACTGACCACAGAAAACAGTGGCCTACGCAGAAGGGGCTTCGATACGGGTAAATAATGAACCGCTGTGTAATAATTTGCAGCGTTTTTTATTCCATTTTCGGATTCTACATACCTTGAAACGGAAACCATCAAATTTTGAGAGTGGTCAGGGGGTAAACTTTTTTTTTTCCATGCTCGGTTCCGAATGAGCGAATAGGTGGGTGTAGTATTAATCACAGAATAATAAACCAAAATTTTGAGGCGGTGTGGTGAATACATAGGTGTATTATTCAAAGAATAATAAACCAAAAACTTGCTCAAAATTTTATGGTTTGCGTTTCAAGATAGTAGGTATTGCAGTTGGGCTGAAACTTCCTTTTTTAGAATGCATTTTTACTGATGGGAACTGATGAATTTTTACTTGTAAGATGTCAGAATCGGAGTCCCATTTCATCAAAATCGGATCCCATTTTGTCAAAGTAGTCATTACAATCAGGAAGAGGCGCTCGCACCTTGCAGACGGTTTTGAGAGTCTTGTATCTTGCTCAGTATCGACTCCTGAAACGGTCAACCTATCCTCTCCGTAATCAGGAACACGCTTTCCAAGATATTTATACAGAAGGTACCTACCTACAAGTGGAGGATTGCAAGGCAGTGGCGTACGCTTGGTGGTGCGGAGTGCGTTGGGGTGGGGTTGAAAATTTCTTCACAAAATTTGGTTTTGAAGAATGATAACAATCACAAATAAAATAAAAACTAATAAAACAATACCTACCAGATTAAACGGTAAATTAAAAACGTTGCAAGCCCTTGTCACATGGATTTATTATTCTACTGGACATACGTACAGAAATTTTGGCTGTTCATTTATTGTTTCTTTCATTTGAAATTATTGAAATGGCTATTTTTGATGGTTTTCACCAATTTTGGCCCCTAAAAACACGAATTAGGCTCGGTTTTTTTTAAACAGATTATGTTTGATCATTGATAGTACCATTTAATTGTCTTCATTCATCTGTTGATACTTCTTCTAGTGTTATTATACAAATGTATGGTCATTTTAGACAATTTCCTATGTAATAAAAAATGAATTTCGGGAGCTTAGCCTTCGTTACAACCTTAATTCTTCACTCTTCCGTAAAAATCAACAATATTCGGTTTTCTCGGCCTAAAAAACATGGAAAAACGATACCTCACAAGCTCATGTTCTCTAAAACATCAAAAATCCCCGAAAGCCCCTGTTTTTGCTCTCATTTTTCACCCATATCACCCCTGGGTGTATGCCGCTCGGGCTGCCATGTTTCGGAGCACTACTAGGATCCAAATGGGGACCCAAACTGTGTGCGGAAGAACGAAGATTTTAGACCAAAATTTAACGTAAATTTAAGACTGAGACTTCGTTAGAACCTCAATTTTCCACTCCCTGGTCAAAATCGACTTCACATTCGGTCTTCCCATCCCAAAAACATGGAAAGCTCATGTTACTAAAACACAAAAAAAAAACCAGTCATGCAGCATGACTTAATGAGCGAATTTTCAAAGAAATATTCGAATTAATGGCTATGGTTTTGAATAAAGGAAAACTTCGGTCTAAAATTTGGTTTTCTATGTATATTCTCTTCGTATTTATTTTAATTTGTACGTTTTGTCCATCCTGATTCTACCGTTTGTTATGAGTAGATTCCTTGTTCCTTCTGAATGGCCTTTCCTCTTGACTACGATTTCAGGCCTGGTATCTAAAACCAGTTCAAGATTTGCTCTACTAGGTAGGTAGATCCTTCCTTCTTCATTGATATTATTTTTATCATGTTAAGTACCTACCTACCTTTGAATATCAAATATTCGTATGATACTGATAATAAATTGATAAGATACCTACCTAACCTTCTTCCTCCTACTGTTAGTACCTAAATTGAATAATTTGAAATAGATTTTTTCTTTCGTCTTCCTTCTAGTAATACGTGGGCCGGTACTTGTCTATCTATGAAGGTATCATAACAATTATATGTCAAATGGGAAATTCAAGGAGTTGTACTAATCGTTTGCCTCCCCCTTTTTTGCTTCGAACTCTCGTCTTCAATTAATACTTCTCACATTTTTCAATCTGACCACTCTAAGGGGGTGGGGGGGGGGGGGGTAAGAGTTTAAAGATTATCCTAGTTTTGGGTAATTTTTGCGCACTTTAAATGCTCTAATTTAAGAACGGATTTAGATATCTAAAATCCGATTTCACCATCGTGTTCAGCGTGCAAAAACCTTTAAAATGAGGGGTTACTTGTTAGAAAATAACATTTTGGGGATTTTTGGGTAATTTTTGCGCACTTTAAATGCTCTAATTTGAGAACGGATCAAGATATCTAAAATCCGATTCCACCATCGTGTTCAGCGTGCAAAAACCTTTAAAATGAGGGGTCACTTGTTGGAAAATAACATTTTGGGGATTTTTGGGTAATTTTTGCGCACTTTAAATGCGCCAAAACCCTCCTTAGAGTAGGCCAATTTCGCCCATCTTCGAACTTAGCCTTTCGATTGCCAAGATAGATTTTTTGTGCAAATTTGAGCTGTTTATCTCAATTCTATCGAGAGTTATCGTCTGGAGTGACACATATATATATAAATATATATGTATATACATATAAAAAAGTGTTAAATTTCAGGAATCGTTTTAGAATGGTCTGAAACGGATTTCTATGAAGAAAATTTCCAAAAATTTATATTATTTAAATTTCGAAGCCATTGCAATAGCTTCATTTTCTTTGAAAATTCGCTAAAAGTACCTCATTTTATACTAATTTTCACTCATAACACCCTTGGGTATATTCCGATCGGGCTGCAAAGTTTCGCGATACAACTAGGGCCCAGGCCCAAATGGAGCATGTGTGCGAAAGAACAAATTTTTTAGACCGAAAATGAAGCCGGTACACGTGATACGGTGGACGGACGTTGCATTTTTGTAATCTACGCACCTTGAAACGTAAAAGAAAAAAAATTTGAGGGGGTGTTATAAAAATGTTTTGCTGAGCGAATACATAGGTAGGTGTATTATTCATAGAATAATAAACCAAAATGAATAAACATTTAAATAATGTAACATTTATCTAATTACAAATGAGGAATGCCATGGCCTTTGTGAATATTATTTTCCAAACAATTGGGGGTGGTGGGTTGAGGTGGGATGTGTTGTGTAGAAGATTCCCAGACTTCCCTAAAAGTCTCGCTTCACTCTTGACTGTCACGAGACCGGCCCGTCACCGTCACGAGATTCCAACGGCCGAGTTCCGTCAGTGACGGTCCGTGATTCCTATTCACGTCGGACCGAGTTTCGCCCGTCATGAATCCTTCTAAGAACAGTGCAAAGCAAAGCATCAGTCGTTTGGGATGTGAGAACTGAGCAAATAATAATGTAAAATCTAATATCTAAATATCACCTATTTCTTATCATCAGTTGTTCGATATTCCTCTCCAATTTATTTTACTCCAGTTGTTGTTCTTGAAATAATTTTTCGAGAATTTTTGATTTGAGTGGGGGATATGTCCGCTCTTCCCCAATCAGTTTTTCGTCACTTCTGTTGAAGAATAACAAAAATCTCAAAACTGGGAAAAAACTTCAACGTAATAAAAAATGGCGGCCAAAAGCAGCAGGATATTTGGCGAGCGAACTGTGGGCGCTTCAACATTTTTGGCTCTTATATAATCAAATTTGACCCACTCGTTTTTGTGAAAAATATGTTAATCATCGATATAGAACTTCCGTTGTGAATCAACATCCCAACGTCGAGTGAATGAATATTGATTTTAGCCCTCAATCCCAACTTTTGGCCTCCCAAAAATCCAAAGTTAACCCCTGTTCTCTATGGAAAACAATTTAAATGGTATTTTTCTGTCTTTACCTACCCTTCCGTACCACTGTCAGTGATTTTATCTAAATTTGTCGCGATTTTAGCTGTTTTTACCTTTTTTGGCCCGTAAAAGCTCAAATTGGACCCCCTCAGAATTTTTAAAATTGCTCATCTTTGAACTCATGCTTTTGTTTGGCAATAAGAGCATTTTGGCGAACTTCGGAATTTTCATCATGTGCCCAATGTCAGATATCGTCTGGAGTGACACATGATATAAATAATCATAATATTATATAATATACATAATATACATTTTTGTTAAAAATCTAGGGATG
The DNA here is from genome assembly GCA_954871275.1 of Leptopterna dolabrata. Lineage (NCBI taxonomy): Eukaryota > Metazoa > Arthropoda > Insecta > Hemiptera > Miridae > Leptopterna > Leptopterna dolabrata. The sequence goes on along the minus strand of OX940975.1, from coordinate 78,006,312 downwards.
AAATCAGGATGCTCGGGGAAGGATTTGCCTATAAAACAATATCAAAAATTCATGTTCTGAAAATTCTGTACCCATTTCAATAGCTTCAGTTTCTTTGAAAATTCGCTAACATTGTTGCCAAATAAATACGTTTTATTTTATGTGTTTATCTTACCTAACGTTACCTGTAACATGTACTGCTTTGTTAAATTTACACCCCCCCCCCCCCCCCGCATTGAACAATCCTGACTACGCCACTGGTCCAAGAACTGTTTGTCTTTGCAACCGAAAAGGCCCTGTCTCAAGATACCATTCCTGAAGTAATGTTGTTAGCAACAATCATTGAGAAAGATAAGATCGTGATTGAGCTCGTGGAGTACAGAGAATCCACGATGGAAGAGGCTACCTCCCTTCGTTGACACGAATCAATCAAGTTCGGCTATTAATTGAAATCGAACTCCCTTTACCGCCCGAGCTCCAGGTCCTCCGCAGTGCTTAACGACCCGATGGGGCATGCGGGTGCGCAGGCTGAGAGGGGGCTATTAAACATTCATTAATCTCAAACCCCTTCCAGCTACCCAGTTTAAATGCTCCTCTTCTCCCTTCCTCCTCCTCCTCAGTGTACCTCTCGAGGATTTCCATCATTGTCACTTGGAAGGGGGAAAAAAAGAAAAAAAATTCCCCCATTTTATATTCCTTACCGTCACTATTCTTCTAGTTCGATTGAATGAAATCCCCTACACCCTGTTGGCTCCTCATTCTTCACTTTTGTGGACTTCGTTTCATTCATTCCAAATAAATTGACCTAGGATATTGATGGTCTCATTATAATACAAAACTCTTCACCGAAAGCTTACGTACCTACTTATACGTACTTATGATCTTCGATTTTATTTGCTTGGGTTTAGGGCATGAGGGTGGACCTTGTAATTTTTCACTGGAACATGGGGTATGGAATCACATGGGTTTTGTATATAAATCTGTTCTTTCGTTGACTTGCCGAATTCGTTCCTCACATGGGGTCCCAAGGACTGAACTGGAAAAACGCTGCAAATTATTGCACAACGATTTATAATTTACCTGTATAGATGCAATTATTGCAATTAGAGACAATTAATTATTCGTGAAGCATAAAGTAAATAATAAACTATTGTGTAATAATTTGCCGTTGTGTAATAATTTACCGTTGTGCAATAATTTACCCAATAATACTTCAACGTTTGTTCAAGTTACAAAAGAACCTATCAACAAAATCCAAAAGAGCCTTCATCTATATAACTAAATTTACAGGTGATTTTCGTGGTGTCTGTTTGTCTGTTTGTCTTTCAATCACGCCAAAACGGCTCAATGGATGGAACCCATCTCGCGTATTTAAATGTTTCTATGACCGGGGAAGGAGATGGAGGTTTACTTCTGCGAGAGGTAACAAAGTCAGATGGACCCACCCCGAGTTCTACCCGTCAGCGACGGGCAACACAGCTAGTTTTGCTTCCGAGTCTGCGAAGCAGCGGAAGCCTTGTGTTCACTTTCGTGAGCCAAAAAATTTTTGTCTTCAGAAATCAAAATTTCCACTTGCATTTTGCGTTTCAAAGCCTACTGAACAAATTTGGTTCCGTGTCTGTCGGTCTGTGAGTCTGTGAGTCTGTGAGTCTGTGAATCTGTGAGTCTGTGAGTCTGTGAGTCTGTCCGCATTTCCTTGTTACAGCCATAACTTCCACGATTTTGAATTGATTCAGCTCAAATTTTGAGGGATGGTGCGGATAAGGCCCCTTGAGGTCCCATACAAATTTCAACATGATTGATCCAGCGGTACGCCCTGCGCATGCGCTAACGTTAAATTCAACAAACACGCATAACTTTCACAATTTTGATTCAATTTCGCTCAAATTTTCAAGGGTTGTTTGGACAAGGCCTAGTGAGTTCCAGTATGAATTTCAGCATGATCGGACCCTCGGTGCGCTCTGCGCATGCGCTGGCGTGAAATAGATTCAATTTCCTTGTTACAGCCGTAGTAACCAAAGATTTCACCCAATTTCAATGTAATTCTCAGGGATTAAGCGGGTAGGGCCCATTGAGGTCCCATATAAATTTCAACATGATAGAGCCAGCGGTTCGCCCTGCGCATGCGCTCTGTCTGTCTGTCTGTCCTTCTATGCACGGCCAAACGGCTCGACGGATATCGACCAAATTTGGCACGAATATCCAGTAGGCTCCCAAGTTGTGCAACGTCCCATTTTCAATTCCCTGACCATAGCGGAACTATGGTCGACCATGGTCAACTCCTGAATGGCTTGACGGATATCGACCAAATTTGGCACGAATATCCAGTAGGCTCCCAAGTTGTGCAACGTCGCATTTTTAATTCCCTGACCATAGCGGAACTATGGTCGACCATGGTCAACTCCTGAATGGCTTGATGGATATCGACCAAATTTGGCACGAATATCCAGTAGGCTCCCAAGTTGTGCAATGTCGCATTTTTAATTCCCTGACCATAGCGGAACTATGGTCGGCATGGTCAACTTCGTTAATTGAAATGGTAACCCCTATTTTTTATCGCGTATTCGTAATCTACGTGAAATTCTATCTACGATCGACCCTTCGGACTACCCCCGCGGTCGACCATAGCGCATCCATGGGCCCCTCCATGGTCGAATCCCGAATTGCTCAACGGATATCGACCAAATTTGGCACCAATATCCGGTAGCCTCCCAAGTTGAACGTAGGCGCATTTTTAATTCCCTGACCATAGCGGAACTATGGTCGACCATGGTCAACTCCTGAATGGCTTGACGGATTTTGATAAAATTGGGCACAAATACCCGGTAGGGTATGGGATTTTTCCGTCGTTTGTTGGTTCCACGATACTGCGTACAGCGAATCTCGGATAGCGAGCGAAGCGAGCGGTCAGGCTAGTTATGTATAATGGACGTAATGTATTATGGAAGTCATGTTATGTATAATATGTATATTTCATGTAATGTTATGTAATGTTATGTTATGTAATGTAATGTTATGTAATATGTATATTTAACGTTATGTAATGTTATGTAATGTAATGTTATGTTATTTTGCTTCCGAGTCTGTTCTATTTTATAATGGGTCACTCTGACTGTGACGAGGAAGCTCCTGTGCCATCACCTTGGCAGTGTATTTCAAATGAAATAATATCACAGAACAACCATCTCGACTTCATACTTCTCGGGCCAATTCCCAAATGTTACCGCGTCCCTAGCGATGATATCTGGGCTGAATGTATACAATTTCATTCACCATCCTGTTGAAAATGCCTGTCGGTGCAAACTTCTGGGCCTTACTGTGAACGAGCTGGACGTACAATAGTCCGGGTGGTCTTATAAATCTCCCAAGTTCAAGAAATATTTGAAAACTTGAAAAAATTCGAGGTAACGGCGTCCTGAAGATTTCAACCCCTATTTCTCACCCCTTAGAGATGACTGACATTAACGCTGAGCTTCGAGGACCAACTAGACCCCAAATGGGACCTGTAAACCGTATTTCGTAAGTTTGGTTCATGGTAACTAAGAAAATTGCGAAGTACGGCGGACTGACAGACATTTTTTATTGCATTTTCGGATTCTACATACCTTGAAACGGAAACCACCTCTTTTTTTTTTTCTTTTTTTTTTTCTTTTTTTTTTTTTTTAATGCTCGATTTCCAAAGTTCATCATTGAAAATAATAAACCGAAATGTAACGGATTTGAAAAACTCGCCTCTTAATGTTTAAAACACCAAAAATGCCATTAAAAAGAAGGAAATGAGAAAAAATCAATTATTATGTATCGACCAATTTGGTGTAAGCTTGGGTGGTGCACCGCTGATTGCGTCTTTCCGTTGAGTTCGTACCTATTAGCCCATCCTCGCCATTCTACTTTCCTCTAGGCTTATGCATGCTGTACCGCCAATCCGAATTTCGCTATTCACGCTTATATACATGTAGACATGCACCATAGGTGTGTTTGTGAGTATGCTGTACGTTATTAGGTAAGGCCGTACTCATTTTATATTAGGTACTTACTTCATCTACCCAAATTCTCGTTAGGTAGGTTCCTGCTTCAATTTTCTTAAATTTTTGAATCAGTCTCTCTTAAACTTTGAACTGATAATTTGTTTTGACGTCGTGACGACCAATGAGTGTAATAGGTACCTATATACTCTCAACATTTCAACTCTCAGCATTACGAGTAGCTGTGTGTTTTTGGATTCAGTGGTGCAGGCCTCATGGCGCCACCCCATAGCGCTGTCATGACACTAGAAATTATACCTCTGTGGTGGTTGCTAATTGATCCCCACTTTGCCGTGAACAGCGGGGTTTCACGATAGTAGGCTGGAGAAAAGGGGTCACCAGGGAGTCGTGAGTTAGTCACGAAATAGGAACAGAGGAGTGATTAGAGTGTGAGCGGATAGAGTGGGCGGGTTGCGGAAGGACGTGCTCCTCTGGACTCTTTTGACTAACTCCCCGCGGTTTTCATACCTTCATCACCATTCATAGTGGATTCATTTTCATGGTGGTATCACAAGGAGAACAGATACAAGAAGGAGCTATCGGTAGACTGAAATATGGAAACTCGCGAGGAATACCTCGGTTAGCGTTGAAGGAGAAAAAAGGGGTGTAATATGAAGTGCTACATCAGCAAGCTGCGGGAACCTCGGGCCACGTCCGTTTCGACGCAAGTCGTTGCAGTCGATATAATCAATTATCTTCACCATCCATTCTTTGAACTTCCTTCAGGTACCTATGTGTACTACATTGTGAACTATACCTATACTTTGAAATAAATGTACTTAGGTTTCAGTGTTTGAAACATATAACTTACACCAACAATAATATTTTAGAATTACTTATCATCAGTTTCGTAATTACCGATTTTCCTATCACCGCAGCCGAAAATATTTTATAATCAACATCGTCGTTCTTGAGTCAGGTGTGGAAGAAAGGATTTCAACACAAAAATTCACACATGTGAGTAAAAAAAGAAGAAAAAATCTATATTTTCTCAATAATTATTCACGTAGGTATAATATATTCGATAACTAGTAGGTACCATTAGAAATGAGTACATACAGATTTGTTTGCTATGGGCCTGTACAACTACTAGTACAATAAAAAAACGCTGCAAATCCCTGCACAACGGTTTATTATTTTGTATAGAATACCCTTCTGTTACAGATCACAGCTCTATGTATAGATAACCCGTCTATATAATATAATATGTACTATTCTATGCATAATTATGTAGATCGCAGACCCTCCGTAGGTTAGTACCTAACCCCGTACTCGTTACTAGGTACCTACCTAAATCACGAGTTAAATGTTGCTAAAATAATTCTGCCGATGACAAACAGTACCTAACAAAAAGAAACACACATAATGAAGTTCTGAAAAGAAATTGTTGATGAGGAGTGAAAAAAGTTGCAAAAGTACCTACCAACAAACTCCAGCCCCTTCTACGTAGATGGTATAATGAACCGTTGTGTAATAATTTACCGTTGAGTAATGATTTACCGTAGTAATAATTTACCCATCAATAATACTTCAACGTTTGTTCAAGTTTCACTACCTACCAACAAACTCCAAAAGAGCCATCATTTTTCAAATTAAATAATATCACAGAACAACCAACTCGACTTCATACTCCGCCAATATAATCAGGTGATCCCTACCAATGATTGGCCGTATTCACAAATTCCTATTGTGGGCGCGTCTCTGGTTACGAGATTTGGTTTGAATTGTATACAATTTCATTCACACTGGAGTCGAAAATGCCTGTCGGTGCAAACTTCGGGGCCTTACTGTGAACGAACGGCTGGACGTACGATGCTCCGGATGGTCTTAAAAAACTCGCAAGTTCAAGAATTATTTAAAACCGTAAAAATATTTACGTAAAAAAATTGTATAGGCGTTTTGAAAATTTCAACCCCTATTTTGAACCCCTTAGAGATGACTCACAGTAACGTCGAGCTTCGAGGACCAACTAGACGCCGAACGGAACCTATAACCCGAATTTCATCAATTTTTTTTCATGGTAACTAAGAAAAGTGGCCCGTACGGCGTACGGCGTACGGCGTACGGTGTACGGCGTACGGCGTACGGTGTACGGCGTACGGCGTACGGCGGACAGACAGAAATATTTTTATTGCAGTTTTGGATTCTACATACCTTGAAACGTAAACCATCAAATTTTGAGGGGGGGTAAGAATTTTTTTTTTCATGCTCGATTCCAATGGTTCATTATTGAAAATAATAAACCAATACACTGCCAAGGTGATGGGATTTCTGAAGACAAAAATTTTTTGGCTCACAAAAGTGAACACAAGGCTTCCGCTGCTTCCCAGACTCGGAAGCAATAACTAATAACTAAATGAAAGTATAAAACGTCACATCGATCACATTAAAATTCGGAATAATTTATTTTTGAACCGATCTGCGGAATCAGTAAGGCACGTCATAAGTACATAATCACTGGAGTCGTCCTCGCCAAAATGATCCGAACAGTTATGAAGGTAATGGTCAGAACTCCTGCATACTTTGTCACAATACACGCAACAGATTGATCCCTTGGAAAATGGGTTTCGGCAAAATCCACCTGTCACCATTATTGAAGGATCGACGCTTATTTTTGTTCCTTTAATTTTCAAAAGACGTGGTATAGTGTCCAGTAAATTTGCTTGCATTTCATTTGATGAAAACCACTTCGATAGGGCTTGAAGTTTCACCATTGAACACGAAGGGGGTAGTAGAGCCTTCCAGCTTTTTCATGGGCTGAACAAGGATTTTCCATCGATGAATGGAGTAGCGCAGTTAATTTGGGACAATTAAATTGACCCAAATCATGTTCATCCTATTATGAGAGAGGGACTTTCTTAATATTGCGCACTTTTCCGAACCTTTTGCGTAAAGAAGTTTGATACCCTGGTTGCATCCTGTACAAATTCAGGTATTTTATCGTAAGATGTATTTCCATCTTCCCATGGTAAGCCGTGGATGTTCTTGCGACAATATCTTGATTGGAAGGTGTCTCCTTTGTTGAGGGTTTTTGGAGGCAGAAAAAACGAAATGTTTTATGACGAATGCATCGTGAGGGATTATTGACAACTCCTTGATGACACGCTCGCTCACAAGGCAAAGTTGAATCGATAATAGAATAAGGCATTTTGCTAATGATTACATTGCAGCGACATTTGAGTAGCTACTGGCAAGTTCCAAGGCCTCCTTCCCAATAGGAGAAGTGTCTGGTCAGCAATAATACATGTACCATCATGAATCCTAAGGTTGCTCACCTTAGCAGAGACCTATGTTATATCCCTTCCTACACAAGCAGGTCGCCATGGTGGGGGCGGTTTATTTCGAATAGGTTCACTCGTTTTGATAACTACCTAGTTCTGTCGTGAGAAATTAGTCTAAAGTTTTCTTCTCACTGTTCAACTCCACCATCATTACAAAGAAGTTATCATGTTCATTTTTTTCCTTCGGATTTTAGGTTATTCGTATCCGCCAATCTATCAGTGGTTTTTAATAATAATTTACTTTGTACTACCCTACAGTAAACTGTTGAAGTACGACTCGATGTTCGTCAGACTACTTGAACTCTGACGCAATCTTGACGAACGAAGACGCCATGGAACTAAAACCTGTAGAAACCGCTTTTAATTCTGCTGCTGAGAGAATGAAAACATTTAAAGACTTTCCATCGGATAAATTTACCATCCCAGCCCTGCAGCTAATGGTCGACGCTGGTTTCATTTGGACACGTATAGATGACATTGTTGTATGTCCGTTTTGTTCTTTGAACCTCAACAAATGGACGGAACCCATAGCCGATCATGAGAGGTGGTGGCGACCTAACTGCCCCCACGTGCGACGAGTTCTGGATCCTAACGATAAACCCTGATTTTGTTGCTCTTTACTATGTCTTATCGAGCCAAGATCTCATGCAGATGGAGTGTTCTCGTTGAAAAATCATATAATTATTGTAAACGCAACTTTTAATATGATGAAAATGCAATTAAACGAAAATTGAAATACCTCTGACACTTTGTCTATCTATACACTTACCAAACATTTGAACCTAAGTAAACATTCCTTGCTTGTTATCTATATGTGAAAAATTCGAGTGGCTGATTGATTGTGATCGAGTGTGATGCAAGGAACAGGAGTTGAAGTTGCGAGGGTGCGTATTGGTTAACGTTTTATCAATCCAGTTTCTTTGAGAATCCTCAAAATGGAGAAGTCACTCTCCCCCACAGCGGACAGATTTAATCTAACGAATCAAGATTAGACTCACATATACAAAGAGGTAAAACAAATTATACAAAGAGGATACGAACCACTGCACGGAGAATTTTTCATGTTAATTATGGCTCATTATGGCCCTATAACGAACACCGAACTTTAACATGACCGTGAAGAGAAATCTTGCCGAAAAGCTGCATAAACCTAAACAGTGACACTACCACAGGTCGAGGCTTTTGGTAAAACATATTCTCGATGACTTATGACAAGCTGACTTGATCGATTTACTTAACTAAGAATTACTCTGAGAGAGGGTTCAAAATATTTTTTTATTGACAGTAAGTAATTCATGTTGGATCGAAAAAGTCCCTTGAATAATAAAACTTGATAAAGACGTTAGCATCAGTTTTCCGAGTCGGATACCGAAAAATCTACATGTCGAAAGTGAGAAGGAGTTTTACAACAGCACCCACACAGAACTGAAGGCTTCGGTTGTGGAGAGATTAAATCGTACGGATGTAGACAGAATTCAGTGTGCAAGGTAACAGAAGGTGTGTAAAATTGATACCTACCTATGCTTCTTGATCGCTACAACCGGCGGTGGATACATAGTTCAACAGGTATGAAGCCTGCTAATGTGAAGAAGAAGGATGAAAAACCTATCCTTACACGTCAGTTTTCAAAAGTAACGAAGTCCCAACCAAAACTTGCCATTATAGAGACCGAGGTCGTGTGCCAAAAATTAAAAATCTAGGTATTAGGCAAGGGCTATCTACCAACGAACTGTTAATCGTCGCACGCATACGGCGAAATGATAACGTAGGTACCTAATGACAACTTATAATTTGATTTGCATGAGCAGACGATGAAAGTCATTTCATTTTGTCCTTCTTCCTTAAAATATCTTTATTAAATACGTGTTAAGCTAATTCCTATTCCTATGACGCCAACCAGTACCTATGACTCGAGTTGTAGCTTAGACTCATTAGTTCATAGATCAATATTCTTAGAAGTACTAAGTTCTGAATTTCGACGATATCTTACTAAATTCACAGTAAATGCTCTCTCATGAATTTACCTAGGGTGCGTTCATGAAATCTATGAAATGGATCGACGCCTTTAGCTTTTTTGATTGCGCGGCTTCCGTATATTGGAGTCCTTAAGTTTGGTATGCAGGCCGACAAAACTATTTGATAGGAATACCTGCTACCTTGTCTCATCCTTCAAGAATTCTATTTCCCAACTACTTTCTTATTCGCAAGTGACAGTCAAGGGGGTGGTGATTAGGATAGTTGCGTATATTGTACACTTAGTCTTAGTATTTTTTACATATGGGATGAACCCACCCTACACACCAGAGATGGGCAAAATCTTACTCATGAATATGATTAGGATTTTTAATCATACGAATTTTTTCCTGTGATTAAGAATAAGATTAAAATCATAATCACAAGTATGATTGGGATTTTAATCATACTCACGAGTATGATTAAGAATAAAATCTTAATCACAGGTATGATTAAGAATAAACTGTTAATCATAGAAAAACCTATGATTAATCACGGGAAATCTATGATTAATCACGGAAAATCTGTGATTTATGTCGGATTCACGTAGTACGACTATGATTAAAATCTTAATCACAGGTATGATTGAGAATAAACTGTTAATCATAGAAAACCTGTGATTAATCACGGGAAATCTATGATTAATCACGGAAAATCTGTGATTTATGTCGGATTCACGTAGTAAGGTTAGGATTTAAATCTCAATCACCTGTATAATTAAAAAATTACATTTTTATCACAGAAATTTGTGATTAATTGCAAAAAACTTGTGAGTAATTGTGAAAAATCTGTGATTGATCACGATCTGGTCGAAAGTTATAATTATTTTACGATGTATTTTTCAACTGAACCCGATTTTACGTCATAAAAACACTATTTCTCAACTTCGATCTCATTTTTGGATTCAGCATAAAAATTTTTATAGGCGAATAGCATTTTCATTGTTAGTTACTTGTAATCAGATACATTTATTACAATAAGAACATTAATTTTGCAGAATTTGAAATTTTAGATAATTTTCAAAAAATAGCCTCTTTTACAAAACTGGTCTTAAGGCTGTCATATTTCCCAAAATTTGCTCCATCTAATTCTGTTTCCAACGGTATAATCAGTTTCAATAATAGCTCATTTCTTATGACCGTTACAACTGAGCAAGTGCTGAAAAACACTGTGTTGGCGAAGGAAGCAAAGGGGACTGGCATGAAGAGTACTCGCATATCAAAATTGGCATTTACTAGGGAAATCACTGTATGTCAATTAAACTAAATCACTCCAGCGCGCATGATAATTACGTCATTACACACACATAGTAATAATTGTCAGTTCAAAAAGTTTTCAAAATTACCGAGCGAGCTTCATCCCAGTCCCCTTTGCTTCCTTCGCCAACACAGTGTTTTTCAGCACTTGCTCAGTTGTAACGGTCATAAGAAATGAGCTATTATTGAAACTGATTATACCGTTGGAAACAGAATTAGATGGAGCAAATTTTGGGAAATATGACAGCCTTAAGACCAGTTTTGTAAAAGAGGCTAATTTTTGAAAATTATCTAAAATTTCAAATTCTGCAAAATTAACGTTCTTATTGTAATAAATGTATCTGATTACAAGTAACTAACAATGAAAATGCTATTCGCCTATAAAAAATTTTATGCTGAATCCAAAAATGAGATCGAAGTTGAGAAATAGTGTTTTTATGACGTAAAATCGAGTTCAGTTGAAAAATACATCGAAAAATAATTATAACTTTCGACCAGATCGTGATCAATCACAGATTTTTCACAATTACTCACAAGTTTTTTGCAATTAATCACAAATTGCTGTGATAAAAATGTAATTTTTTAATTATACAGGTGATTGAGATTTAAATCCTAACCTTACTACGTGAATCCGACATAAATCACAGATTTTCCGTGATTAATCATAGATTTCCCGTGATTAATCACAGGTTTTCTATGATTAACAGTTTATTCTCAATCATACCTGTGATTAAGATTTTAATCATAGTCGTATTACGTGAATCCGACAAATCACAGATTTTCCGTGATTAATCATAGATTTCCCGTGATTAATCATAGGTTTTCTATGATTAACAGTTTATTCTTAATCATACCTGCGATTAAGATTTTATTCTTAATCATACTCGTGAGTATGATTAAAATCCCAATCATACTTGTGATTATGATTTTAATCTTATTCTTAATCACAGGAAAAAATTCGTATGATTAAAAATCCTAATCATATTCATGAGTAAGATTTTGCCCATCTCTGCTACACACTATCCATCTGTATCCATATACACCTCCTCTCTACCACCAAGAGATGGACCAAATTTTTCATCGAAGGTAAATCTAGCGTTGCAATTTGTTCTGTTAGCTGGTTTCGTAATTATCGAGTCCGTGGTTACCATTTGAAATCTTTGAACTTGCGCTTGTTCATCACTGATCGTCCTAAGACGGAGTTTTAGGTTGATTTGTAGTAATCTTTATCGAATTCCGAAACCTATCGAGCTCTCAATTAGGTATTGTACTCCACATTAGGACCAAAAAGAGACATGCACATGTTTGTATATGCAGATGATTATCCTTAGGTCACGATTGTGTCTTCATATATTTGAATTAAGGCAGGTAAAAATCGGCGTTATGCACAAAGTCTATCTGATGGTGTCACTGGCTCTCGCTTTAGTAGATGGCCTGTGAATCCCCAGGCTGTATGATTGTATGTTTGATGTCTAGTTGTTCACACCAGCCGTTTTCAGCATAGAAAGAATCCTGGGTGGAATGCAAATTGCCAAGCTGGATCGAGTTTTCATTGTTGCATGCCCTCCTACATACTAATTTCTTAGAATTCACCAGTTACACAATATTTGAATGAATAGTGGTTAAAATAATAAAGATATGCATCGTCAAAAACTTCACAACGATTTATTAAATTAAAGTGCAAAAATGGAACAAGAAAAATCGAATTGAGAATATATCAAGCTGTGGATGGTTATTATTTTTTTGTATGAAACCCTCTGAAACAATCGATACACAGTCCGACTTTGCAAGTGTCACACACTGTAATCACGCTGGCTTTGCATTTATCCCCAATACATCTACGCCGCTTCTTCCCCTCCGAATGTGTCACTAAATGATTTCCGGTATACCTTATATCGTCAGAAATTCGGCATTTTCCCGAGGCGTCCTTTGACAGCGGTGGTCGACCTGAACCTTTTCTTGGTTGCCCATACGTAGCCATATATGCTTGTGATAATTCCCTCGTGAATTGTAGCTGGGTTATGGAAGGATGATTTTATCTGTACAGTAAATAACTGTTATTGCGTGCTGCGTCCAATAACCATGTAAAAATCGACCACCACCATTTGTTTCCATGGATGCTACAGCGGTAGCAAGGAATATTTAGGTCCATCTGGTCTGTTCCCCCCATACTTTGATTGTAACACCCAATAACTTTGGGCTGAAACACTTGAATTCTTCTTTTCCTGATTCGAGAGTAACGCTGCACTGGTTTCCCACCAACTGCACCAACATCAGTCGAAAGAGTGGTGACAACTGCATTATCATACCAACGACAGTAGAGCAAACCATCCTCCTTATGGATTGCTGTCTCATGACTTCCTCTTTCTTTCTTCACAAACATTTTCTTCTCAGTAAGATGACACTCTGGTGGAATCCTGTTATCTCTTATTGTACCAACTGCCGAATATCCACAATCTTTCAAATATTCAAATAGGTTACTCCCAGTAAATAGATTATCCATATGAAATCTGTACCTCAAGGACTTGTTTGGTAGCTCCTCTATCATCATGATCAGGGGGGAAGAACACTTTCCGAAAATGTTTTCAATATTGGGGTCACCCGTCGGATTTTTTCCCTGATAAAGGTCAAAATTAATCAAGTACCCATCAGACGTATTTAGGCACCACATTTTATACCCGAACCTGATAGGTTTCCCCCGAATGAATTGCTTACAGCTGTGAGGGCCAAAGTACCGAATCATGGATTCATCGAAACTCAAATTTTGTTGTGGTACAAAATGCAAAAGAAAGTTGTCTTTGAGTTTATTCATTAGTGGCCTGATTTTAAAAGCTTTGTCATTTTCATCAACATTCGAATTGTCAGAACAATGGATAAAACGACAGATCTCTAGAAATCTATTACGTCTCATGGCATTTTCAACTGCTTCATTTTTCATATCGTTTAAATAGTCCCAATAATGTCTCTTTGAAGGCAGAACGTTGTACCCACTCAAAAATAAAATCCCTATAAAGCACTTTATCTCGTTACTTGTAATATTAGGATCTGGCAGATTTCGGAACTGTGAGTATCTATCTGTGTTTGTTGAGTGAGGAACTGTATTATTTCGTTAGTTACAAAAACGCTGCAAAGTCCTTGTCACATGGGTTTATTATTCTATTGGACATACCTACAGAAATGCTGGCTGTTCATTTATTATTACTTTCATGTGAAATAACTGGAATAGCTATTTCTGGTAGTTTCCACCAATTTTGGCCCCTAAAACTTGAATTAGATACGCTCCTTTTTTTTCAAATTATCTTTGATCATTGGGTAGTGCCATTTAATCATCTTGATCCACGTCTTGAAACTTTTTCTAGTGTTATTATACAAACTGATCGTGATTTCAGACGATTTCCCAGGTTTTTGACTCTCGAAAAATCAATTTTAGGAGCTGAACATCTGGTACAACCTGAGTTTTCCACTCTTTGGTCAAAATCGACTTCATATTCGGTCTTCCCGTCCCCAAAAACATGTAAACGATATCTCAGAAGCTCATGTCACCAACATGTTGCTAAAACGCAAAAAGTGCCTATTTTTACACACATTTTCACTCATAACACCCCTGGGTATATTCCGATTGGGCTGAAAAGTTTCGGGACACAACTAGGGCCCAAATGGAGCATGTGTGCGAAAGAACGAATTTTTTAGACCGAAAATGAAGCCTGTACACGTGATACGGCGTACGGCGGACGGACATTGCATTTTTGGAATCTACGCACCTTGAAACGTAAAAGAAATTCTAGAGATTGTTGATGACTGTTAAATTTATTGTTTCTTTCATGTGGAATGATTGAAATAGCTATTTCTGATGATTTCCACCAATTTTGGCCCCCAAAACATGAAATAGGTACGCTTTTTTTTCTTTTTTTTTAGATCATCTTTGATCATTGGTAGTGGCATTTAATGGTCTTGATTCACCTGTTTACACTTTTTCCAATGTTATTATACACATTGATGGTGATTTCAGACAGTTTTCAAGGTTTTTGACTCATAAAAAACCAATTTTGGGAGCTGAACCTTTGGTAAAACCTCAATTTCCGCGTCTTTGGTCAAAATCGACATCATATTCGGTCTTCTCGTCCCCAAAAACATGGAAAAAGATACCTCAAAAGCTCATTTTACTAACATGTTGCTAAAACGCAAAAAGTACCTATTTTTACACACATTTTCACTCATAACACCCCTGGGTATATTCCGATCGGGCTGAAAAGTTTCGGGACACAACTAGGGCCCAAATGGGGCATGTGCGCGAAAGAACGATTTTTTTAGATCTAAAATGAAGCCTGTACACGTGATACGGCGTACGGCGGACGGCGGACGGCGTACGGCGGACGGCGGACGGACATTGCATTTTTGGAATCTACGCACCTTGAAACGGAAAAGAAAAAATTTTGAGGGGGTGTTATAAAAATGTTTTGCTGAGCGAATACATAGGTGTATTATTCACAGAATAATAAACCAAAAGCTCGAATGTTTCCACAATAGTCAATTTTTGTACGAATAGGAAAATCAGAAGATTTTGGTTCTTCCAAATCGCAATCGTTGAGCCATCCATTTTGTACATCAATCAGTTCTGATGGAAAGGAGCTTTTTTTGTAGGACATCTTCTTTTGTCGCCTCTTTAGTGCTTTGAGCCTGTTGGTTTATTATTCTGTGAATAATACACCTATGTATTCGCTCAGCAAAAAATTTTTATAACACCCCCTCAAAATTTTTTCTTTTCCGTTTCAAGGTGCGTAGATTCCAAAAATGCAATGTCCGTCCACCGTCCGCCGTACGCCGTACGCCGTATCACGTGTACAGGCTTCATTTTCGGTCTAAAAAATTCGTTCTTTCGCACACATGCTCCATTTGGGCCCTAGTTGTGTCCCGAAACTTTTCAGCCCGATCGGAATATACCCAGCGATGTTATGAGTGAAAATGTGTATAAAAATAGGTACTTTTTGCGTTTTAACAACATGTTAGTAACATGAGCTTTTGAGGTATCTTTTTCCATGTTTTTGAGGACGAGAAGACCGAATATGAAGTCGATATTGACCAAAGACGCGGAAATTGAGGTTTTACCAAAGGTTCAGCTCCCAAAATTGGTTTTTTATGAGTCAAAAACCTGGAAAACTGTCTGAAATCACCATCAATGTGTACAATAACATTGGAAAAAGTGTCAACAGGTGAATCAAGACCATTAAATGCCACTACCAATGATCAAAGATGATCTTTAAAAAAAAGCGTACCTATTTCATGTTTTGGGGGCCAAAATTGGTGGAAATCATCAGAAATAGCTATTTCAATCATTCCACATGAAAGAAACAATACATTTAACAGCCAACAAAAAACTCTAGAACTCCAATAGAATAATAAACCCATGTGACAAGGACTTTGCAGCGTTTTTTTTCTAAGTTTTTTCTTGAGTCTTTTTGATGCCCACTTTTTTGGGCGAGTTAAATTTTGAAGGGGCGATGAAACAATCCTACTATCCTGTATCCCTGTAATTCTAATATTACCTGGTAGGCACACTTCCGCGGGAGCTACTAGCTGGCGACCAGAAAGATTATCAAGTATAGCCCCTTCAACTTCATCGCCTGAATCTTCATCTGTAAGGGCGCTGGGGTCTGGTGGCTCGATGAACACTTCTCTCCTTCTTCGTTGGACAGGAGGAGGTCGACTGCTTCGGCCACAGTTAGGCCTTCTTGCAGTTGCACATCGCCGAATAACTCATGGTCGATTAACCTTTCCATTCAGTACCTAAAACAGATTGTATCACGTTGTAGCTGGTGAGGCGCCTAGCGTTACGATAACGTAACACCCAGCATTTGAAGGGTACAGCAGACAGACAGGGAGTGCTCTAAATGCCGAAAGTATCCACAACCATTTGTTATTCATATCTGAAGATAATTCTAGAAGATTAAGAAAAAATTCAACAAGCAAAACATTTTATTTTACTTACCTGTGGAAAAAACGATGTGAGTGAAGAAACACTCAGTCTTTTTTTGTCGGAATCACTACTCGCGACAACGCACTTGAATGAGGTCAGGTAGGCAACTGAGGTAGGCCAGGGACCCTTCCAAACATATTGGAATCCAAACTTTGAACTTTGGTCTCTCATTTAACTCTCAGTTCACTTGTAAACAAACCTCTCCTCCTGTTACGCTGGGCGCCTTTGGGTTAACTGCGCTACTCGATTTATCGATGGAAAATCCTTGTTCATCCCATGAAAAAGCTGGAAGGCTCTACTACCCCCTTCGTGTTCAATGGTGAAACTTCAAGCCCTATCGGTGGTTTTCATCAAATGAAATGCAAGCAAATTTACTGGACACTATACCACGTCTTTTGAAAATTAAAGGAACAAAAATACACTGCCAAGGTGATGGCACAGGAGCTTCCTCGTCACAATCAGAGTGACCCATTATAAAATAGAACAGACTCGGAAGCAAAATAACATAACATTACATAACATTAGATTACATTACATTACATTACATAACATTACATAACGTTAAATATACATATTACATAACATTACATTACATTACATAACATTACATAACATTACATGAAATATACATATTATACATAACATGACTTCCATAATACATTACGTCCATTATACATAACTAGCCTGACCGCTCGCTTCGCTCGCTATCCGAGATTCGCTGTACGCAGTATCGTAGAACCAACAAACGACGGAAAAATCCCATACCCTACCGGGTATTTGTGCCCAATTTTATCAAAATCCGTCAAACCATTCAGGAGTTGACCATGGTCGACCATATTTCCGCTATAGTCAGGGAATTAAAAATGCGCCTACGTTCAACTTGGGAGGCTACCGGATATTGGTGCCAAATTTGGTCGATATCTGTTGAGCAATTCGGGATTCGACCATGGAGGGGCCCATGGATGCGCTAAGGTCGACCACGGGGGTAGTCCGAAGGGTCGATCGTAGAGAGAATTTCACGTAGATTACGAATACGCGATAAAAAATAGGGGTTACCATGTCAATTAACGAAGTTGACCATGGTCGACCATAGTTCCGCTATGGTCAGGGAATTAAAAATGCGACGTTGCACAACTTGGGAGCCTACTGGATATTCGTGCCAAATTTGGTCGATATCCGTTGAGCAATTCGGGATTCGACCATGGAGGGGCCCATGGATGCGCTATGGTCGACCGCGGGGGTAGTCCGAAGGGTCGATCGTAGATAGAATTTCACGTAGATTACGAATACGCGATAAAAAATAGGGGTTACCATTTCAATTAACGAAGTTGACCATGGTCGACCATAGTTCCGCTATGGTCAGGGAATTAAAAATGCGACGTTGCACAACTTGGGAGCCTACTGGATACTCGTGCCAAATTTGGTCGATATCCGTCAAGCCATTCAGGAGTTGACCATGGTCGACCATAGTTCCGCTATGGTCAGGGAATTAAAAATGCGACGTTGCACAACTTGGGAGCCTACTGGATATTCGTGCCAAATTTGGTCGATATCCGTTGAGCAATTCGGGATTCGACCATGGAGGGGCCCATGGATGCGCTATGGTCGCCCGCGGGGGTAGTCCGAAGGGTCGATCGTAGATAGAATTTCACGTAGATTACGAATACGCGATAAAAAATAGGGGTTACCATTTCAATTAACGAAGTCGACCATAGTTCCGCTATGGTCAGGAAATTAAAAATGCGACGTTGCACAACTTGGGAGCCTACTGGATATTCGTGCCAAATTTGGTCGATATCCATCAAGCCATTCAGGAGTTGACCATGGTCGACCATAGTTCCGCTATGGTCAGGGAATTAAAAATGCGACGTTGCACAACTTGGGAGCCTACTGGATATTCGTGCCAAATTTGGTCGATATCCGTCAAGCCATTCAGGAGTTGACCATGGTCGACCATAGTTCCGCTATGGTCATGGAATTGAAAATGCGTCGTTGCACAACTTGGGAGCCTACTGGATATTCGTGCCAAATTTGGTCGATATCCGTCGAGCCGTTTGGCCGTGCATAGAAGGACAGACAGACGGTCAGAGCGCATGCGCAGGGCGAACTGCTGGCTCTATCATGTTGAAATTTATATGGGACCTCAATGGGCCCTACCCGCTTAATCCCTGAGAATTACATTGAAATTGGGTGAAATCTTTGGTTACTACGGCTGTAACAAGGAAATTGAATCTATTTCACGCCAGCGCATGCGCAGAGCGCACCGAGGGTCCAATCATGCTGAAATTCATACTGGAACTCACTAGGCCTTGTCCAAACAACCCTTGAAAATTTGAGCGAAATTGAATCAAAATTGTGAAAGTTATGCGTGTTTGTTGAATTTAACGTTAGCGCATGCGCAGGGCGTACCGCTGGATCAATCATGTTGAAATTTGTATGGGACCTCAAGGGGCGTTATCCGCACCATCCCTCAAAATTTGAGCTGAATCAATTCAAAATCGTGGAAGTTATGGCTGTAACAAGGAAATGCGGACAGACTCACAGACCGACAGACACGGAACCAAATTTGTTCAGTAGGCTTAGAAACGCAAAATGCAAGTGGAAATTTTGATTTCTGAAGACAAAAATTTTTTGGCTCACGAAAGTGAACACAAGGCTTCCGCTGCTTCGCAGACTCTGAAGCAATAAGCGTCGATCCTTCAATAATGGTGACAGGTGGATTTTGCCGAAACCCATTTTCCAAGGGATCAATCTGTTGCGTGTATTGTGACAAAGTATGCAGGAGTTCTGACCATTACCTTCATAACTGTTTGGATCTTTTTGGCGAGGACGACTCCAGTGATTATATACTTATGACGTGCCTTACTGATTCCGCAGATCGGTTCAAAAAAACGCTGCAAATCCCTGCACAACGGTTTATTATTTTGTATAGAATACCCTTCTGTTACAGATCACAGCTCTATGTATAGATAACCCGTCTATATACTATAATATGTACTATTCTATTATATACATTTTATGTAGATCGCAGACCCTCCGTACGTTAGTACCTAACCCCGTACTCGTTACTAGGTACCTACCTAAATCACGAGTTAAATGTTGCTAAAATAATTCTGCCGATGACAAACAGTACCTAACAAAAAGAAACACACATAATGAAGTTCTGAAAAGAAATTGTTGATGAGGAGTGAAAAAAGTTGCAAAAGTACCTACCAACAAACTCCAGCCCCTTCTACGTAGATGGTATAATGAACCGTTGTGTAATAATTTACCGTTGAGTAATAATTTACCGTAGTAATAATTTACCCATCAATAATACTTCAACGTTTGTTCAAGTTTCACTACCTACCAACAAACTCCAAAAGAGCCATCATTTTTCAAATTAAATAATATCACAGAACAACCAACTCGACTTCATACTCCGCCAATATAATCAGGTGATCCCTACCAATGATTGGCCGTATTCACAAATTCCTATTGTGGGCGCGTCTCTGGTTACGATATTTGGTTTGAATTGTATACAATTTCATTCACACTGGAGTCGAAAATGCCTGTCGGTGCAAACTTCGGGGCCTTACTGTGAACGAACGGCTGGACGTGCGATGCTCCGGATGGTCTTAAAAAACTCGCAAGTTCAAGAACTATTTAAAACCTTAAAAATATATACGTAAAAAAATGGTATAGGCGTTTTGAAAAATTCAACCCCTATTTTGAACCCCTTAGAGATGACTCATAGTAACGTCGAGCTTCGAGGACCAACTAGACGCCGAACGGAACCTATAACCCGAATTTCATCAATTTTTTTTCATGGTAACTAAGAAAAGTGGCCCGTACGGCGTACGGTGTACGGCGTACGGCGTACGGCGGACAGACAGAAATATTTTTATTGCAGTTTTGGATTCTACATACCTTGAAACGTAAACCATCAAATTTTGAGGGGGGGTAAGAATTTTTTTTTTCATGCTCGATTCCAATGGTTCATTATTGAAAATAATAAACCAATAAATTATTCCGAATTGTAATGTGATCGATGTGACGTTTTATACTTTCATTTAGTTATTAGTTATTGCTTCCGAGTCTGCGAAACAGCGGAAGCCTTGTGTTCACTTTCGTGAGCCAAAAAATTTTTGTCTTCAGAAATCAAAATTTCCACTTGCATTTTGCGTTTCAAAGCCTACTGAACAAATTTGGTTCCGTGTCTGTCGGTCTGTGAGTCTGTCTGTCCGCATTTCCTTGTTACAGCCATAACTTCCACGATTTTGAATTGATTCAGCTCAAATTTCGAGGGATGGTGCGGATAAGGCCCCTTGAGGTCCCATACAAATTTCAACATGATTGATCCAGCGGTACGCCCTGCGCATGCGCTAACGTTAAATTCAACAAACACGCATAACTTTCACAATTTTGATTCAATTTCGCTTAAATTTTCAAGGGTTGTTTGGACAAGGCCTAGTGAGTTCCAGTATGAATTTCAGCATGATCGGACCCTCGTTGCGCTCTGCGCATGCGCTGGCGTGAAATAGATTCAATTTCCTTGTTACAGCCGTAGTAACCAATGATTTCACCCAATTTCAATGTAATTCTCAGGGATTAAGCGAGTAGGGCCCATTGAGGTCCCATATAAATTTCAACATGATAGAGCCAGCGGTTCGCCCTGCGCATGCGCTAACGTGAAATTTTTCAAACACGCATAACTTTCGCAATTATCTATTAATGGACGTAATGTATTATGGACGTAATGTTATGTAATATGTATATTTCATGTATTGTTATGTAATATGTATATTTCACATGATGTAATGTTATGTAATATGTATATTTCACATTATGTAATGTTATGTAATGTTATGTAATGTTATGTGAAGTTATGTAATGTAATGGTATGTTATTTTGCTTCCGAGTCTGTTCTATTTTATAATGGGTCACTCTGATTGTGACGAGGAAGCTCCTGTGCCATCACCTTGGCAGTGTATTTTGCTTCCGAGTCTGCGAAGCAGCGGAAGCCTTGTGTTCACTTTCGTGAGCCAAAAAATGTTTGTCTTCAGAAATCAAAATTTCCACTTGCATTTTGCGTTTCAAAGCCTACTGAACAAATTTGGTTCCGTGTCTCTCGGTCTGTGGGTCTGTGAGTCTGTGAGTCTGTCTGTCCGCATTTCCTTCTTACAGCCATAACTTCCACGATTTTGAATTGATTCAGCTCAAATTTTGAGGGATGGTGCGGATAAGGCTACTTGAGGTCCCATACAAATTTCAACATGATTGATCCAGCGGTACGCCCTGCGCATGCGCTAACGTTAAATTCAACAAACACGCATAACTTTCACAATTTTGATTCAATTTCGCTCAAATTTTCAAGGGTTGTTTGGACAAGGTCTAGTGAGTTCCAGTATTAATTTCAGCATGATCGGACCCTTGGGGCGCTCTGCGCATGCGCTGGCGTGAAATAGATTCAATTTCCTTTTACAGCCGTAGTAACCAAAGATTTCACCCAATTTCAGTGTAATTCTCAGGGATTAAGCGGGTAGGGCCCATTGAAGTCCCATATAAATTTTAACATGATAGAGCCAGCGGTTCGCCCTGCGCATGCGCTTACGTGAAATTCTTCGAACACGCATAACTTTCGCAATAATGTATAATGGACGTAATGTATTATGGACGTAATGTTATGTAATATGTATATTTCATGTAATGTTATGTTATGTAATGTAATGTTATGTAATATGTATATTTCACGTTATGTAATGTTATGTAATGTAATGTTTGTTATTTTGCTTCCGAGTCTGTTCTATTTTATAATGGGTCACTCTGATTGTGACGAGGAAGCTCCTGTGCCATCACCTTGGCAGTGTATTTCTCCTTCAAAGCTAACCGAGGTATTCCTCGCGTGTTTCCATATTTCAGTCTACCGATAGCTCCTTCTTGTTTCTGTTCTCCTTGTAAATCTCAATGCTTCCTTGTACTACCTTCTCGAAATTTGGTAAATTTTGGGGGTTTTAAGGGGTTCGAGGTTCCTATATTCGTCACGTCCACTGAAAGAGCTTTCGTTTTAGGGGTTACACAGCTATGGCCCTACCTACTCGACATCCAGGACCTGTCAAATAGAGGACCACCACCGAAATTGGGCAGCATCTTACTTTTTGGTTTGTCCATAGATGTCGATTCTCCCAGAAAAGTCGCTTTCTTTTGAGCCCCAACAAGCCTACGTAGGTGGGTCTACACCCGAAAAAATAATTGAAGACCTTTATCTATATCGTAATCGTTATCGCGTGATTGGGAGCTTTAAAAAGAGCCTAAACTCGATGGGTCTACGTTAAACCTGTTGCCCAAATATTTGGCCCACCTTAAAAATTTTGATGTTGCCGAAATGAGCGGGAATGTGTACAGATTATTATTATCGGTTGAAATAGCGGCGTGGGGAGGGGGGTAAAAATAACATCAGCTGATTCCTGAGGGGGAGTGGTCGTGGTGGGATAACGCCCAAAAAATAATAGTAACAGGGGAATGACGTCACAACAGCTGATCTCTTGTTTGATAAAAGAAAGGTGTGGGGTCCTCAGCTGATTATATGATAATGGATTGGGAAGGGGAAATTGAAAATTCGATGGAAAACCACATGATCAGGTGGCGGGGAGGGGAGGGGGATGACAGTTTGAAAAGGCGGGAATTTAGTAAACAGCTGGTCTTATGTCATTCATGGGAGGGGGGGGGGGTATTTTGAAAAGCCTTGGCCGTTGAAAACTTGAGCATCAGCTGATGGCCGAGGGGGGAGTGGGAGAAATTCAAAAATTGGCGGTAAGGCGGGAAATTGATTACCAGGTGATCTAACCTATTATTTGACGAGGGGAGGAGGGGAGGTATTTTGATAATGATAAGAAAACCATATGCACAGGTGGAGGGGTGGGGAGGGGGGATGACAGTTTGAAAAGGCGGGAATTCGGTAAACAGCTGGTCTTATGTCCTTCGTGGGAGGGGGGAGTATTTTGGAAATGGGAGGGAAAACCATATGATCAGGTGGGGGGCGAGGGGAGGGGTATGACAGTTTGAAAAGGCAGGAATTTGGTAAACAGCTGGTCTTACGTCATTTGTGGGAGGGGGGAGTATTTTGAAGAGCCTTGGCAGTTGAAAACTGGAGCATCAGTTGATGGCCGAGGGGGGAGTGGGAGAAATTAAAAAAAATTGGCGGGAGATTAATTACCAGCTGATCTAACCTATCATTAGACGAGGGGAGGAGAGGAGGTATTTGAAAATTAGAGGGAAACAGCATTTTGAAAAATTGGCGGGAACCAGTTAAGGAGGATTTTACTGTGACGTAGGAGCCTGTGACGTAGGAGGCTGTGACGTCACATCAGCTGTGACCTTGGCGTGGCGGGGGGTGGTGATAACAGTGATAGGCAGAACGCCCGTTTCTATACTACTGTCGGTCCAATGAGAAATTATACGTACAGTATAATTTCTGTCGGTCTAATGAGTACCTGTACACTGAGAATTCTGCGGCTGTGGTCAAAAGTCGAAACCTTTTAATAGAAGTTGTAAAATTGATTCCGAAGTTGAGGATTTTCTGAGAACACCCGGAACACTTCCAGCAGTGCTTTCGCACTCATTTTTCACGAATAAATGGCCCGATTTCGCTCGAATTCGGTGGGGTGTAGCTTCCAGATGCTTGGTTTACTGGGGGCATTTACCCGATTTAGGGCTTTCATGGGGGAAGCACGAGGCTTATTGGCCACAGAAAACAGTAATCTACGTAGAATGGTTATTTATATCTACAGGAAAATAATAAACCGTTGTGTAAATTTTTCAGAGTTCTTGGGTATCGGATAAATGGGAGATGCAAGAACTTCAGCAATCATTTAGTTTCCCCATTTACTAATTCTAGCTTGTTAACGCTGCTGACTTCAACGTTTACGGACTTTCTGCTGAAACTTTAACGTGGGAGGAGGTTTTCCTATGTTCCCCTTTTGTTATCTTACTTTTCCTCGCTAAGAACCCTAGTTAACCCCAGTTTATTCAGGAGTTCATCCAATTTTTATACCCTCCATCCCCCCTTCCACTGGCTCATCTAAAACCTTCACCGAAATTATTAATTTATCAAGTCCATCATTTTAACGCTGTTGGTTATTGATGCGGTGATCATTGTTATTAACTAAACTGAAGCTCATTTTCCTTCCCGTACGTTAGGTAAAGTAGATCCAAAAGCTTTGAATTATTCATGTTATTCTTTTCCGTCTCTCTAAAGACATTCTTTACTCGCTCATTTCCATTGATTTCTTGGTCCTTTAATATACATTGAGTACAAGTAGGTACTTTTGAAATCATGATTGTCAGTAATAATAATAATAATAATCATGAAATCTTAAAAATCATTCAATGCTACTGATGCTTTGATGTATGTCCTCAGGTATTTCCAATAACTTACTTACTTACTTACTTAGTCGAGCCCTCTTCTACCCGGATGGTGTCGTGGATTTGCAGAATGACTTCCAGGCCTGTTGGTTGGTTGCCTATTGGTTTATTATTTTCAAAAATGGGAATCGAGCGTGAAAAAAAAGAAAAAAAATTAACCCCCTCGCAAAATTTGATGGTTTACGTTTCAAGGTACGTAGAATCCGAAAATGCAATACAAAAATTTCTGTCCGTCCGCCGTACGCCGTACATTGCACTTTTCTTAGTTAACATGAACCAAAATTAACGAAAATTGGTTTGTAGGTTCCGTTTGGGCTATAGCTGGTCCGGGAAGCTCGGCGTTACGGTCAGTCATCTCTAAGGGGTTCAAAATAGGGGTTGAAATTTTCAGAACGCCATAGCTCGAAAACTTTCAATAGAAGAGTACGTATGGTTTTTTTAATGTTTTTAAATTGATCTTGAACCAAAGAATTTTTTGAGTCCACCCGGAGCATTGTACGACCAGCCGTTTGTGCGCGCCGAAAAGCTTTGCCAACATTATCGTGAATCAAACGGTATATATCCGGCCCAGATATCATCGCTAGAGAGCGCCTGATTATAACCACGGATGGCTGTATGAAGTCGAGTTGGTTCTGTGATATTATTTCATTTAAAAAATGATGTATCTTTTGGTGTTGATATAGGTACTTTTGCAATTTGAACAACCGTTGAAGTATTATTGAATAAATTATTACACAACGGTTTATTATTTACCATATGCTTCTCGAATAACTACAAATAATTGATGATTGAATTATTGAATCCCGCATTTGTATGATACTTTAATTCCCGGGCTGGTTCCAGTACTCCTTTTAGGGCTTTCCTGGAGGGATCTCCAGGGTATTGCCCACAGAAAACATTGATCTACGCGGAAGGGGCATCTATACAGGTAAATGTCAAACCGTTGTGTAATAATTTGCAACGTTTTTTAACTCAACTAAGAAGTAAAGTATTAAAATCATAGTTCAGTCTGACTGTCGTAATTCTGTCCATCTTCACATTCAACTGGGGCTGAATGCAAAATGTTTTTGATGCGCGTTCCGCGTATTTTACATGGTTTTGCGAGTCCTCTTGGTGTAGGTAAGTACCTAAAGAAGCATGATGCTTGATGGAATTTTTGTTCATTTGTGTAAGAATTTGATCAGAGATAAGACCTCTATCTAGAGGTGGGTGAACATTTTCAAAGTCGAGAGACACTGGGTTGCGAGTGTTAAGTTTTGATGTTGACGCCGTACTTCGCACTTTTCTTAGTTACCATGAACCAAAATTAATGAAATTTGGTTTGTAGGTCCCATTTAGGATGTAGTTGGTCTGCGAAGCTCTGGGTTACTGTCAGTCATCCCTAAGGGGTGAAAAATAGGGGTTGAAATTTTAAAACGCCGTTGCTCGAAAACGTTCAATGGAATGGTTTGAGTTTTTTTAAGGTTTTTAAATTGATCTCTAACTTGAGAATTTTTTAAGACCACCCATACGTCCAGCCGTTCGATTGCACAGATAAATTTCGTCAACGTAATCGTGAATGGAACGGATAAATCATCGCCAGGGAAAACGTTTGATTATAATCATGCGTGGCTGTATGACATCGAGTTGGTTATTCCGTGATACAATTTCATTTGAAGAAAGATGGTTATTTCTGATTTTGTTGATCGGTTCTTTTGTACCTCGGACCTCGCCTCCACCGCATATTTTTATGAAACTGTCATTCCCCGGCCGGCTCCAGTACTGTGTTCAGGACTCTTGTGGGAAGCAGGAGGGAAGGTATTTACCACAGAAAACAGTGATGTACGCAGAAGGGGCATCTATACCGGTAAATAATACACTGTTGTGTAATGATTTGCAGCATTTTAATTCGGACAAGCGTTATGGTTCATGAATTTTTGATTTCACCGCATATTTATGAAATGTAATTCCTCGGCAGGCTCCAGTACGCGATGACAACAGAAAGTGATCTACGCAGAAATAATGTATTAATTTGCAATTTGTTTCAAGTTGCGTCTGCCTACTTTCCGCCGGGTACGGGGCGGCAGACTATGTTTGTTCGTCTCTCTGTGCCCAGTAGTTTTAATAACCTAAATTTCGGAAGTCCAGAAGTAGTTTCATTTGTCAACCAAAAACCTACCATTTCTTCAAGCGCCGTCTGCCAGTACTCTCCATCGGGTATGGGGCGGCAGCGTGGATTTCCCATACGTGGCTTGTAGTAACTCCCTTACAAGTCTCACCTCGCCGCAAGTACCTACTTGCAATTTTGACGAATTTTCTCAGTTTGAAATGACCGTCATTTCCTTATTCCTCTCCCCCCACTTTGAGCCCGCGGACTTGCGTTTATGAGTTAAGGTGAGTAAGCTCTGTCACCTTCTATGTTTCTAAAATTCTCCACTTTTTGGAGCTGGCTCCTGCACTGCCAGATCCCGCAGTGAGAGGGGATCGATTGCAAAGCCACAATGATCTACTTTTTCTGAGCTCTTCAGGTGTCTTCTTTCCAAGCGCCACATCCACATCACTGGATTGAGTCACTGTGCTGTAGGTTAGTGGCACAATTACCGCTTGTGAGTCACTCAAAACGACAGCACGAGAGCAATGTGCCTCTGGAATAAGGTCCAGACCCAGCACCAATGCTCGTTCCTCGCTAAAGTTCGTTGCAAGCTTACCGAATGGAACTGATAATGACCCAGCAAGTGAGAAAACCCCACTTCCACCATAGCATGTTGCCCCATTTGCAGAGCTTTGTGAAATTTTGATATCCGACGTTGGCTACGAGATGAAATTTCAAACGTCGCCGAAGTATTAGTAATTGCCAATGGATGAGTTCGAAAATGAGCACACTTTATCCGACACGCATTTTTTTTCAAGTTCGCGCTCTTAGTGTATAAGTAGGTAGTAAAGTCGGCTAGTATTTTGAATTACACTAAGTTCTGTATAGAATTCATTCCATACCTACAGTTAAGGTTACCAAGCCTTTTATTAGAGGTCTTAGGCGCCTGCTGAGAGCCTGAAAATTATTCATAGACTGAAGTAATTTTTTTTTTACTCCGGGTTTTGCAGTATTTCCTCCAATTTTCTCCCTCTTCTTAGGAGAAAACACCCGTGAACTCCCAAGGAAAACTGTCATTCCCCCCCCCCCCCCCCCCCCACCATTAACCACGCTTTTGTCCGAACAAGTCCCAACCCTTTGAAACTGTTTGATACTATTTTAATGAGGGTATATATTTTATCTTCTCATGGTCTCCAATTTTGTCTCCATTCATTCTGTTTCTTCTACCCTTTTTCGCGCTGTTTCAAAACCTGCTCAGTTATCCCAGAGAACTTAAGACATTTGTTTTGATCTTCCTGACCATATTCATGCCTCTCAGCTAATGTTAATTAACACTTTCAGTGCGGAGCCCCTGAGCCAAAACTGACCCCCCTGGCGGATATTGGATTTTTGTAATTTTCAGTCTAGAATAATTTATTACAAGTGGTGATATAGGTCACTGGTCGAAATTTTCAGTATTGCCTATCAAAATAGTCGTGACGCAACATATTTGTCATCAGCCACACGGTAGGCTCAGCTCGGATACCCATCCAGATGTGTCCACCGTGTGGCGGATGACGAATACGTTGCGTCACGACTATTTTGATAGGAAACACAGAAAATTTTGAGAACAAGGGTTTATGACGTGGTTCTCATGGGAAACCTCGTTTTCTCCAGAAATCAATAACATTCCACATATAAAACAGTATAATTTGCAATAAAATCGTATCGATTACAAGTAGCATAAATATAAAAATGTAGGTCATCGAAAATTTATCACAGCCATTATTTGTATAATTTATAAACATATTTTTTTGCACAGAATATCATTATCACAATTAGGTACCACCTACTTACTACGAAAATGTAAGAGTGAATGGCATGGCAACTAATAACTTCCTACCTATCACATTGTGCACCTTATCCTGTCATATGCACAGAATATCACAATCTTGTGTTATGAATAAATATACGTAATTCGCTCTGTAATATCACATTATACAACGTAATGAAGAGATCAAACTATAGGCAACACCTAATTAGTCAGTCAATAGTAGGAACTGGTGTTTCAGTTGAGCAATTAATCGAAATACAATATAAAATTCTCAGCCATAGTGAGCAAAATATTGGAAAAACGAATTTTTTCCCTACATTTTCGGACCCTTTGCAATAACTTCATTTTATACAAAAATACGATAAAACGTAATATCAAAATTCCAATAAGAAGTAGGTTCATTAGTACTTGTGAAACTCCCCGAAACAAGGTTGGCGACATAAACCTGGTTGAATCAATCGCTAGAATGCAGTAAGGTGGCGAGGAGAGTGTTTTACCTCAGAGCTGATTTTGGTTTATTATTCTGTGAATAATACACCTATGTATTCGCTCAGCAAAAAATTTTTATAACACCCTCTCAAAATTCTTTCTTTTCCGTTTCAAGGTGAGTAGATTCCAAAAATGCAATGTCCGTCCGCCGTACGCCGTATCACGTGTACCGGCTTCATTTTCGGTCTAAAAAAGTCGTTCTTTCGCACACATGCTCCATTTGGGCCCTAGTTGTGTCCCGAAACTTTTCAGCCCGATCAGAATATACCCAGGGGTGTTATGAGTGAAAATGTGTGTAAAAATAGGTACTTTTTGCGTTTTAGGAACATGTTAGTAACACGAGCTTTTGAAGTATCTTTTTCCATGTTTTTGGGGACGAGAAGACCGAATATGAAGTCGATTTTGACCAATGACGCGGAAATTGAGGTTTTACCAAAGGTTCAGCTCTCAAAATTGGTTTTTTATGAGTCAAAAATCTGGAAAAATGTCTGAAATCACCATCAATGTGTATAATAACATTGGAAAAAGTGTAAACAGGTGAATCAAGACCATTAAATGGTACTAACAATGATCAAAGATGATCTGGAAAAAAAAAGAAAAAAAAGCGTACCTACCTATTTTTCATGTTTTGGGGGCCAAAATTGGTGGAAATCATCAGAAATAGCTATTTCAATCATTCCACATGAAAGAAACAATAAATTTAACAGCCAACAAGAACCTCTAGAACTCCAATAGAATAATAAACCCATGTGACAAGGACTTTGCAGCGTTTTTAATAATCGTACTTCCCCGACAACGCGGGAATGGACCCCGACAATCCGATTTTTAACTTTTTTCTTCCTCATACCAAAAACTTAATAGCAAAGGGGATTCTGTTCATCAGCTCAATCTAGGCGTGAAGAAGGAAGAGAAATGGCCGTATTCCGTAACGATGAAACGGTTTTCCCAACCTCCCACAAAAAGGGAGAAATGAATGACCCTGGCAATTTTCGTGGGCTTGAATTCATGGATGCAGGTGAACGTTTTTGCGGGGTTGCTTCTGGAAAGGTTGTCGAGATGGGTAGAAGGGAAAGGGATCCTGACTGAGTCATAAGCGGGATTTCGAGCAGGGTACCCAACGATGGACAACCTGTTCAGCCTATTCAACATAGTGAAGCTTAGGGAGAAACGGAAGAAAAAAACGCTGCAAATTATTACACAACGTTTATTATTCCCTGTATAGATGCCCCTTCTGCTTAGATCACCGTTTTCTGTGGTCAGTACCCTCGAGCTCTCCCCAAGGAAAGCCCTGAATCGAGTACTGGAGCCGGCTCGGTTATTAGCGTTTCATAAAAATGCGCGGGATTCAATAATTCAATCATTCATCATTTTTTGTAGTTGTTGATGAAAGTAAATAATAAACCGCTGTGTAATAATTTACCTGTATAGATGCCCCTTCTGCGTAGATAGTTTAATAAAGTTTTGTGTGATAATTTAGCGTTGTGTAATAATTTAGTCAACTAGTAACTTACAGAATAATAAACCGTTGTGTAATAATTTACAAATAATAACCGTTGTGTAATAATTTACCTGTATAGATGCCCTAAATCGAGTACTGAGCCAGCTCGGAAATTAAATTCGGGTTCTACATACTTTGAAACGGAAACCATCAAATTTTGAGGGGGTTAATTTTTTTTTTTTCCATGCTCGATTCCAAGGGTTCATTATTGAAAATAATAAACCAATACCTATATATTTTACCCTGACCTGAAGGCTGCTTATGATCACATCTCCAGAAGTGCGAAGTGCTATTGTAAACTAAGTACCTATGGAGTGTCAGCGAAAATGATTAGGATTCCGGAAGATCTGTATGAAGGAACAAGGATGGGATTTCGGACGGAGAGAGAGGTGGCTGAATATTTCGTGACAGGGTTAGATCTGAAGCACGGGTGCATGCTAAGTCCGCTGGCTTTCTCCTTGCTTATAAATGATCTGCCGGACTGCTTGTGAGGGGGGGGGGGGGGGGGGGGAGGGTGAAATTAGGAGAAATAACGGTGTAATGATTAATGTACGCTGACTATATCGCTTGATTGCGAACAGCCCAGCCTCATTGCTAGGGATGATTAATGACGTCACTCAGTACCTTCACACGTGGAATCTAATCTATACATATAATAAAACAGTGTCTGTTTGTTTGTCTGTTTGTTTGTTTGTTTGTCTCGGCATCAATTGAGAACGGCTGAACGTAGAAAGTTGCGGCTGGTACCATTTGACGCAGAATTTATCTGGGAAGGTTTATGAAAAATCCGCATTTGAATCTGTCCATCCGTTGAAACGCTATGAATGAAATACTACTAAAAAACGTGTTATAATCACTTCTATGAGGACGTTTATGCTTATAATAACTTTGAACGGTTGGACGTAAATCCGATTGTAATTAGATTCTGGATTCAGCTCGACGAGTACATTCAAGTGGTACTTCAATCAGGATGTTAGTGGGAGGGGGGTACAGGTTATGAGAGGGGGGGGGGGGGTCTACAGAAATTTCAAAACTACTTGACCAATTGGAGTGCAACTTTGGGAATTTGTTGTGTGAACATTGAGGAATGTTTCTAACCAGGTAGGGAGGGTTCATAGGATACGGGGGGGGGGGGGGGTTAAAGGCAGTTAGAGTTGGCATTGGGGAAGGTTTCTGATCAGTTGAGGAGGGGGGGATACAGGCATATTAAAATACATGACCGTTGGCTCCATTTATTTAAATCGCAGCAACACGCGTCGGTTCTACCGTTGCGAATCGCGGGTACACAGCTAGTCTTAAATATGGATAAGGCTCACATTATGATTCTCGGAAAAGTATGGTGGGGGGGGGGGGATATCGGAACGGGGGGGGGGGGGGTCGCTCGAGGTAGTAAAGGAATAATATTTATGTGTAGGTAAGTACCTGGGTGCCCACCTGACGTCGCGACTCAACTTGGAGACCCATTAAAAAAAATAAAATAAAATAAAATAAATAAATTTAAAAAAAGTAGCTGATGCCAAACGTGGGATGGGAGATGTGAGCGCGTAATTGGCCCACTAACCCCCAGCCAGGATTTGTGTACTTATAAGGCCCGGTTCAAAAAAAATGTGTAACCATGATAGTTACCTAACCCTGGGGCTACTTTCGATTTTTCGGGAACCCTGGGGTTCGCAGCAGCAGCGTTCAAAAAAGTTTTCTGTGGTAAGGTTACCTTGATAGAATCGATTATTTGGGAAACCCTGGTAACTTCAAATTTAGCCATGGATACTTCACGAGAAATCCACGTCAAACCGCACATGGACGCTATAAATCCATGAAGTTTGATTCATGGATAATATAGTTCCATGGAATATCGGCGTATAAAGCAACTTTTAGGCAACACTGTTGCTCATTCTAACCTAGATTCCGTGACTTCATCCTAGCATGATATTTAATAAATCCGTACTCTTCAAGTGCTGTAGTAATCGATCCTAGCAACAAATATTGCCTTTACTAAAAATACTTTCTATGTTTTTTAATTGAGTGATTTGTAGCAACACCTAGGTGTACGTTTATTCGGCGTTGCACCTGTTTGATGGAAATTTAAACGGGGGTAAACAAGGATAATGTGGGGTAAATCACACAGACGTGTTAGGAACAAGGATACCTATAATTTCTATTCACTACGTAATGGTTCAAAATATGCAATGAATCTTGAACGAAAGTCTTCACGCCCTTCAACCCTGCCACGTTCCCCAGGCCCTAGGGTTATTAATCATAGTTTCATCCAAGAGATGCTGAGTACCATCGTCAACATCAGGTAGTTATTCCTTTAACATGATTGCGATGTTGTGGAGAACTGCCTGCGTTCTGCCGTAGATATTTAAGGGCGTATTTCTTCGAGAACAAACGCGACTCCTTCCTTCGACAACCTGAAGCGATCGTAAAATTCCTTCTCACTCCAGGCGTCGAAGTTGGGATGTCTCGCTCTGATCCGATATCTTCTCGGTTCTACGACTAGCCCTAGTTCGACGAAGACGTCATCATCCTCATCGCTCGCATAATAGTTATAACGGTTCATTATTACCACAATAATGATAAATAGGACGGGATCTGAATGGTGCAGCGCAAATAGGAAAACCAAAAACAATGAGCAACCATCTTCGTTTTGAGAGTAACCATGGTTAACTTCTTGTAACCCCTCGAATAGCTGGGGTTACGTACCCATGGTAAAGTTTTCGATTTATCGCACTAATGATCGATTACTGAATTTTTTTGAACGCCACTTTCGTTACCATGGTTCGGAAACCTTAAGGTAAACTTCAACCCCAGGGTTACACTCTTTTTTGAACCGGGCCTAAGCCCCCTACTAAATGAATGGCTACTCAGATATTGCTCAGTATTGACGCTGCGCCCCCTCGAAGAGATAGGAGTTTGAAAGAGACAATAGATCTGCTTCTGCAAAATGCTACTTAACACATTTATTACACATTTTTGCGTCTATCGCCACTTACGTTAATTCCCAATCCTACCTAGGTCTCTCCAAGACAATAAAAATATGAAACGAAGGCGGTCGCGCGCGGAGTTTTGTTAAACGGCGCGGAATCGCGGTGCTGCTGACGTCTTTACTGAAAATGTAAAAGTCTGCTTACTGACCTCTGATCTTGCGAGTAATGTGAATACCATCTGGCGCCAGGTGCTGGCATACGCTTTGGGTGGTCCTCGCCGTGAGCGTTGTTGTACTGCAAGACCTGACCAAGGTCCTGAGGGTGCTGTCCGTCAGTGGCCTGGTGTGCTGGTGGGTCCAAAGGGGGTGCTGAATCCCCTGGGATCACTCCACGATTAATGACGTGGTTTTCGGGTCTGCAGCCGCTTTCAGTTTATTATTCTGTGAATAATACACCTATGTATTCGCTCAGCAAAAAATTTTTATAACACCACCTCAAACTTTTTTCTTTTCCGTTTCAAGGTGCGTAGATTCCAAAACGCAGCAAAGTCCTTGTTTATTATTCTATTGGATATACCTATAGAAATGCTGGCTGTTCATTTATTGTTGCTTTCATGTAAAATAATTGAAATAGCTATTTCCGATGGTTTCCACCCATTTTGGCCCCAAAAACTTGAATTAGGTACGCTCTTTTTTTCTTTTTTTCCAAATTATCTTTGATCAT
The DNA here is from genome assembly GCA_954871275.1 of Leptopterna dolabrata. Classification (NCBI taxonomy): domain Eukaryota; kingdom Metazoa; phylum Arthropoda; class Insecta; order Hemiptera; family Miridae; genus Leptopterna; species Leptopterna dolabrata. The sequence goes on along the minus strand of OX940975.1, from coordinate 77,971,860 downwards.
TGGTAGTGGCATTTAATCGTCTTGATCCACATGTTGACATTTTTCCTAGTGTTATTCTACAAATTGATGGTGATTTCAGACGATTTCGCAGGTTTTTTACTCATAAAAAATCAATTTTGGGAGCTGAACATCTGGTAAAACCTCAATTTTCAACTCTTTGGTCAAAATCGACTTCATATTCGGTCTTCTCGTCCCCCAAAACATGGAAAACGATACCTCAAAAACTCATTTTACTAATATGTTACTACAACACAAAAAGTACCTATTTTTATCCACATTTTCACTCATAACATCCCTGGGTATATTCCGATCGGGCTGAAAAGTTTCGGGACACAACTAGGGCCCAAATGGAGCATGTGTGCGAAAGAACGACTTTTTTAGACCGAAAATGAGGCCGGTACACGTGATGCGGTGGACGGACATTGCATTTTTGGAATCTACGCACCTTGAAACGGAAAAGAAAAAAGTTTGAGGGGGTGTGTCGTGAGTCCCTCCCGGGAACACTCCTCTAATTTAAGTTCTCACCAATATCCAAACGCTAAAGTTAAGTTTCCATCAATAAACGAATGAGTGGGGAGACAAGCCACAGAACCCAGGGTACACAACCTGGGGCCCCACCACCAACCCCTAACAGGGGGTTGGAGGGAGAGGCCTCCATTTCCTATAAAACCCTGGATCCTGGGGCTTTAGCTTCATTCGACACTTCCTCTAACCAGCTCTCTCTTCTCTCCTCTACCTTGCTCTCTCTTTCTCTTCCTCTCTCAAAAGATCCTAGATGTCGGTGGATATCCGCCGCCTAGACAAAACCTCCTTCTTCAAAAGATCCTAGATGTCGGTGGATATCCGCCGCCTGGGCAAATTCTATCACTCACCTCCACCTTCTCACTCTCCCAAAAGATCGTAGATGTTGGTGATAACCGCCTGCGCATTTCCTCACGCCACCGTGATGAACCAATTTTAAATTCATCACAGGGAGTTATAAAAATTTTTTGCTGAGCGAATACATAGGTGTATTATTCACAGAATAATAAACCAAAATGCAATGTCCGTCCGCCGTACGCCGTACGCCGTCCGCCGTATCACGTGTACAGGCTTCATTTTCGGTCTAAAAAAGTAGTTCTTTCGCACACATGCTCCATTTGGGCCCCAGTTGTGTCCCGAAACTTTGCAGCCCGATCGGAATATACCCAGGGGTGTTATGAGTGAAAATGTGTATAAAAATAGGTACTTTTTGTGTTTTAGCAACATGTCAGTAACATGAGCTTCTGAGATATCGTTTTCCATGTTTTTGGGGACGAGAAGACCGAATATTTATGAAGTCGATTTTGACCAAAGAGTGGAAAATTGAGTTCTACCAAATGTTCAGCTCCCAAAATTGATTTTTTATGAGTGAAAAACCTGGGAAATCGTCTGAAATCACCATCAGTTTGAATAATAACCCTGGAAAAAGTGTCTTCACGTGGATTAAGACGATTAAATGACACTACCAATGATCAAAGATAGTTTTAAAAAAAGGAGCGTACCTAATTTGTGTTTTACGGACCAAAATTAATGGAAACCATCAGAAATAGCTATTTCGATTATTACGCATGAAAGAAACAATAAATGAACAGCCAACATTTCCGTAGGTGTGTCCAATAGAATAATAAACCCATGTGACAAGGACTTTGCAGCGTTTCATGTTCTGTGATTTGGTGGGAGATCATTTTCCCCTCCAGGTCGAATTCAGCCGTACAGCTGTGGGAGGTGCTGCTGATTGCGGGCGTGTTCGTAACTGGCTGATCGTATTACCCAGTATGTGCTGCGGCACTCGGTGGTAATTGGAATTATTCTTGGTTCCAAAGGTTATCCTCAAGACCTGTTTTCGGCGAATAATGTTTCGAATAAGGGAGTTGCGACATGAAAACAACGGTTGGCCGAGTTAGGCGGCTATTTCGTAATCCCTGTTCCAGATAGGTTTTCCTTAATATTGGGTTGAACTGGCTTTCCCGAATGTTGGATTGATTCAATTATGGCTTGTATGTAAGTCGTACGTTGGCCTATACGTATGCTTACAGGAGAAGTCTGGGGAACCCTAATAAAGAAGCGAAGAGCCCCTTTGGAGGTAAAACAACAGGTAGCCACAACGCGCTCAATGATTTGTTATGGCGCACAGGTATGGGAACATCCAAAATATGAAAGATAGAGGCATTACAACGATACTTCCTCAAAACGTCTGCCAATTCCAGTAGGCAGTATAGCTTCCTCTCTTGAATCACATGAACGTACCTATAGAATAGTTGGGTAGGTTCGTTTTGATATGGGACCATCTGTGGCCAACCCGTGTGTACCCTCAAAATTGCAGCTCTCTACGACTATTTTTTGCGTAGTTAGAAGCGCTACAAGGAAGGTGGATGCGCAGACGAAAGTTACACTACGATTCCAATGAAATTCATAATGGAACTGTGTATTATTCCTAATCGACCCTCCAAATGTGAACTCATTTCAACGATATTTAAGGTAGTTATGGCCGTATCAATTATTTCACGTTTGCGCATGCGCGGGCGGAACGATTTCTGTAATTCTGAAACGGCAACATCTGCGATCCAACCCATGGATACCCTCAAAATTTCAGCTCTTACGACTGTTTTTCGCATAGTTAGAAGCGTTAAAAGGAAACGGTCAACATTTCATGTTCACGCATGCGCAGACGAAAGTTACATTACGAATCCAAAAAACTTCATTTGGAACTATGAAAGTATTATTCCTGATCGACCCTCCAATTTTGAACTCATTTCAATGATATTTAAGGTTGTTGTGAGCGTTCCAATTATTTAACGTTTGCGCATGCAGAGACTAAAGTTACTGTAATTTTTCAATGATTTTGGTATAGGATCATCTGTGACTCAGCCCGCACCTACCCTCCAAATTTCAGCTCATTTCGACCATTATTTCGGGTAGTTATGGGCGTTACAAGGAATTACCACTGACAGACAGACACGGAATCAAAAATGTTCCTGGATGTTTAAAACGCAAAATGGTAGTGGAAATTTTCATTTTGGAGGACATAAATTGTTTTTACTCGATCACGAATCCAAGACTTCGTGAGGAAGCAAAAACTACTGGCCCTACCTAGTAATACCTCTCCAATCCTCTCATAAAGCGGGTTAGGATCTCCATTTCTATACACTGAAACTCCAGATAGATTATGTCGACTAAGTACCACAGCATACGTACAATCCAGTACAGGTATCCTTTCTTGAATTTGTCAGTTAAATAGAGCTTGCGTACCTACTTGATCCATTTCAGGGGTTCTTTTTAATTTTTGCTACACCTTGCATGCCGTTCAAATAATTTTCAGAACTTCTGGTGGAAGATACAGGAGTATCATTAAAAGAAAACGCTGTAAATTGTAACACAACGGGTTCAATATTTACCTGAGTAGATGCACCTTCTGTATAGATCACTGTTTTCTGTGGTCAGTATACCAACCCTCGTGCTGCCCCAGGAATGCCCCAAATCGAGTGCTGTAAGCAACCGAGCAAATACTGTTTCATAAAAATATGCGGTTGATTCAAGAATATTCTATTATGTTATTTGTTGTCATGTATGAAATATAATTTAGTTTAAAAAACGCTGCAAATCCCTGCACAACGGTTTATTATTTTGTATTGAATACCCTTTATATAATATGTACTAGCCTATTATACACATTATGTAGATCGCAGACCCTCCGTAGGATAGTACCCAACCCCGTACTCCTTACTAGGTAGACCTATCTAACTCACGAGTTAAATGTTGCTAAAATAATTCTATCAATGACAAACAGTAACTAAAACGGCAAAAAGAAACGCAAATAATGAAGTTCTGAAGGAAAATTGTTGATGTGGAGTGAAATAGATGCCCCTTCTGCATAGATCACTGTTTTCTGTGGTCACTATGTACCCTCGTGGTCAAGTATAGTGAATCATTGTGTAATACTCTCCCATCGGTAATACTTCAACGGTTGTTCAAGTTGCAAAAGTATCGATCAACAAAATCCAGCCCCTTCTTGGTAGATGAACCGTTGTGTAATAATCTACCATTGTGTAACAATTTACTTTTGCGTAATAATTTATCGTTGTGCGATAATTTGCCGTTGTGTAATTATTTCCGTTGTGTGATTATTTACCATTGTGTAATAATTTACCCATCAATAATACTTCAACGTTTGTTCAAGTTTCACATGTATGTATCTTCCAACAAAATCCAATAGTCCATCACTTATCAAATGAAATAATATCCCACAACAACCAACTTGACTTCATAAAGCCATCGTTGATTTTAATCAGGTGCTCCCTAGTGATGATATCCGGGCCGGATTTGTACCGTTTGATTCACGATCGCGTTGACGAAGCTTTTTGGTCCACACGTACAATGCTCCGGGTGGTCTCAAAACTTGTTTAGCTCAAGACAAATTTAATAACGTAAAAAAAACCATACCTTTCTATCGAAAGTTTTCGAGCTACGGCGTTCTGAAAATTTCAACCCCTATTTTGAACCCCTTACTGACAGCAACGTCGAGCTTCGAGGACCAACTAGACCCCGAACGGAACCTATAACCAGAATTTCAACAATTTTTTTTTCATGTTATCTAACAAATGTGCGGCGGACAGACAGAAATTTTGATTTATTATTTTCAATAATGAACCATTGGAATCGAGCATGAAAAAGAAAAATTCTAACCCCCCCTCAAAATTTTATGGTTTACGTTTCAAGGTATGTAGAACCCGAAAATGCAATAAAAATATTTCTGTCTGTCCGCCGTACGCCTTACTGGCCACTTTTCTTAGTTAACATGAAACAAAATTGATGAAATTCGGGTTATAGGTTCCGCTCGGGGTCTAGTTGGTCCTCGAAGATCGACGTTACTGTCAGTCATCTCTAAGGGGTTCAAAATAGGGGTTGAACTTTTCAGAACGCCGTATTTCGAAAACTTTCGATTGAAGGGTATGGTTTTTTTTAACGATACTAAATTTGTCTTGAGCTAAACAATTTTTTGAGACCACCCGGAGCATTGCACGTGTGAACCAAAAAGCTTCGTCAACACGATCGTGAATCAAACGGTATAAATCCGGCCCGGATATCATCACTAGGGAGCACCTGATTAAAATCAACGATGGCTGTGTGAAGTCGAGTTGGTTGTTCTGTGATAATATTTCATTTGATAAGTGATGGACTATTGGATTTTATAGGTAGGTACTTGTGAATCTTTAACAAACGTTCAAGTATTGTTGTGGGTAAATTATTTCACAACGGCAAATCATTACGCAACGGTAAATTATTACACAACGGTTCATCTACCAAGAAGGGGCTGGATTTTGTTGATCGGTGCTTTTGCGACTTGCACAAAACTTGAAATATTGTTGATGGGTAAATTAATACATAATGGTAAATTATTGCACAACGGCAAATTATTACACAACGGTAAATTCTTTCACTACGGTAAATTATTACATAACGGTAAATTATTTCGCAACGGTAAATTATTACACAACGGTTCGTCTACTAAGAAGGGGCTAGATTTTGTTGATCTTCTGCAACTTGAATAACCGTTGAAGTATTATTGATGGGCAAGTTATTACACAAAGTTTCATTATACTTGACCACGAGGGTAGGTATTGACCACAGAAAACAGTGATATATGCAGAAGGGGCATCTATTTCACTCCACATCAACAATTTTCCTTCAGAACTTCATTATTGCGTTTCTTTTTGCCGTTTTAGTTACTGTTTGTCATTGATAGAATTATTTTAGCAACATTTAACTCGTGAGTTAGATAGGTCTACCTAGTAAGGAGTACGGGGTTAGGTACTAACCTACGGAGGGTGTGCGATCTACATAATATGTATAGGCTAGTGTACATATTGTATTATATTGACGGGTTATCTATATACAGAGACCTGTGATCTTAACAGAAGTGTATTCTGTACAAAATAATAAACCGTTGTGCAGGGATTTGGAGCGTTTTTATTGCATTTTCGGATTCTACATACCTACCTTGAAACGTAAACCATCAGATTTTGAGGGGGGGTTAAATTTTTTTTTTTTTTTTTCATGCTCTGTTACAAAGGTTCATTATTGAAAATAATAAACCAAAAGTAGTAAGAAAATTCCTCCGCTTAGTTTGAAGAAAATTTCATCATCATCGGGCCATAGCTTCATGAGAAACTGAGTACCTCCGTTCCACATTCGTGCATGCGCACTGGTCATACTATGATCCGAGCGTTTTGAAATTAATAGGGGCCCATCTAGAAGTTGTACCGTCTACCCACCAAATTTGAGCAACATCGGCCATTTATTCATGTGAAAATGACTACTTTGGTTTCGAGTTCGCGCATTGCGCAACGGCCGTACCTACTAATGATCCAATTGTTCTTAGTTCATAGGGGAAGCTACACCCTCAACTACCCACCGAATATGAATCGCAACCTACGAACAAAATCCAAAATAACCATCTTCCTAAAAATGAAATAACATCACGGAACATCAACTCGATTTCATGCAGCCATCTGTGATTATAACCAGCTGTTACCTATTAATGATATCGGGGCTAATGTGGAGAAATGACCCGAATAAATCAATAAATCAGTGTCTCAATAATCGGTAAATTGACAGCGGGTGAACCAGCCACAACAACAATAACGACACTAGTTCATCTGGACAATATTGAGCTATGAGAGACGGATTTGCCAGTATTCAAATAAAGTGAACGGTTGTTTTAGCGAATTGTGAGGCAGAATGAAACTATTGCAATTTGTCCAACATTTTCAGAACATAAATTTTTGTAAAATTTGCATAGGAAAATCCGTTTCAGAGCATCCTGAATTCATCCCTAGATTTTGAAAAACATTTATATGTGTATAAATATGCATCTATGTATAACATACACCTATTTATATATTTATGTATGTGTTACTCCATACGATATCCGTCCTTGGGTAAATGATAAAAATCACAAATTTCGCCTAAACGTTCTTATTGCCAGACGAAAGGATGAGTTCGAAGTTGAGCAATTTTCATAAATTCTGAGGGGGTCAAATTTGAGTTTTTAGGGGTCGAAAATTAAAACGGCTAAAATCGCCAACAATTGATATAAAATAACTGACCGTGGTATGGAAGGGTGAGTAAAGAAAGAAAAATACCATTTCAGTTGTTCCACAGAATCGGGGTCAAATTTGGAACTTGGTGGGTCAAAAATGGGCGTTAAGGGATAAAATCAATATTAATTCACCTGACGTTGAGTGGGATGATGAATCACGGCGGATTGACTATTTCGATGCTGAAAACCTTTGGAATCGAGCATGAAAGAAATTTTTAACCCCCCCCCAGAAATTTGATGGTTTACGTTTCAAGGTATGTAGAATCCGAAAATGCGATAAAAAAATTTCTGTCTGTACTTGGTGAATGAAATTCTTGTATGCACTGTAGTATTGGTGCTGAACTACAACTTTTAACTTCCTGGCTCAAAATTCACATGTTCGGTTGTTGCTAACGCATATTGCTCGTGGAAATTCATTTTGAGTTGGTCAAAAATCTCGTAGCTCGAACTTACGATTTCCAATTTTCTTACACCATAAATTCCTTTGGTAAATTCAACAGTTTAATACGTTCCGTTGAAATCTCTCCTCTGTCCTAAACCTATTGACGCGTCACACTAAACGTTTGTGACCCACTGGAATAGAATATTTTCACAGAAAATTATTCTCTAAAACGATTTTCTGCTGGATGAATGGACTCCGTGCTTCGGTAGTTAGGCATTAACTTCACTCGCTGCATCCACATTATTCTAAGGGATGAGCTAGTGGACGAGTGGGTTCAAGCGCTGTGTCACTAGAAGGTTGAGATGTGTACTAAGGCCGTCTGTTCGAATCTCAACGCCCCAACATAGGGTAGCCATGTGTGAAACGGCACGTTCTGATCCAACCGAGTGAAGAAAAACGGAGTTATTGAAAAACGCTGCAAAACCCTGCACAACGGTTTATTATTTTGTATAGAATACCCTCCTGTTACAGATCACAGCTCTATGTATAGATAACCCTTCTATATAATATGATATGTACTATTCTATTATATACATATTATGTAGATCGCAGACCCTCCGTAGGTTAGTACCTAACCCCGTACTCGTTACTAGGTACCTACCTAAATCACGAGTTAAATGTTGCTAAAATAATTCTGCCGATGACAAACAGTACCTAACAAAAAGAAACACACATAATGAAGTTCTGAAAAGAAATTGTTGATGAGGAGTAAAAAAAGTTGCAAAAGTACCTACCAACAAACTCCAGCCCCTTCTACGTAGATGGTATAATGAACCGTTGTGTAATAATTTACCGTTGAGTAATGATTTACCGTAGTAATAATTTACCCATCAATAATACTTCAACGTTTGTTCAAGTTTCACTACCTACCAACAAACTCCAAAAGAGCCATCATTTTTCAAGCGAAATAATATCACAGAACAACCAACTCGACTTCAGACTCCGCCAATATAATCAGGTGATCCCTACCAATGATTGGCCGTATTCACAAATTCCTATTGTGGGCGCGTCTCTGGTTACGAGATTTGGTTTGAATTGTATACAATTTCATTCACACTGGAGTCGAAAATGCCTGTCGGTGCAAACTTCGGGGCCTTACTGTGAACGAACGGCTGGACGTACGATGCTCCGGATGGTCTTAAAAAACTCGCAAGTTCGAGAACTATTTAAAACCGTAAAAATATTTACGTAAAAAAATAGTATAGACGTTTTGAAAATTTCAACCCCTATTTTGAACCCCTTAGAGATGACTCACAGTAACGTCGAGCTTCGAGGACCAACTAGACGCCGAACGGAACCTATAACCCGAATTTCATCCATTTTTTTTTCATGGTAACTAAGAAAAGTGGCCCGTACGGCGTACGGCGGACAGACAGAAATATTTTTATTGCAGTTTTGGATTCTACATACCTTGAAACGTAAACCATCAAATTTTGAGGGGGGGTAAGAATTTTTTTTTTCATGCTCGATTCCAATGGTTCATTATTGAAAATAATAAACCAAAATAGTCTATTTCCACTAATACACAAAAAACGCAAAAAACACACCGGTTTCGGTGATCAAACCATCGTCGTTTTTTGCGTTGTTGGAAATAGACTATTTTTTCAATAACTCCTTTTGGTTTATTATTTTCAATAATGAACCATTGGAATCGAGCATGAAAAAAAAATTCTTACCCCCCCTCAAAATTTGATGGTTTACGTTTCAAGGTATGTAGAATCCAAAACTGCAATAAAAATATTTCTGTCTGTCCGCCGTACGCCGTACGCCGTACGGGCCACTTTTCTTAGTTACCATGAAAAAAAATTGATGAAATTCGGGTTATAGGTTCCGTTCGGCGTCTAGTTGGTCCTCGAAGCTCGACGTTACTGTGAGTCATCTCTAAGGGGTTCAAAATAGGGGTTGAAATTTTCAAAACGTCTATACCATTTTTTTACGTAAATATTTTTACGGTTTTAAATAGTTCTTGAACTTGCGAGTTTTTTAAGACCATCCGGAGCATCGTACGTCCAGCCGTTCGTTCACAGTAAGGCCCCGAAGTTTGCACCGACAGGCATTTTCGACTCCAGTGTGAATGAAATTGTATACAATTCAAACCAAATCTCGTAACCAGAGACGCGCCCACAATAGGAATTTGTGAATACGGCCAATCATTGGTAGGGATCACCTGATTATATTGGCGGAGTATGAAGTCGAGTTGGTTGTTCTGTGATATTATTTAATTTGAAAAATGATGGCTCTTTTGGAGTTTGTTGGTAGGTAGTGAAACTTGAACAAACGTTGAAGTATTATTGATGGGTAAATTATTACTACGGTAAATCATTACTCAACGGTAAATTATTACACAACGGTTCATTATACCATCTACGTAGAAGGGGCTGGAGTTTGTTGGTAGGTACTTTTGCAACTTTTTTCACTCCTCATCAACAATTTCTTTTCAGAACTTCATTATGTGTATTTCTTTTTGTTAGGTACTGTTTGTCATCGGCAGAATTATTTTAGCAACATTTAACTCGTGATTTAGGTAGGTACCTAGTAACGAGTACGGGGTTAGGTACTAACCTACGGAGGGTCTGCGATCTACATAATTATGCATAGAATAGTACATATTATATTATATAGACGGGTTATCTATACATAGAGCTGTGATCTGTAACAGAAGGGTATTCTATACAAAATAATAAACCGTTGTGCAGGGATTTGCAGCGTTTTTCTTTGAAATGGATTTCCACGATTTCGTCGCGAGTGATTTAGTTCGTACCAACCGAGCGGGCAGCCGATCACGTCCACGACGCCACTTCTTCCGGTGAAGTTGTAATAAAACGTGATGTCCTATTTATGAATATTTTTTCTGGGATGGAGATATTTATGCAAGCTTAATGGATTTTTATAAAAGATAAATATTATGAAATTATATAAAAAGTTCTTTTGAAATGAAATTAATAGGGGCACTGGTCTATAAACACTTTGTGTGTACTTTGGTAGTTAGCGGCTACAAAATGTCTGATTTGTCGGTGGGAGGGGGGGTTTTGCAAATGAATGTTGGGAACGGTTACCATCATTGAAGGCGGTGCAAGAGTAGAGGTTTTTCGACCCGTATCGAGTTAATAACACGGCGTACATGAATATATAATATATTATATTAGAACTGCTGGGCGGGCCGGCGCGGAGGCGGCAGCTATTGCTTTCATCTCGCTACTACCAACGCGTGAGGATAATTAAATTTTTTCCCCAGTTCACATCTCACGTGGATATTGTTTGTGAAACTCGAAAAATAACCCCCCCCCCCCCACCTCCATCACTTTCCATGTCGCTGTCACAGTTCACCTACAGTTTTTCACAGAGCGTCATAATTGGTTTTGTTAATTCTCCGTTGTCGGCAACAGTGGCTACCAACAAAAATTTTCATTCTAACGACGATGTGGAAACTTGCCAAGCTGTAACAATCCTCTGAGAGCAGTGTTAGCTGTGCACCGGAGGTCCGAACGAATTCGATGACGCGTGCGTCTGTATGAAGACATAACGTTGAACGGAATGTGGTGAAGGGGCGACTATCGATTCCGTCCCGAGCGGGTGAAGGGCGCTGTTGAGTGTATCGGAATCGTCCCGTACGAATCCGTTCTTATCATTGTCCTGTATCAGTATCGTCCGGCTAGAGGTCACTCATCGAGCGCACTATCCAAGTAGTATTTTTAGCGAATTTTCAATGAAAAAACCGTTCTAAAATCTCAAAATCAAAATTATAGATTTTCAAATTTGATAGGTATGTATACGTAGGTACTACATATATTATTTGTAGTGATTGGGAGTCGGATAGACGAGTCGATCGATTACGAGAGAATGGTTGTTTATTGATGGCACCCTGGCTCTTTTATATTCCCCTGACAAGACCAGAGGGGGGTCGGGGGGTCCCCACTCTGAGTTACAGCATGTTCAGACACAAATTGAGTTGTGGAGGAGCAGCCGATCACAACACTGCTCCCCCCAGAATTTAAGTAATTTTCAATTTTAATTAAATTTTGTTGTTGTCGCTGTGGCTGTGGCCGGGCGTGGGAGGTGCGTGTGTTGGGTCCGTTTGGGCTGTCCGGGTGGCTGCTGTGGTCGGTGTCGTGGGGCGGCGATGGGTTGTGGTCGATTAGTGGCGTGGGTGCCGGTGTGGGCGCGAAATGTCCCGCCGGTGCCGTATGTGGCTCGTGCGGTAGGTCGGGCGCTGTTGTCGGGGGCGTTGCGGCGTTGGCGGCGGTGCCGGCTTTGGCGACGTCGGCCGTGCCGGAGGCGTGGCGAAGGTGGACGTGCCGAGGTATGGGGTTTGCGTGGCCCGTTCCGTAGTTGCTACGAGGGCCTTTGCGAGGCTGCGGGCGTACGTTGCCTTCGTGGTAACGTCGGGCGAGGCTTGGACTGCGGCAGTGTGTTGCTGGGGGCGGCGTACCCCGTGGATGCAGCAGTCCGAGCACGTCCCTGCGTACGGCGGGAGTTGTAGGGTGACGGTTGTGTTTGACGGGGCGGTCACCGTCATAACCGGCGTACCTGGCGTGGTAGTCGACGGGCGTGGAGTCAACGGGCGGATGCCCGGCGGTAGCTGACGCGTGGGTGGCGGACGCTGCTGCGTCTTGTTGTCCCGGGGCCGCGCGTGGATGGGTATCGCGCCGGCTTTTGATATGGCCATAGCCTGGCGGATGGGGATGGGGCCATACCTGCCTGGCGGTTGTGGCCGGGTTGGCTTTCTCTTCGCCGGAGCCGGAGGAGACGGCGTGACGGCGAGGTCTCGGAGCAGCTGTGAGGCGGTAGGTGGCTTCGGCGACATAGCGTTGTAGTGGTTGATGTTCGTGGGCGGCGCTCGTCTTTATAGTCGCTGCCGTGGGGTGGGGTGCGTCGGGCGGCGTGTTGGGGGTGTTCACGGTGTGCGTGGGTGGGGGTGCCGGTTTACATCGGTCGATTGAGACTGATGGTGTGTGTCGATCGTCCGTGAGGTAAGTTATTGTTTTTCCATCGTTTGTCAACACCTGATGGGGGCCGGTGTAAGGTGGCTCGAGTTTACCCCTTGGCGTGTCTACACGCACGTACACATGGGTCGCTGTGCGCATAGTTGCTGGCACGTAGGACTGTGTGTAGTGGCGGTACGATTCGTTGGTGCGTAGGGGCACAGTTGATGGTGGCGGTTGAGTGAACAGATCCCCTGGGAGGCGTGGTGTGGCCGAGAAGAGGCGTTGGGCCGGTGAGTAGCCGTCGGGGCCCGGGCGGTTTCGTAGGCCGAGGAGGAGGCCGCTAAGTTGGGTGGCCCATGTGCGGGAAGTGGCTGTTGCGAGAATTGCGTCTTTTAGGACCCTATGTAGTCGTTCGACGAGGCCGTTGGCTTGAGGGTGGTAGGTATTTGTATGGTGTACCTCCGAGCCCATGGACGTGCAGTATTTATGGAATTCGGCTTAGGTGAACTGGGTGCCCTGGTCAGTGGTTACGCGTGCCGGGGAGCCGTAGCGGGCGATCCAGTGGTTGTGTAGGGCCGTAAGTGCTCGGGTGAGTCGGCGAGCGAGGATCGACGGTAGTTCGTCGTCGGATGTCGGCTGGAGGAGGGCGGTGAGCCGTGAACCATCTGAAGGTGCGTGTGTCGCGAGAAGGCGTGTTTTGAGCGTCTGGTAGCTACTGGTGTTCGAGGGGCTGATGTCGGCGCAGAGGTCCGCTTGTCGAGGTTCGAGAGCGAGGAAGGCTCGGGTGAATTTCGCATGTGGCGTCGTGAGGCCTTCGTGTGCGAGGATGATCTCGAGTTGGGCGAACCAGACGTGCGGAAATGCGGGGTCAAACGGCTGGAGCTTGAGAAGTGAAGGAGCGCTCGCTTCGGGTGTCTTGCGGTTTCTGCTCGGTCATCTTCGTTTTCTTCGTAGGTGCCAGTCCGTTGAGGTGTCAGCAGGAAGTGTGCTCGGCGCCGGCGTCCGTTTCCTTATATAAGGATCGGTGATGGTGGGGCGAAGTAGCGGGAGGCGCTGCGATAGCCGTCGAGGCGGGCGTCAGAGTGGGGCGCCGCTGTGGCGTCGGTGGGGGCCGCGCGTGGTGGGGCTCGTTGAAGCGGAGGCGGGGCTGCGACGCTATCAAACGGCGGGCGCTGGCGGTGTAGCTCACACGTCGGATGTCACCAGTGTAGTGATTGGGAGTCGGATAGACGAGTCGATCGATTACGAGAGAATGGTTGTTTATTGATGGCACCCTGGCTCTTTTATATTCCCCTGACAAGACCAGAGGGGGGTCGGGGGGTCCCCACTCTGAGTTACAGCATGTTCAGACACAAATTGAGTTGTGGAGGAGCAGCCGATCACAACATTATTATATTGAATTTTTTGTTTAGTTTGACATTTTTAAGTAAATGCATGACTGGAATTTTTAGAACGGTGTTCCACGACTCTGAAGAAAAAAAAAAACATTATTAGTAACATGGGCATGTGTATTTTTTCACGCTGAGTCGAACGCGAATTATAGGGAAGTTACAATTTTTCGGGGTAAAACTGCATTACAATTGTGTCTTCCTCTCAAAAGTCTTTTTGACCAGAGAGAATTTAGCAACGAAATCGAGCAACGGTCGATAACTCGGCCGGAAATTAGAATTTCCGGAAAGTTCTTTTTTCAGATTGTCAGATCAGTTCTGAGAGAGAATGCAGACTCCAACCTCGATGATGGGCGGGACGATATTGATACACGATGTTGATAAGAGCGGATTCTTACGGGGCGATTTCGATGCCCGGGGCGATTAGGATAGTCTTCAAACGGGACGATATTGATGGGGTTTTGGCCATTTGGGGAGATGTCGATAAATCCCCTGGAGAAGCACCTACCAACAAACATTAAAAATTAAGCGCTTGCCTAACTTCTTGCAATTGATCCGAAATGTATTAGAACAGGGTAATATTTCACAAAACCATCAGTTGTTACCTGTCCCGAATCTATAAACGCCTGAACGTTCATCATAGTCGGTTGACCAGAGCCGTCGAAGTGTCACGCGGATACCTTCTAAATCTGATACGACTACTATCGGAGTTACTATTTGATTATGTTTTATGAACCTGGTATGGGATCACCTGGGGACTCGAAACGACCAAGAACACTGGTTCATGACAGAACACGTAGGCTTTTTAAACATCCCCCCCCCCCTCCGTAACTCGGCCCCCTGGGGGTCTCCGGGGTTGGTTTTTGGTACACTAAATCGCAAGTGGCCTTTGTGCACGTGTACCAAATTTCAACCCTCGAAACCATCACGTGCCGGAGTTACCGAAGTTTGAAAATCGCTACTTTTCAAGTTTTTGTACTTCTTTTTCTTTGACAGAGCTACATACAGCCTCACAGACATAATGGTTCGAGCTGAAATTTTGCGCACACATTCGTAATGCTCTTAGAAAATGAATTTTTTCGCCCCCACCCCATTCCACCGTGGAGGGGGCAGTTTCTAGGTGTAGGTTAGAAAGGGTTTTAAGAGCCGAAATTGGGCACATTTTTCCACTGGGGCTCCCTGACTAAGTGTTGAAAATCATAACCGGAATTATAGCTGTTTGAAAACGCTGAAATTTATAGTCAAATAACCTAATTATCGACGACATTACATTTGGAGCGCTGTAACTTTCGCGTATTATAGGTACTTTTAATCGCGTTTTATAGGAACTTTTCATAGGTACTGCAGAGCCTAAAAGAATTCCACAACTCCCATTGCCAAGAAATTAGGAAAAGTTCAAAACCTTTTTTGAAGATTAAAAAAATAATGTTGAACCAACTTTTTAGAAAATTTATTAAATTTTGAACAAAAAATTTAGAAAACTCAAAGAAAACGGAATAAACAATTTTTACTGGGAAAAAATGTTTACCTACTTGATCAGTGCAAAAATATGTGATATCCCCCTAAAAATGACCCTGTTGTAGAAATGTGCCCGTCAAGAAAACCTCTTCAGCCGCAAAATGGATTTATATCTGTCTCTGGGATGTTCATGTATAAACTGTTCCTTCCCCGTATATTGGATTACTGTATAGAAACCTGTTCTTTCCCCCCAAACGTTGAAATTGCTTTCAACGCTGTTTGGCGGGCAGCTTCCTTCCCCCCCCCCCCCGCCCCCCTCCACGGGTTTCTGTACACATATCCAACGAAAGCAAAGCACAGAGCATGTTGGTTTGGCGGGCAGATTGAATATCAATGTTTTTTGCGTCTGAGGAGTTTTTCTTGGCGGGTAAATGTTTACAGCATGGTTGTTTTTGGGGGGTTGTTATAAACTATTAATAATGCCATATTCATATAGGTAACAAGTAACCGCTTAAGTAGTACTCAAAAATATCCATGAAAATCATTATGCTAACTTGTTAGTACCTGTCAGCATGGCTCGTCCATGTGACCTACTGCCACTGGTAGAAGAAACGACTTTAAAAAAATGCCATTCTATAATTATGCAAGGGTTATCCAACTAATTTCGTGATAGATGGTTGGAGTATTACTACAGTTTATTATGTTACTATAACTCATTTTGCGACTAACTGGGAATGTTTATATTTTCAGGTGTATGCTTCTGATCGTATAACACGAAGGTAAATATTTATTACTATTATTTAGAATTTATCATCATTCTGTAGGTCCTTGATCCTGGAGTAAATATACTGAGCGGTACGCTATTAAGCGCTAGGCATAGTTATTTCAAATGCTGCAGTTGCGTGCATAAGTAATTCTTGAGCATTTCTATTCTCTCCCTTGTATACTTCTTTCATTCCTGGTTATTTCGGAATTTGTACTTTGGCAGATTGCAGAATTCTCCAAATTATCATCCAGTAGGTTGGTTTCTAACTCGTGAGAAGTATCGATAGTAGCACAATTAGCACAATATCGTTCAACGAACGGTATAAAAGGAGTGGTGGCGACTAGGGGATCCTCAGTCGCCTCAGAAGAGAGAGGTCGTCATAGGATATCCAATGCTTTCTCAACATCCGTTATACAATATGTGGTGAAGGAGTTGTCTGTCTACGACTTGAATCACTACTCATCACAGCACTGGATCTTCAAACCGCCCAAAGGACTTTATCCATGTTAGGAGAAAGATACGAGTCAATGATTGGGTTACTCGCCACCTAAATGTCACGTGGGAAGAAGATGTGGAATATAAAGAACTACCGAGAATCATGCACTGGACCGCCAACCACTACGATTTCATCATATATGAAGGGTCAACAGATGGCTGAGTTTCTACTTCAACAAACCTATACAAATTTACGGCCGACGTTTATCAATTTTTGAAAATGTTGGATGTCCCAAAATCACTATCTTACTTGAACCATTGAGTGTCATTGTGTACATCATAATTTTGATCCCACATTATGTACTGCCTATTGATCCAAGGCTATTGGTCGTTGGATTTTATGCAATAATTATCATTTACGAAGATTTTGTTTGAGAAGAAAACTTTATTATTATTTCTTCAGAAGAACGTTGTTACATACATTTATATTTTATATTGGTTTATTATTTTCAATAATGAACCATTGGAATCGAGCATGAAAAAACACCAAAATCGTAAACCCGCAAATCATCAGTAAACTGATGACGAGTATCTACACTGCATGCAGATACATCTGATCATGGATATGTCTGTTTTTAGCAGTAAGGGAGAAATAAAGTAATTTGCATAGAGTGATTGATGATTAAAGTCGTGAAAAAAAGTAAACTACACTGACAAAATATAATTTTTATTCATTCTAACGATATGCACTACATGTAGGGATTGATACATCAGTAATGCTGAGTAAAGTTGTGGTATGAAAAATATGAAATGTAATTCCTAGTTTGTATATGCTCGATGTGGCATGTGAAAAAAGCATCAATACGCGTGTTACTCCTTGTTGTTGAAATTTCTGGATCGTTATTCAGTTCAAGGTTGAATGTTTCCTTCATAAACTCAAGAAACTTCACACGGTCACCGCTCTTGAGATCAATATTCAAATCTCCACATAGAATCATTGCAATAAAATGGTATTCATTTTCTCTGACAAACTCAATTATGCCATCATATTCAGATCTTGGCACCAAATTACGGCTTCATACAGTGAATAGCATAGAAATTAGCTTCAGGTGCCACTCAGCTGATCCGGGTCCTGGGCAGTGTCAAGTTAAAGTCCTAAGGAGGCTACATACCAAATTACAGCTTCATAGAGTGAATTGCATAGAAATTAGCTGTAGGAGCAACTCAGCTGATCTGGGGCCTGGGCAGTGTCAAGTTAGAGTCCTAAGGAGGCTACATACCAAATTACAGCTTCATAGAGTGACTTGCATAGAAATTAGCTTCAGGTGCCACTCAGCTGATCCGGGTCCTGGGCAGTGTCAAGTTAAAGTCCTGAAGAGCCTACATACCAAATTACAGCTTCATATAGTGAATTGCATAGAAATTAGCTGTAGGAGCAACTCAGCTGATCTGGGGCCTGGGCAGTGTCAAGTTGAAGTCCTAAGGAGGCTACATACCACTTTACAGCTTCATAGAGTGAATTGCATAGAAATTAGCTGTAGGAGCAACTCAGCTGATCTGGGGCCTGGGCAGTGTCAAGTTAAAGTCCTAAGGAGGCTACATACCAAATTACAGCTTCATAGAGTGAATTGCATAGAAATTAGCTGTAGGAGCAACTCAGCTGATCTGGGGCCTGGGCAGTGTCAAGTTAGAGTCCTAAGGAGGCTACATACCAAATTACAGCTTCATAGAGTGAATTGCATAGAAATTAGCTGTAGGAGCAACTCAGCTGATCTGGGGCCTGGGCAGTGTCACGTTAAAGTCCTAAGGAGCCTACATACCAAATTACAGCTTCATAGAGTGACTTGCATAGAAATTAGCTGTAGGAGCAACTCAGCTGATCTGGGGCCTGGGCAGTGTCACGTTAAAGTCCTAAGGAGCCTACATACCAAATTACAGCTTCATATCGTGAATAGCATAGAAATTAGCTTTAGGAGCAACTCAGCTGATCTGGGGCCTGGGCAGTGTCAAGTTAGAGTCCTAAGGAGGCTACATACCAAATTACAGCTTCATAGAGTGAATTGCATAGAAATTAGCTGTAGGAGCAACTCAGCTGATCTGGGGCCTGGGCAGTGTCACGTTAAAGTCCTAAGGAGCCTACATACCAAATTACAGCTTCATAGAGTGACTTGCATAGAAATTAGCTGTAGGAGCAACTCAGCTGATCTGGGGCCTGGGCAGTGTCACGTTAAAGTCCTAAGGAGCCTACATACCAAATTACAGCTTCATAGCGTGAATAGCATAGAAATTAGCTTTAGGAGCAACTCAGCTGATCTGGGGCCTGGGCAGTGTCAAGTTAGAGTCCTAAGGAGGCTACATACCAAATTACAGCTTCATAGAGTGAATTGCATAGAAATTAGCTGTAGGAGCAACTCAGCTGATCTGGGGCCTGGGCAGTGTCACGTTAAAGTCCTAAGGAGCCTACATACCAAATTACAGCTTCATAGCGTGAATAGCATAGAAATTAGCTTTAGGAGCAACTCAGCTGATCTGGGGCCTGGGCAGTGTCAAGTTAGAGTCCTAAGGAGGCTACATACCAAATTACAGCTTCATAGAGTGACTTGCATAGAAATTAGCTGTAGGAGCAACTCAGCTGATCTGGGGCCTGGGCAGTGTCAAGTTGAAGTCCTAAGGAGGCTACATACCACTTTACAGCTTCATAGAGTGAATTGCATAGAAATTAGCTGTAGGAGCAACTCAGCTGATCTGGGGCCTGGGCAGTGTCACGTTAAAGTCCTAAGGAGCCTACATACCAAATTACAGCTTCATAGAGTGAATAGCATAGAAATTAGCTTTAGGAGCCACTCAGCTGTTCCGGGGCCTGGGCAGTGTCAAGTTAAAGTCCTAAGGAGCCTACATACTAAATTACAGCTTCATAGCGTGAATAGCATAGAAATTAGCTTCAGGAGCCACTCAGCTGATCCCGGCCCTATGCTGCTTAAAGTGTAAGTCCTAAGGAGGCGACATGCCAAATTTCAAGCCTCTACCACCACGGGAATTGCGCCAAAAACGTTCACAGTATTCAGTAACTTCAGTAAACTGTATAAATGAAACTGAGTAAGAAATTATCTCCTAAAAAAAACACTCCCTGTAAAAAAAGATGCCAAGCTACAAAAGGTGTGATATCCAGGTTGTGCCAAGCACTGTGCCTAATAATCTTCCGTCCACATCCGACAGTTCATTTTCGACGTTAATTTTGAGGTATAGACTAGACTTAGCTCACAGGGTGAGGAGTGAGTTAATCTTTAGGAAGTGTGCTGCTTGGCCGGTCTAGTTACTGATCTATTCAGTTCCTACACGAAGGATTCGAAGCCATCAAAATTAATGATTCACATGCTATGTGCCTGATATGTCGTAGACAGACAAGCAGCACACTTCCTATAGATTAACTCACTCCTCCCCTCAAAATTAACGTCGAAAATGAACTGTCGGTTGTGGACGGAAGATTAGTAGGCACGTAGAATTTGAATCATTAATTTTGATGGCTTCGAATCCTTCGTGTAGGAACTGAATAGATCAGTAACTAGACCGGCCAAGCAGCACACTTCCTAAAGATTAACTCACTCCTCACCCTGTTAGCTAAGTCTAGTCTATACCTCAAAATTAACGTCGAAAATGAACTGTCGGATGTGGACGGAAGATTATTAGGCACAGTGCTTGGCACAACCTGGATATCACACCTTTTGTAGCTTGGCATCTTTTTTTACAGGGAGTGTTTTTTTAGGAGATATCACAAATTTTGAAAGGTCGCAAGTAAGTTTCGAAGCTGAAATCAATGTGGCTCAATGTGGCGCAACAATATCCGAAGCCTGAATGAATGTGGTGCAACAATATCTGATCCGAAGCCTGAATCAATGTGGTGCAACGACGATATTCTCACACAAGCAATGCTAAAAATGCTTGACACTTCACATTGGAAAGGGTGGACCTCCCGTTATTCGCCATGTCACTTCGGCGTTAGTTTTTAATTTTCGTTTTGATGGACACACCCAAAATCACTTCACGCATTAACATGATTTGGATCGGTACTAAATTTCATAAAGATCGGTCTAGGGAAGAGGGTATATAAGTGGCGTGACAAAGAATGGGCGGAACAAACAAGCCCCCATCCCCCGGAACCCCCCCTTTGCTTGTGCGAAAACGGTTACAACTCCCAAAAGGTACTTCACCACGCCAAACCTGATCTACATACCAAATTTCATAAACATCGGTCGAGGGGAAACGGTAGAAGTGGCGTGACAAAGAATGGGTGGAAAAAAAGGAAGCCCCCTCCCCCGGAACCCCCCCTTTGCTTCCGCGAAAACGGTTAAAACTCCCAAAAGGCACTTCACCACGCCAAACCTGATCTACATACCAAATTTCATAAACATCGGTCGAGGTAAAAGGGTTGAAGTGGCGTGACAGAATGGGTGGAAAAAAAACAAAATGGGAAGAAAGTCACCAAACACGTATTTTGAGCCCTATTTTTCGCAGGTTTTCGAAACACCTACCGCTTTGAATTTGGTGTCAGGCGGCCTGTTTGCCCAATAAAATATAGAAATAACGGGGAAGGCCCGGGAGGGGGCCAAAGTTGGCCCGATTCTTCGCTCAGTTATATTAGGCTCTGGGGCAGCCGGGCGCGGGTTCATGCTTGGCATCGCTCGGATACCGCCTCGCTTGATAACAATCAAATGTGATAAGAGCGCTAGTGTCACGCATTTCCTAGTATTAAACAGCGTCATTCGGTCGTGTTGGAAATCTTTTATAGAACCTATGCATTCATGTTTCTGCCAAACGAAAATTTTTTTTATAGTTCGATCAAATTAGTTTAGGAATGTAGCCAGGTGCGTAAGGAGGGGGAAGTTTGTAGCTTGAGATGTGTACATTTTTCACATAAATCAAGAGCTTTCCAACGAGTGGCGAACGATTTGTGTGCGATGAAAATTGCGGAAGTTACATTTACATACCAACGGGTTGGTTGTACGTGAAAATCGACCGAAATAGAAACGTTGCATTTTTTTGTGTCCCAAAATTTTGCAAGACCCCAGGCTAAGACATATCCATGTCAAAAAACTCTTACCCCCCCCCCCCCCCCCCCCGCCGTCAAAATTTGATGGTTTACGTTTCAAGGTACGTAGAATCCGAAAACGCAATAAAAATATTTCGGTCTGTCCGCCGTACGGGCCACTTTTCTTAGTTACCATGAATAAAAATTGATGAAATTCCGGTTATAGGTTCCGTTCGGGGTCTAGTTGGTCCTCGAAGCTCGGCGTTACTGTCAGTCATCTCTAAGGGGTTCAAAATAGGGGTTGACCTTTTCAGAACGCCGTATCTCAAAAACTTTCGATTGAAGGGTATTTTTTTTACTTTATTAAATTTGTCTTGAGCTAAACACTCTTTTGAGACCACCCGGAGCATTGTAAGTCCAGCCGTTCGTGTGCACCAAAAAGCTTCGTCAACACCATCGTGAATCTAACGGTATAAATCGGGCCGGGATTTCATCACTAAGGAGCACCTGATTATAATCAAGGATGGCTGTATGAAGTCGAGTTGGTTATTGTGCGATATTATTTCATTTGATAAGTGATGGACTATTGGATTTAGTTGGTAGGTACTTGTGAAACTTGAACAAACTTTGAAGTATTATTGATGGGTAAATTATTACACAACGGTAAATTATTAAAACGGCAAATTATTACACAACGGTATTACACAACTGTTCATCTACCAAGAAGGGGCTGGATTTTGTTGACCGGTGCTTTTGCAACTTGACCAACCGTTGAAGTATTATTGATGGGCAAGTTATCACACAACGGTTCATTATACTTGACCCGGGGGTAGGTACTGACCACAGAAAACAGTGATCTACGCAGAAGGGGCATCTATTTCACTCCACATCAACAATTTTCCTTCAGAACTTCATTATTTGCTTTTCTTTTCGCCATTTTAGTTACTCTTCGCCATCGACAGAATTATTTTAGCAACATTTAACTCGTGATTTAGGTAGTGTGGGACCGTGGTTTCGAACTAATGAATTTGCGAACAGTTAATAAACCTTTTAATGAGTCAACGAACGGATGAAAGTTAATAACAAGGCGTTATTACAAGAGCGAGGTGAACACATTCGAAAAAGAAAATCGTAACAGTAATGAGAAGGTTTTCTCCGAACGCAGGTTACCCCGTTGGTTTTAAAGAGACCCAGAGCGAGCGCTAGTGTCAATGTCGAGTCTAGCGCGAGCAGGCTGAACTAAACCCGATCGATCCGAACGGCGGGTAATTTGAACTGGCGACCGTTCCTTGGCGTATTTAGAACAATTTATAGGGAGGCCTGGGGCCGAACATCCTCCCCCCCCAATAACGGGAGTTATTCGCTATCTTTAGGCAGGGGGCATAATTTGATCAAGGGGCGCTTCTTGAGACCTGAACCAGAACGGACTTCTGCTACTCTAGCAATGCCATCTGAACCTGGGAACAGACGAACAATAATGCCTAAAGGCCAGGACAGTGGAGGTATATTATCCTCAGAGATCAGAACAATATCCCCGATTTGAGCAGGACGGGAGGGGGTGAGCCATTTTTGGCGCTGCTGGAGATCTAGTAAGTATTCTCTGTGCCAGCGCTTCCAGAGATTGGAAACCACAGTTTGAACAAACCGCCATTTGGGCACAAGTTTTGAACTGACATTGGGAGGGTTACTATCAGGGAGAGCAGTTAAAGGCCTATGAACGAGAAAATGAGCGGGGGTAAGAACGAGAACGTCGTCGGCTGAACCCGACTGATGGACCAAAGGACGAGAATTCAGAATCGCCTCGATCCGAACTGCGATTGTAGAAAAGGTTTGGAGGGTCGGGACTTGATCACGTAGATTGACCTTGAGTAACCGTTTGGCTGACTTCACGGCGGCCTCCCAGAGACCGCCAAAGTGAGGCGCGCGGGGAGGAATGAACTTCCAGGTTATGCCGCGGAAGGCCAATTGATCAGCAATTTGGTTTTTGCTGTCGGACAGTAGACCTAATCGGCGCAGGAAGTTTGCGGAACCGAGGAAATTTCGACCATTATCAGACCATATTATGGAGGGGACTCCTCTGCGACCAATGAAGCGCTCCAGGCACTGTAGAAAACCATCCGAACTTAAATCCATGACCACTTCAAGGTGAATGGCTTTTGTAGTGAAGCATACAAATACCGCTAGGTATACGTCCAATTTCCGAGATCCTCTCAAGCCGGCCATGGTGATCGTAAATGGACCACAGAAATCGACGCCCACATTTTCAAAGGCGAACGATCTCTCTACCCTATCGGATGGCAGCTGCCCAAGAACGGGAGAAAAGGGTCTTGGTTTGACCGAAAAACATCTAGTACATTTTGCGAGGTGACGTGTGACCAGATTGCGACCGTTGACGACCCAGAACCGAGTGCGCAAGTGAGCTAAGGTGGCGCGAGGACCTACATGAAGGCAGCGTTCATGTGCTTGCCTTATGATCAAATCAGTGACATGATCTGATTGAGGTAATAGAGCTGGATGGCGGGTTTCATAAGATAGAGAGCTGTGTCGGAGCCGACCACCGACCCTTAAGAGACCGTCGGGGGCTAAAAAGATGGCCATTTGTTTCATGAGCTTAGTTGGGGGGCGATTTTTTTCAAGTGCAGCGAAAATTTCCGTGAAATGTCGGCGCTGCGCCCTCCGAACAAGAACAAGATCGGCTGAACGTAATTCTTCAACTGAGAGTGGACCAGAGAATGAACGTGGGGAGCGACAATTAGACTTGAACCGGAGTATCCATGCGCAAACTCGGCGCATACGTTCGAACGAGCTGAACTTTTGTTCAAATTTGGGATCGATGTCCACAGTTGTTGCTGACAGTAACGTGGACTTCCTAATTTCAGAACTTACTTCGGGTGAATTGAGATCGGGACGAACAGAACGTAGGGGCCAATTAGTCGGATCGGATGACAACCAAGCCGGACCATTCCACCATAGCGAACACTGTACAAGGTGATGCGGTAGCATGCCGCGGGAAGCAACGTCAGCCGGGTTGTCCTCGGAACGGATATGGAACCAATGAGAACGAGGTAAGAAGGATAGAGTTTTGGCGACCCGATTGCCAACAAAGACCTTCCAGAACGGGGCGGGATCAGCAGTAATCCATGACAGAGCGATGGTGGAGTCAGAACAGGCGATTAAATGATCATCAGGAACTTGCGGGAAGAGAGCTTTAATTTTTGAGAATAATTTTCCAAGTAACTCGGCGGCCAGTAATTCAAGCCTGGGGATCGACTCCTGTTTTAGTGGAGCTATTCTTGCACGAGCAGTGACCAATCGCACAGAACTGGATGAGGAACTAATGCCGACGTGATAAATGACGGCCGCGTAAGCCCTTTCTGACGCGTCGGCGAACCCGACCAGCCACTGAACAGAAGCCGACGAATTTGTGTATCGTGGGAGATTTAATTTTTCGAGCGCGCTCATATGTTGAGCAAGTTTGGACCAATCAAGTAGGATTGAAGAAGGCAGTGGTTCATCCCATTGGAACTTGGCATGACAGACCTCACGCTGCATGCATCGAGCGAAAACGGAAACAGGCATGACCCAACCTGCAGGATCATACAGCCGACCAATTTGACTAGCCAATTGACGTTTAGTTCTAATATTTGGAGTAGCGGGAACCTTGAAGATAAAGGAATCGGAACTGGGGCGCCAGACCAAGCCTAACATTTTAAGGGGAGCGTCTTCATCTGAACAGAGATCTATAGTGGCCGATTTACTGAGCAGGAACTCCTCGGGTATCCCAGAGAGCAATTCAGAACTGTTAGCTGCCCATTTTCGCAACTCAAGACCGGCAGAATTAAGGAGATCAATTAGTTCATTTCTGGCAGTAATGGCCTCGGCTAACGTCTGACCGCCACCGTGGGCGTCATCGACGTAGGTGTGGTGTAATAATAAATTTGAGCCGATTGGAAACTCTGAACTGCCGTCTTCCGCAAGCTGACGGATGACTCTGTTCGCCAAGAACGGCGCAGAAGCCGTACCATAGGTGACTGTACAAAGAGCGAAATCACGAATTGGCTGATCAGGAGAGTCCCTCCACACAATTCGTAATAGTTCGTGATCAGCAGGGGGGTGCTCGAACTGGCGGAACATCATTTTTATATCTGCAATGAACACATATTTGAACGATCTGAACCTAATGAGCAGCTCTGATATATCAGGTTGGAGCTTGGGACCTATGTGCAAGAGCTCGTTGAGTGAAACGCCTGTTGAGGACTTCTGAGAGGCATTGAACACAACGCGGATCTTTTCGGGGGGGTCGCCAGGACGATGAACAGAATGATGAGGGATATAATAATGAGGAACAGCGTACTTGGGGGGACCAATGGGCCTCATATGGCCAAGCTCTAAATATTCCCTCATGAACTCCCTATAGCTGTCGTAAAGAACTGGATTTTTCTCTAGTTTTACCTCCATTCGTTGGAGTTGTCGAACAGCAATGTGCTTAGAGAGACCTAGAGCCTGGGGATCTTGAGCGAGTGGGAGAGGAACTACAAAACGACCATCCGATCTGCGATAGTAATTTTTAGAGAACAACGTTTCGGCTTCTAATTCCGCCGGGGTTAGAGGGCTAGCATCATCAAGATCTTCTATCTCAAACATTCGTCGCAGCAAATCGTCAGTTTGATTATTGTCAACTGGCGGGGTTTCACTGACCGATAGTACATTGGAACATGGCGGATTGCGAGATAGATGAAGAGAGAGAGGAACAATATTAGACCCGTCTGGAACTGTAGATAGTTGAGAGAGCCGAAATAAAGGGATTGTGGAGCCGAGCTTCAATGACGGAGAAACTACAGAGTACAAGTTTCGAACTATTGGGGTTTGATGGTGAGAGCAGTGGTCAACAGAATTATTAATAGGACCACCCTGCTGACGTGGGAACAAGATCGGATCAATTGGAGAACTAACTTCAGAATTAGAATTTATTTTCGGCTTGAAACCCAGTTGTTTAGCCGCCAAATCCGAACCAAAGACCTTGTTATCGTCCGAAAATTGAGAAATTTTTGGTCTGAGTTCCGCTATTTTAAGGTCAGCCAATTTTTTGTAGGGCCTAATACCCCAAAGGCGCTGTGGTTTGGGAATTTCTGACTTAACAGAAGAACGCGATTTAATATTGATCGATTTTGTTTGAATGGGAGAGCGGGAATGAACTGACTGTAGCAGTGTAGAACTGGATTTATTAGGGGAGGACCATGGATAACGAGAAACCGTGTTGGGGGATGATGTAGGGGAATATTCTTGAACAACGACCTTTTCCGAAAATTTAACCCTACCGCGGGGCAGAGCTTTATCTGACCCTCCTAGAACCAACCAACCTAGATCGGACGCCAAGAGCCAAGGATCACACGACTGAGGACGTATAACATTGTGGGGAAGACGATCCGGGTGCGTGAAACGCATGAACAAGTCCACGCCCATAATTATGTCAACAGGAGCCCTTTTATAGAATTGTGGATCGGCTAAATAGTAAGAGCGGGTTTGAATGAAAGGCCATTGGCTAGGATCACATGATGCTGAAGGCGTTTGGACGTTTTGATCAATTATGTTTGCGAAAAAGGGGACGATCTGACCAAACTTAGTTTCTGCGCTCAAAGCAGCGGCGCAGGACGAGACATGGGAGCCTTTACCTATTCCCGAGAACGTAGTATGAGAACTGAACCTCGGCAATTTGATTTTGTCAGCAAATTTTTGAAAAATGACGTTTCCTTCTGAACCTGAGTCAAGAAGCACCCTTGCATTGAACTTGCCGATTTGTGAATGAAGAATGGGGATGACGGCGGTGGGGAGAAACCCGTTTCCAAAACGGTATTTCAATGAGGACCCGGTAGTTGTGGAAAACGAACGGGAAGAGTTTTTACGACCCTGATCTGATATTGTGCGGGGGTGCCTATAAGACCTAACAATTGGCTCAAACAGTGGGGGTGAGCCTGAACCTATCCCTAATTTGGAAGGCTCACCCACCCAAATGGGGCCCCTGAAATTGCTAGAACTAACCGCCTGATCGTGCAATGAGCCTGCCGAACGTGCTGGCAGGAACTCGTCACAGGTGGTCTTAGGTACTAACATGCAAGAACATTTATCGGCTGAGCCAAGACCGCCCAAATTAAAGTCAGCACGCCTACCTAGAGAGTGCCAGGAACAATGACCAGTATCAAACTTACCAGTGACCCTCTGAGAGCATCGTTTCGAAAGAAACGACCGAAATGAAGAAGAACGACTGAAATTTAAATTTTGAGAGCTGAAATTATTCGAAACGTGCTCATCAGAGGGGCACGACCGTCAATATGAGCTCGAGGAGCGTACTCCTGAGCTCTCAGATCGACCTGGAAAAGAACATGACCTGCTCAGGGGGCGGGACTTCCTACTTCTATGACCTAGAACCTTAGAATCCTCCTCATCTCCCCCTGAAATTGAACTATTAGACCTATCTGTAAAACCCATTAAATTGGAGTCTGGAGCATGATCCCGAACTTCCTCCAGAACATCCGAAAATCTATCTGGTGACCGCATGTGGTCATCTTTGAACAAAAGATCTTGAGATCGGGGAGGGGGGAGCCTACGGGATCCAATCCAATTTACCCCCGAACCTTCTGATTTTAATTGGGGACTGGGAACCGACCTAACATCATTTTGCCTAGCCCCAAACCTAATCGGCGATCCCCTTGGCGATGATGAGCGTGAAGGCGAGGCGTTGCGGCGAGGCTCTTCCAGGCGTCGTGAGTTGTCGTCCTGTCGCGTTTGTCTCTCGTCGAAGCGGTGATGTCTCTCGTATCGGCCATGAACATCCTTGTGGAGAAGGCTATGATGTCTTTTTCCGCAATATTTGCATGTTCTTTCAGATTTGCATTGCGCGGCTTGGTGCTTAAATGATAAGCAGTTTCTGCAGAGATTAGACAGTTCCACAAATGATTGCCTATGATCGATGTCCTCTTGTTTGAACTCGTCACAGAAGTAGAGGTAGTGCTGCCGGGAGCAGAAATGGCAACGAACTGGCTGAGACCTTGATGATCTTGCGTTGTTGTGACTTGGCAACTGACTTGTCGAGGACATTGATGAATGATCTTGCGGTAGATTTGACCTTGAACGAGGTGAAGATGTACGAACCAGTTTGTCATCAGGCCAGGAGCGAGGATGTAGTTGCAAAAAACTGAGTTCTCTCTCAACGAACTGTATCAACTCTGTATCAGTTGGAATGTGATCCCTTCTTTCCATTTCAGATCGGTTGAACGAATCTCGTACTTCGGCGGGTAGGCGATCAAACAAGGCCTCGAACAATAGATATTCTGACAAATCTTGCGTCGGCAGGCTCTTCATTGACAATGTCCAAGCCTTGGCTGCCGAGACAAATGATTCCAGCTCGGAACACGAGCGCTGTTGGACTGTAGGAATTGAACTTCGATTGTGATAAGTACATTGAGCAACTCTGTATTGCCCTGTATTTTCTGCGACCAGTAATCTATATACCTCGGCGTAGTTCTCGGCTGATCCTTCCAAATGATTTAAGAATTCCTTTGCCTGACCAGAGAGCTTTGATTTAAGAGCCGCAAATTTTATATCTTCTGGTAAGTGCGGAACGTCGTGAACAGCTCTATCATAAAGCTGCTTAAAATTGCGAAATTTTGTCAAATTTCCTGAATAGATCGGAACACTGGCTAACATTGTGGTCATGAATTGGTGCGCCGACAGAACTGCGGCGGGGTTATTTTGATCGAGAGCTGGTTGTTGAGCGGTGGGAGGGGCGTTGATTGGAAGTTTTCCAGACATGACCGAAGTTATTATGTTTATTTTTTCAGTCAACTGATCAACCTGCTCCTCTGGCATTGTACGGTTTGCCATGAGAGTGTCAATGAACTCAAATCCAGTGGTTATAAGCTCTTCGATTCTGGTTGTGACTGGAGGGGAAAATGAGGTGAGATCCTGATTGCCAATGAGAGCTGAAGACCATCGTGAAATTTGCTTATAAAGTTCGGCGTCATTGGCCGAAAACAATGTCACAACTGGGTTGGGGAGGGTAATTTTTGATAAACGACCGTTTTCATCCATGACCAGGCACAGAACGAAGGAACAAAAGAGAGATCAAAAGGTACTTAGCCAAACACAGAAGGCTTACGTCGATGAACTGCGTTCTTTTGAAAACTGATGACGTCACTCGTTGATCACGTTGCCCAAGAACAAAGCAGATTTCCCCAAAACCCAAAAAGGGAGATAAAAATTGCCCTGAACGAAAGGTGAGCGGTCTGATTAGTAAATGCAAAGATCAATTTAATGATTATCGCGATCAATTTGCGTTGAACGACCGAACTGAACACCGCGCACGCGGAACGGCGGAACTGAACACTGTCCACGGATATTGTTCCCGGGTTTCGGCACCAGAAATGTGGGACCGTGGTTTCGAACTAATGAATTTGCGAACAGTTAATAAACCTTTTAATGAGTCAACGAACGGATGAAAGTTAATAACAAGGCGTTATTACAAGAGCGAGGTGAACACATTCGAAAAAGAAAATCGTAACAGTAATGAGAAGGTTTTCTCCGAACGCAGGTTACCCCGTTGGTTTTAAAGAGACCCAGAGCGAGCGCTAGTGTCAATGTCGAGTCTAGCGCGAGCAGGCTGAACTAAACCCGATCGATCCGAACGGCGGGTAATTTGAACTGGCGACCGTTCCTTGGCGTATTTAGAACAATTTATAGGGAGGCCTGGGGCCGAACAGGTAGGTACCTACCTAGTATCGAGTACGGGGTTAGGTACTACCTACGGAGGGTCTGCGATCTACATAATGTGTATAGAATAGTACATGTTATATTATATAGACGGGTTGTCTATACATAGAGCTGTGATCTGTAACAGGAGGGTATTCTGTACAAAATAATAAACCGTTGTGCAGGGATTTGCTGCGTTTTTTCCCCCGGAATAAACTTCGAAAAAGAGTCCTTGTTGTTTTGATTATTTGCTCATCCTATAATGTTGTGGAAAAATTCATATTTTCGTAACTGTAATTGCCGAAACTTAGAGAGCTTAATATGCTTCGACTCCGGTGGTAGTTTTGGTTAATTATTTTCAATAATGAACCTTTGGACTCCAGCAAAAAATTTAATACCCCTACAAAATTTGATGGTTTCCGTTTCAAGATATGTATATCCCGAAAATGCAATAAAAAATGCTGCAAATTATTACGCAACGGTTTATTATTTACCTGTGTAGATGCCCTTTCTCTGTAGATCTCTGTTTTCTTCGGTCAGTACCCTGGAGCTCCCTAGGGATCTGCCAGTACCCACTCTGGAGGTCTAACGTCGAGAACCAGCAACTCCCTGATAGCCCACAGATCAACTCGTCAATCTTTGGCAACGGGTGCGAATCCTTCCTGGTGACGTCATTCAGCCGCAGGTAATCAATGCAAAATCGAGTGTTGCCGTCTTTCTTTTTAGCGAATTTTCGAAGAAAAGGAAGCTATTGTTCTCGGTCCAAAATTTTTAATACTCGAATTTCCGAAAGATTTTTATACCAAAATCCGTTTCAGACCATCCTGAATTCACTGCCGAAAGACACCAAAAATTATATGTATGTATATATATATATATATATATATATATATATATATATATATATATATATATATATATATATATGTATGTGTCATTCCAGACGATAACTCTCGAAAGAATTGAGATAAAAAGTTCAAATTCGCACGAAAAATCTGTCTTGGCAATCGACAGGCTAAGTTCGAAGATGGGCAGAATCGGGTCACTCTAAGGGGGAGTTTTGGGGAGTTTTAGGGGGGGAAAATTACCCATAAATTCCCAAAATGAAAAAGTCTGACAAGTGACACCTCATTTTAAAGGTTTTTGTACGCTGAACACGATGGTGAAATCAGAATTGCGATATCTCATTCCATTCTCAAACTGGAGCACTTTGAAGATGAAGGAACGTGGTTATTTCTTGAGATGTTCTTCCTGGTTCGTCTGCTCTAATCTGATAACGGAATGGGATATCGCAATTCTGACTTCACCATCGTGTTCAGCGTTGGAAAATCTACAAACCGAGGTGTTACTCGGCAAAAAATGGAACAAAAAATTTGTTACGTATCCAATACCTACTCTTCTGGTATTCAAAACATTTTTGATTTCCCCCTCCCCCTCCTTCCACCCCAAATTTTACTTTGCGTAAAACTACTCCTGTTTTAATTTTGTATGGTATCAAGTTGGGAAAACATTGACCGAAAATTAATTTTCAGAAAATTTTAGGCGGAGGAGGAAGATGCGGAAAACTTCGAAAATTCGCTCTTATAGCCATGCTGCATGACTGTGGTTTTTACCAATACTATTGGGCTAGCCCAAGGGCTCTTGGATGGCTTGATGATTCCGTTTTTTTCCATGTCTGCCACTAACCTGTCAACTTCACCAAGACGTATAGGAGGGATTCGTCATGGAGCTTGTCGAATTGGATGTTTGGTACCAACGTCTATGGTATGCGAACAGCCTTCAATCCGTCCCATGTCGGAAGCGTCCTTGGCAAAAATATCGGCAAACTCGATGATGAGTTGTCTTATTTCATCTAGCTGTTCTGATGCCAATGTCTCTCCCAACCCCAACGTCTTCACGTGGTCTGGCAATCCTTCAGCGCATTTTGACGCTAGCATGCAGCGTAGAGCTGCCTCCCCCTCTTCGCCCAACGTTTGGAATCCGCCGCATGCTTCTTGTCGCTGTACCAACCAGCATCCTTCTTCTTCTGCCCCTAACACAGACAAACGTTTCCCACCGGCTTGGATGACTGAGTTTGCTGGATCAATAATGCAGTTATGGGCCGCCAAGAAGTCTAATCCCAGTATGCATTGGTCCTGGATATTGGCCACAAGGCATGTATGACTCCTTAAGCGGCGTCCATCCCCTATGTCAAACTGTAGGTCCACCTCCCCCAATACAGGAACTCTCTCTCCAGAAACTGCACGCAGACATATGGAACCAGCCGAGCCCAACTGAGCACCAAGACGTCGCATAATGTCACTGTTCACAATGGTTCGTGAAGCCCCTGTATCCACCACCAGTTTACAAGGTTCTCCATTAACCCTTCCTGATAAGGCAAGGGACATGAAGGATGACTCGCGGTAAACAACATCATTATATTTGCTAGTTTCGTCAGTAACAGAAGACAAGGAGTCCAGAGGATGTTTTGGTGATGTGGTGTTTGTGTTTTGGTTTTGGAGTGATGTTTTCTGATGTTTGTTTTTTGTCAGATAGCGTGTGGATGCACCTTCAGTACCGGTTGGGTGGGCACCCTTCAGGCCAACCGGTTGTCGTTTCCCGCTGTCTGCTGCCCCTGGTTGCCCTTTCGACGTTTTTGGCAATTACGGAAAATATGGTCTGGGGAATCACAGCGGTAGCACAATCTCCATCCCAGTGGTGGTGGGACGGCTTGGTAAAGCTGACCTTCCTGCTCATGTGGGGCCTCCAGGGTGGGACCCGCCGGAGCACACCTAATTGCAGTTGCTTTCCTGGCCACTTCCATACGCAAGGTCAGTATCAACGCATCGGTGAGGCTTGTCTTGGGGCTGACAGGCCATACACTGGTAACCTTTTCCCGAAGGTCACGGTCCCGCAAGCCCTTGAAGAAGTAGCTGGCAACCTCCCAGTCTCTTGTAGCATCCAGCCCAGCCTTGCGGGCTAGTTCTTTAACTGCCTGATGATACGTCGCAACATCTTCTGATGGTAGCTGGACTCGGGTCTGAAGCAAGGCAAGGCAGAGTTCGGCTTGGTTATATATGCCATACCGGGCTTCCAAGGCCGCAACGAGGTCTGCATAAGCATATGCTGTAGGCATCTCAATCAGTGTTGTCAGGGCTGGGCCAGAGAGAGCCGCAGCGAAGCCTAAAGCCTTCTGGTGACTGGACCAGCCATTCGTTTGGGAGATCGCATCAAATTGTCGGATGTATGCCCGCCAGTCCACATTTCCATCAAAAGGCCGCAGTTTCCACTCATGAGACCCGGTTGACGTTGGTACTTTTTCGGTCATTGGATGTACAGGCGTCATACCGTGACTATGGACACTTGTGTGGTCCCGGTGATGTGGCAGAATCTGTTCCAAGGTGGATAGTAGTTCGCGTTTCAAATCCTCACGGAGTTCGCGCATGAGTTCATTCACCTGTTCCCCAATTTCATTACCAATTAAGGCCCTGAGCTCGGCCATATGTGAAAAATCACTACCAGCTGGAGCTCCAGCTCCTCCCTCGCCCCCTTCCAGTGCGCCCGCACCCACCACCCCGGCCGGCAGAATACTTGAGTCGCGATGCGGTAGCGGGGTGTCATCACCACCCTCATCCGCTCCTCCTGCATGAAACGGCAACCCAGATCGCGTAGTCATCGCTATCCCACCGCTGCCACCAATGTTATGCACACAGCACACAAACCACAAAACGTATGCGACAGTAGTGAGTAGGAGAAATGATGCACAATGTTCAAGTACCGAAATTAGACTGCAAACTTTATTGGTTACCAGAATTTCAGGACAACAAAAGCGTTGCCAAACTAAATCACCTGTTGATGATCCCAACAATATTAACACTTAATGTAAATAAGTGTCAAGGCTATCACTAGCTCCAGAGGTAGCGAGTTGAGTGACCCTTCTCTATCATTAAGGATACACAGTTGGGACTGTTCAGTCCCCAGTTGTTCCTGCCCCGCTCTGTCAAAGGTCAGAAGTTGTAAATATTTGGGAGTCATTATTGATGACGGGCTAACCTGGGAAGATCACATTACTTATATTCATGATAAGCTGAAGAAAATTTATTTATTTTCTATAATTTGAGATCGGTGATTGACTTTACCCGACTGAAGTTGCTGTATTTAACATTGGTTCAGTCTGTATTGCAATATGCCATAGTGGTGTGGGGAAGCTGTGTTGTATCGAGACTTAAAAAGCTTGAAATTTTGCAGAAAGGTCTGTTGAAAGTGATATTAGGAAAACATCGTAGATTCCCATCATCCGAATTGTATGACGAAGTATGTTTGCCAAGGCATTGCTTCTGTATTTCCATAAATACACATCCCTGGTTGTTGTTGACACAACTCATAATTACCACGCGAGGTTGGCGGGTTCGGGCTTTTCTCTTAATTCCCGACCACGTATTGCCTTATCAACTAGAAGCCCACTCTACGTCCTTCACATGCTGCATAGGAACTTACCGCCCTTAATGAAATACCCTTCATCTTTCTCGAGGTCCCAATTCAAAAAGCAAATCTTTAACTGGCTTTTGAGAGAGGGGAGATCCGCCATTCTGTATTTCGTTAGCAGCGTCTATTACAATCTTTGATTGAAATATATGTTGTATGGTTTCCTATCATAAATGGGATCCTATTATCGCGCCTGGTGTAGGAGTGTTAGTTTCTAATTTAATTTATTATATACAGCAAACACGATCTGCTCTATCGACTATAGCTATTTATTTTGTTAACTAGCGTTAATGTAATTATTAACCTAGTGCCAGTATAAGTAGGCTTGAGGCTCATGCTCAACAAGACAGGCATCGCCTACAGTTGAGCATTACTATTCAATGCTTGTATTATTGGTACAAATCTAATTTTCTTTTTGCGGGATGTATTTTATCCATGCAGTATACTATTTTTGTTTCTGTTGATTGAATAAAACAATTTTCTTTCTTTCTTTCTTCCTGGTTGACTCTCTATTCAATGACAAGCAATATGCAATATTTGAAGGTTGATTAAATATGAAAATCTAGCAAACGCGCGATAGTCAGTCGAGGAGGCTGGCAATCTTTTCACGCCGGGAGAGGGAATTATGCAATGTCGCAATAATGATGTCCTCTCTCGTAGAGCATCGATTTTCCCGCCTTCGATTACCAACATCGATTATCGAGGGCCGACGACTTATATATACAGCATTTATATATATTATATACATAATAATATATTGTGTATTTATTTATATTTATGAATTGTAGGTTTGTGTTTATATTGTATTTGTAATACAAATACAATATACAATATACAAATACAAATACAAATACAAATTTTGTATTTATTTTCTTTGAATTGTATTATTTATATTTATAATGTATTTATTATATTTTGTTAGCCCACACCATGCCTGTGCTCGATGAAATCTGCAGCTCACTAGTTCCTTGTTATGCCAAACTCCGTTACAGCATTGTGGATACTTTTTTCCACCAACTTCTTCGCATTTTTCGATTGTTGCGCTGAGGCACGTATCGTAGGCTGTCTTTTCGTTGGTAGGTAGGAGGGTTGAATACGGTTGGAATATAAAATCCACTGTGGTATCCATGAATTGTAAAGAATTGGCAGAAAAACTTGGAACATTATGTGAACGTACCTACCATCCATACATATGGTCGTACAACGAGAGAGACATTGAACGTTCGTTTCACATGAAAAAATAACAATACCGGCCCCTCTGTTTTCGCGGAGCACGAATTCCTCCCCTTTACAAGTCAGCATATCCATTTCGCGCAATTTTTCAAAAACGTCAACTCGAGATTTTGGCAGTACCCGACTCGTTTTCGCCTCACTTGGTACGCCACATAACGCAGATTTTCCACTTCCTGCATGGAAACATTAGCTTCCCGATGTTCCTGTTTGGCTTTCCTTACGATCTGTAAACAAGCTCACATCATTCATTATGTTCTAGTTGGTCATTGGTGGTGTTCTAGTGGGTCGCTTATAGGTAGTAGTAGTTCATAGGTAGTAGTTACCTACTAGGTAACTTATACCTAGTACATATGAACTACTACTACCTATAAGCGACCCACTAGAACCTTTAGAAGTTGCTTATCTTTCTCAGAGGACTTGCAATATCATCGGCAGGTTTTATTTTCACAGACGTACGAAGTTTCACTTTTTCTTTGTCATTCAAAGTAGCGTTTGCTACATGGGAATGGCTATCACTCGCTAATACGATTTTGCCTTCAAAGATTTTATGTAGGCTTTGCTCTTAAAATTCCTCCTACCCACACACAGCCATCGTTCTCCTACCGAAAGCGGCTTTTGGTATACAAACTTGATTTGGTTAAACACATTAGATTTCCTCCACGCTCAGAACCGCCAGCAACAGTTGTCGCATTCATGATTAGAACATTACTGTCAGATTTGCCACTAAATGATGATGAGTTTCGGGTGTCAGGGGCAAGTATCACCAGCGAGCGCCTTGCCATTCCTGACCACCTGCGGGAGCCAGTCGTAACAAGGCCAAGTTGATTTTCAGTTTCGCCCTGCTGGATTTTGAATCCACGGGTGTCAGTCGCCATAACACTTTCCATATTGAGCACTTGTATATTGGCAGGGCAGACTGATGGATTGCATTATACAGCAAGGGATTTGATAAATGTAAATAACGCTGGAATAGGGTGATGGGACGTGAGAAAAGAAGTCGATGGCTTTACTATTTTACGATAAGGTTCGGCAGCTCTATTCATGTCAAGAATAGGGGAAGGATGAGCGTCGTTCTTTACATATATATGACCAGGAGAAGAGCCATTCTGGTAGAGGGGTGGCCTAACATATGGCTGAGATGGGGGATGAATCTGCTTAGAGCCCATCCCTCCCAAAGGATAGGAGGTATCACTGGAAGCTGGTGTATAGAAAAAGAATGGACGATTTTTAAGGTCCCAAATACGCAGTCTGGAAGTGTTGCCTCCAAAGCCAGCCATTCTCTTTTCCGTACTGACAGAGGTGTTTACGAAATGTTTATTTTCAGTAGACAATCGCAGTTTACTGTTGAATGGATGGAAGGAATACTGTTAGACAGTTTTAGCCTGGGATAAAGTGGGACAGAGACAAAATTGGTTGATTCTTCTGTGAACTTAGCGTTGTAAGCAGCTGGTGATGAACAGTCACCGATTTGTACCCCTCGAAGCGGCATATTTCTCCCCGCAATCCAGGGGTCCTTTTTCTGCTGGTTAACCTATCGATTTCACTGTCTTTTCTGTTTACTAACTTATTTCGAAAATGAAATATTAATGTCTCACTGAAGTCGGAAAAAAAAGAATGAACGAAATTTTCTTACAACTACACTTACCTTGATTTCGGACCATCATAATAAGAGAGGATGACAAAGGAAACCACACTGTGGCACAAAACCTTGACTTCAAATTGAATTTTTTAATAAAAAAATTTTTAATATGTTTAAAAGAGTTTAATAAAAAACGCTGGAAATCCCTGCATAACGGTTTAGTATTTTGTACAGAATACCCTTCTGTTACAGATCACAGCTCTCTGTATACATAACCCGTCTATATAATATCGAATACTACTCTATACATTTTATGTGAATCGCAGATCCTCCGTAGGTTAGCACCTAACCCCGTACTGGTTACTAGGTACCTACCGAAATCACGAGTTAAATTGTTGCTAAGATAATACAGCCGATGACAAACATTAACTAAAATGGCAAAAAGAAAAGCAAATAATGAAGTTCTAAAGGAAAATAGTTGATGAGGAGTTTAAATAGATGCCCCTTCTGCGTAGATCACGGTTTTCTGTGGTCAGTAACTATAATGAACCGTTGTGTAATAACTTGCCCATCAATAACACTTCAACGGTTGTTCAAGTTGCGAAAGTAACGATCAACAAAACCCAGCCCCTTCTTGGTAGATGAACCGTTGTGTAATAATTTGCCGTTGTGTAATAATTTACCGTTATGTAATAATTTACCGTTGTTTAATAATTTGCCGTTGTGTAATAATTTACCACTGTGTAATAATTCACCCATCAATAATACTTCAACGTTCGTTCAAGTTTCAGAAGTACCTCCCAACAAAATCCTTATTACTTATAACTTATTAAATGAAATAGTATCGCAGAACAACCAACTCGACTTCATACAGCCATCCTTGATTATAATCAGGTGCTCCCTAGTGATGATATCCGGGCCGGTTTTATACCGTTTATTCACGATCGTGTTGACGAAGCTTTTTGGTGCACACGAACGGCTGGACGTACAATGCTCCGGGTGGTCTCAAAAAAGTGTTTAGCTCAAGACAAATTTAATAGCGTAAAAAACCATACCCTTCTATCCAAAGTTTGCGAGCTACGGCGTTCTGAAAATTTCAACCTCTATTTTGAACCCCTCAGATATGACTGACAGTAGGTAACGCCGAGCTTCGAGGACCAACTAGACCCCGAACGGAACCTATAACCCGAACTAAGAAAAGTGGCCAGTACGGCGTACGGCGGACAGACAGAAATATTTGTATTGCATTTTCGGATTCTGCATACCTTGAAACGTACACCGTCAAATTTTGGGGTGGGAGTGGCGGGGGAGGGCGGGGGGGGGGGGGGGTGTTAGCTTTTTTTTTTTTTTTTTCATGCTCGATTCCAATGGTTCATTATTGAAAATAATAAACCAAAAGCAGAAGTTCTAAAAATCTATTAAAAAATACATATAATCGCGCAAAAAATCATTTCCGCAGTTGATGCCGTCTTCTCTCAGGGCTGCGGTCAGTGATAGGAGAGTCGGCACTTGCTTCCTCACCAAGTAAAATTCGGTAATCTTACACCGAAGGGCCACTTCGTCAAATTCATCGAAATCGAGGGTCGGTGGACGTTCTTTTTGCTTCTTCGGTGTTATGAATGACGTTTCACCAGTTTCATCTATGACTTTCTCCCTTCTTTAACGATCGACGGAACCGTCGACGACGAAACACCCGTGATTTTCGCAGTTTCGTCTCGTAAATTGCCCATCGGTTTAAGAAGCTGCCCGGTTTCTTTTAGGTCTTTCAAATACTTGTGAGTATTGGACACGATTTCTCGGGCTAGACGACGAAGAGCCTTCTTTTTTAACGTTTCCGATGATTGGGGAGTTTCCACGTTTGTAACACAAACGACCGACACAAACGGAACGACCGGACCGAAATGCAGAAAAAGCTGTGGGGAGAACAACGATTCGGAACGAAAAAAACGTAAAAATATACTCGACGGTAAACAAACGGACGGGAGCTTCGACAGTCTCAGCAGGCTCGGGGACCCAGTGTGACCCCGAATTCTGGTCGTACTTCATGCGTCGGCCTCTGCGAGCGGGTCCGGAGCCCAATGTCATTGCAGACAGACTATAGATTACTAAATTCGCTACCTGTTCAACCGATAGTTGAAAGGCTTTTGGTTTATTTTATTTTCAAAAAAGAACCTTTCGAATCAATCATGGGAAAAAACCTCAGAATTTGATGGTGTCCGTTTCAAGGTACGTAGAATCCGAAAATGGGATAAAAAACGCTGCAGATTATTACACAACGGTTTACTGTTTACCTGTATAGATGCGCCTTCTGCGTAGATCCTTGTTTTCTATGCCAAAACCTACCCCCCAGGAAAGCCATGAATCGAGTCCTGGAGCCGGCCCTGGAATTATTACAGTTTCATAAAAATGCACGGGATTCAATAATTCAATAATTGATTATATTTTGTTATTCATGAAGCATAAGTAACGTTTCTTCAATTTACAAAATTACCCATCACAAAATACAAAATAACTATCATTCTTCAAATGAAATAATATCACGGTGCAGCCAACAAGGTTTCATTTGGCCGTATTGATTATAGTCAGGTGTTTCCTAGCAATGATGTCTGGGCTGGATGTACGCCGCTCATTCACGATCATTTTGACAAAGATTTCTGTGCAAACGAATGGCTTGACGTTGCACTGCTTCGGGTGGTTTAAAAATGCTCAAGTTCGAGATCAACCTAAAACATGGAAAACGATACCTCACAAGTTCATCTTCAAAGAAAAAAAAAGTTACAAAGTCTTTGTCACGCTGCATGTCCTTGTTTATTATTCTATTGGACATACATACAGACATTTTGGCTGTTCATTTATTGTGTCTTCCATGTGCATTGATATAGCTATTTGTGGTGATGCGGAGGGCTGGATTGGATAGGTTGAATGAGGACTAACGCCCCACGGTTTATCACCACAGCAGGCGTTAGTGGAAGAGAAGGCTAGCACCCCACGGTTATCACCACAGCGAGTGCTAGAGGAGAGAGGCGTCCCCCGGTTATCACCACTGCAGACGCCGGGAAGAAGGAGGCTAGCACCCCGCGGTTATCACCACAGCGAGTGCTAGAGGAGAGAGAGGCGTCCCACGGTTATCACCACAGCAGGCGTTAGTGGAAGAGAAGGCTAGCACCCCGCGGTTATCACCACAGCGAGTGCTAGAGGAGAGAGAGGCGTCCCACGGTTATCACCACAGCAGACGCCGGGAAGGAGAAGGCTAGCACCCCGCGGTTATCACCACAGGGAGTGCTAGAGGAGATAGAGGCGTCCCACGGTTATCACCACAGCAGACGCCGGGAAGAAGGAGGCTAGCACCCCGCGGTTATCACCACAGCGAGTGCTAGAGGAGAGAGAGGCGTCCCCCGGTTATCACCACTGCTGACACCAGGGAGAAGAAGGCTAGTACCCAGCGGTTATCACCACAGCGAGTGCTAGAGGAGAGAGAGGCGTCCCCCGGTTATCACCACTGCAGACGCCGGGAAGAAGGAGGCTAGCACCCCGCGGTTATCACCACAGTGAGTGCGAGAGGAGAGAGAGGCGTCCCCGGATTATCACCACTGCAGACGCCGGGAAGAAGGAGGTTAGCACCCCGCGGTTATCACCACAGTGAGTGCTAGAGGAGAGAGAGGTGTCCTCCGGTTATCACCACTGCTGACACCAGGGAGAAGAAGGCTAGTACCCAGCGGTTATCACCACAGCGAGTATTAGAGGAGGAAGCACCCCACGGTTATCACCACAGTAGGTGCGATGAAGGGTAGGCACGAGAGAGAGAGAGAGTGAGCGAAGGCGCAAGTCGGGAGTGGTCGGTTGAATGAGGAGCTGGGCGAGCCGGGCGGTATATAAAGGTGCCTCCACCTCGCCCCCCATCTGTCAGCGTTCGTTACGACCGTTGAGAAACGTTGGTGAGCTCGATGGAGGGGACCCTTCTGGTCCTCTTACCAAGGCGTCGCTCTGCTTGTCGTTCTCCTCGTTTATTTGGTTAAATCTTACATATTACATAGTACTGTAGTATTTGAGGGGTACCACGACATAGGCAGGTGGTGGTGGTTCCCACCAAATTCAGTCCCCAAAAAACATGACAGGCTCCTATTTTCGACAAAAAAATTATCTTTGATCATTGATAGTGCCATTTGATTGTCTTGATTCACCTGTTGATACTACTTCTAGTGTTATTATACAAGCTTATTGTGATTTCAGAAAATTTCCAAGGTTTTTGACTCATAAAAAATTGAATTTTGGGAGCTGAAACTTCATTAGAACCTAAATTTTTCACTCTCTGGTCGAAATAAACTTCATATTTGGTCTCCTATCTCTAAAAACATGAATGCCCCTGAACCAGAATTAACGTAATTCGGTTTGTAGGTCCAACTTCGGGTCTAGTTGACCCGCGGAGCTCGGCGTAACTGTTAATCAACTAGGGGTTTGACATTTTCAGAACGCCGTTGCCCAAAAAGTTTCAATATTACTTATTAGGTACTACTCCGTAGTAGGTACTTACTAGTACTTTATTGTACTTATGGGGGTTTTCACGTGTTTAAATTGATTTCGAACTAAGAATTTTTTGATACCACCCGGAGCATTGTGCGTCCAGCCGCTCGTTTGCACCGAAAAGCTTCGTCAACATGATCGTGTGTGTAACGGCATAAATCCGGCCCAGACGTCATTGCTAGGGAGCACCACTGGTAATAACGCATGGCTGTATGAAACCGAGTTGGTTGTTCCGTGATACTTTTTCATTTGAAGGGTGATGGCTCTTTCGGATTTTGTTGATAGGTACTTTCGTAACTTGAACAAACTTTATGCTTCATGAATAACAACAAATAATTTATTGTTAGTGCTTGAATTCGCCGCGTATTTATGAAGCTGTCATTCCCCGGTCGGCTCCAGTATTCGATTTAGGGCTTGTGCGACCTCAAAAATCGGTGCACATAAAAAAGCTACAGAACGAAGGCGACATCCCAGGCGTGTGCGCTAAGTCAGCACTACGCCTCACCGCGGCAGGGCTTTTGAAACCGTAGACATAGAAAATCGGGGCTGTCTTCCCCGAGCGGTTGGTTGTCCCCTGCGAAGGAGACGCGGGGTGGTCCTTTGCCGTTCCGGAGAGGGGGAACGGTAGCGGTGGCCGGGGGGCTGGTCACCCTGGTGGCGGGTGGGGAGGTGTCGTTCCGGGGAGGGGGAACGTTAGCGGCGGCGTGAGTGGCGGCTGGAAGGGTGGTTACCCTGGTGGCGGGCGTGGAGGGGCCGTTCCGGGGTGGGGGAACGGTAGCGGGGGTGTGAGTGGCGGCCGGAAGGGTGGCTGCCCTGGAGGCGGGCGTGGAGGGGCCGTTCCGGGGTGGGGGAACGGTAGCGGCGGCGTGAGTGGCGGCCGGAAGGGTGGCTGCCCTGGAGGCGGGCGTGGAGGGGCCGTTCCGAGGTGGGGGAACGGTAGCGGCGGCGTGAGTGGCGGCCGGAAGGGTGGCTGCCCTGGAGGCGGGCGTGGAGGGGCCGTTCCGGGGTGGGGGAACGGTAGCGGCGGCGTGAGTGGCGGCCGGAAGGGTGGCTGCCCTGGAGGCGGGCGTGGAGGGGCCGTTCCGAGGTGGGGGAACGGTCGATGGTGGGTTGAGGGGTTTGGCGGCGCTGGTAGGCGCGGCTGGGAGGTTGGCAGCCGTGGCGGCGGCGTAGGAGAGGTATCGTTGCTTGGCGGTGGTGGTGTGAATGCGGGCGGGGAGGGGTTGGTTGGGGTCCCCCCCGTGTTGGCGAGGAGGGGGGCCCGCCGGATTTACCGGCGGGCGTCCGCGTTTCCCTGCTTGGAGAGGAAGGAGCAGGGGGGCTGACATTTTCGGGCCTCCCCACCGAAGTTAACATGGTAAAAGCATCGGTGGGGGGGGGTCCGCCGGGAGGTAGGCAGTCCTGGTGGGGCGAATTGTGGTGGAGGAGGTCGCCGCGGCCGGAGACTTTCCCCTGCGTTGCTGAGGGGGGGAAGCGGTGCGGCGTTCGGGCGAGCGCTGGCGTCGGCGGTCGGCGGAGGGGGTCGGCCGGCGCTCGATGGAGAGGGAGCGGCGCCGGTTGAGGGAGGGGGGCCGGCGGCATTCTCGCGACGGCGTCCGGTCTCGCCGTGGGGTGGAGGTGCGGGGTGCGTGGACTTCAGTGACGCCGGCGGCTGCGGCGAGGTCGTGTACTGTATCATCTAGTTGTAAGAGGGGCTCATCCGGGCCGTCG
Organism: Leptopterna dolabrata; assembly: GCA_954871275.1. Classification (NCBI taxonomy): domain Eukaryota; kingdom Metazoa; phylum Arthropoda; class Insecta; order Hemiptera; family Miridae; genus Leptopterna; species Leptopterna dolabrata. The sequence goes on along the minus strand of OX940975.1, from coordinate 77,928,048 downwards.
AGGTGGCTGGCGAGCGCCATCTGCATGGGGTGGGGGAGGGCTCGCAGCCAGAAGGTCCGTGCGATGTCGGCCGTCATTATGCCTTGCAGCTGATGACGCAGACGGCGGTAGAGGTGGGAGGGCTTTAGGTCGCCGAGGTGCTGCGGTTGCGAGAGCGCTGCGACACGTGCGATCTTGGACGGTTGGTAGAGGCTGACGAGGCGGTTGCGGAGGTCGTCGTATGCGGCGGCGGCGTCGGGAGAGATGTCCGATGTCTGTAGGAGTATTTCGTACGGCAGCAGGGATATGATGCGGGAGTAGCGAGTCCTCTGGCTGCGGATGTTAGCGGCAGAAAACGCAGCGTCAACCTGGAAGAACCAGAGAGCGGGGTCGTATGAATAAAACGGGGGAAGCGACAAAGGGAATGACGCCGAGGCCGTCGTGACGTCGGCGGCGGCGTGTGTAGCGGCCGCAGCGGCGGCGGCAGCGGCGGCGGTCGATGCGGACGAGCCGGGTGGTGAGAGGCTGGTGAAGGGGTTGTCGGTTGCGTCAGTGGTCGCAGCGGCCGGCGGCTGCAGTGTGGCTGGCCGGAGGAGCGGCGGCGTCGGTGAGTTCGGGTCCATGGCGGAGGTCTGTAACGAAAATTCAAATTGGGTGAGTTTTGAATTTTAAATTCGCAATTTGCGGTAGCGGAGGTGCTTGTGGCAGAGAGTTGAGAGCTGCGTGATCGCCGAGCGGTTTGAGGGTGGGCCAAAATTGCGAAACTGACTGTTTGATTTGAATTTGAATTTAAAATTGGGGACACCGAACTGAACTTGACTGGGGCCGACACATTAGGTGGTAAGAAGGGAGAGAGTTGTAAATGGGGAAGGAGGAAGGTTGGGTGAACGTCGGGTTCACCACTGTGATGAATTTAGAATTTGTTCATCACGGTGGCGTGAAGGAGAAAAGACGCAGGCGGCGGTAGTCCACCGATCATCTACGACTTTTGGGAGGAGATGGAGGTGAGTGAAGGAATTTACCTAGGCGGCGGTAATCCACCGATCATCTAGGTGAGAAGGTGCTTGTCTAGGCGGCGGTAGTCCACTGATCATCTAGACAAGAGGGAGAAGGTATTCTCAGGCGGCGGTAATCCACCGATCATCTGAGAGGGAGAGCAAGGTAGAGGAGAGAAGAGAGAGCTAGTTAGAGGAAGTGTCGAATGAAGCTAAAGCCCCAGGATCCAGGGTTATACAGGAACTGGAGGCCTCTCCCTCCAACTCCCTGTGGGGAGTTGGTAGTGGGGCTCCAGGTTGTGTTCCCTGGGTTCTGTGGCCTGTCTCCCCACTCAGTTGTTTATTGACGGAAAGTAAGTTTTACATGAGGATATTGGTGAGAGCTTAAAGTTACTGGTGGAGTGTTCCCGGGAGGGACTCACGACACAGGTATTGACCACGGAAAACTGCAATCTACGCAGAAGGGGCACCTGTACAGGTAAATAACAATACCTAACGCGTTGTGTAGTAATTTGCAGCGTTTTTATACGGAACAAGCTTCAATTACTATATTATGGCATTGCTTCAATCGATTATTCAGTATTGGTAGACAATTATAAAAGTTTCAGAAAAGAGGGCGCCTATACTCAGTTGCTAACTCTTGGACGAGTTCAAGGTAATCGTGAAATCCAACCCAGTACCCAGGAAACAAACACAACTCCTAGTATTTGCATTTAATAGAAGATAAGATTTAGTTTATTATAGTATAATCATTAATCACCTAATTTATTTTCAACAGAGGTATATTATGTTGAGGGGGGAAAGAAAAACTTTGGCATACTCTTGCGGGGCGCAACAGGCTGTCATCCTACTGCCCTGCAATAATGTTGTCTCTTTTTTATTTGAATAAATTGTTATTTAATACTACCCACTTATGTACAACAAAGTATGTTCGATCCTGATGCTGATGTTGTGGTTTGTGGTAATATGACATAAATCACTTTTTCAACACCAGTTTCATGGACTCATCAAGCAAGTTTCCTTTATAAATATTTTCGTAATTTGCAGGTCGTCATAAATTGTGTACAAAGTGGTTGCGCGGTATATATAATTATTCAATAATATTCGCAAGAGAATATTTTGCACAATTAGAAGTGGCTGAAGGAAAGTTTTACCACCCCCCCCCCCCCCCCCCTTCCAAGTAAGATGCCATATTTCATCATTGAGTAGGCTAAAGAGAAACAAACAATTTTTAAATGATAGAACGTAGAAAACCTCTTTGAAGAACAATTTACGAAGTCTCTTAACTAGTATGCATTTTAAAATTCATCTTGCTATCGAATGTTACACCCAAGTAGGTACCTACACTGATTAGAAAACGGCAATGTCTTACACCAACACTGGGTGAGAAGATCACATGAAAGTTCATGTAAATACCTCTTTGTTGGGAGCATCTCCCGTCCAGAAACGAACCTTAAAACTGATGTTACATCGACATATAGACGCAGTGAATTAGAATAAATCTGAAGTCTAAGCTAGATATTCAGGATGTCCCAGTTCCTTCTGGAGAAACTCAGGGAATCGATTCTACTCTTCGTTTGGAACAAAAAATGCTCAGTAGAAATTTTTCAGAAAGTTCTTCGTTTTAGAGATATCCGACAATTTGTGTTTTTCCAACTTTTCATTACCTTTCCACTTAAAAACTGTAATAAATTCGAAAAAAAAGTTTCATTTCCCTAGCAACCACTCGGTTGTACGTGAAAATCATAAGAAAATTTCGCGCTACTTTTGTCTCACTTTTTCCTGTCGTTTTTCGGCGGGGGGTCCCATCGCTAAAACCTGAAGGGTCAGGTTAATTGGGACTACAACAGGTTCAATTACACCGTTTGAAAGAACGTTAAATTTCCTTTGAGATTATTTTGTTTTCGATGGTCATAGTTACTTGAAATGTTGGCCAGTATCAGTTGGAACATATCAACATTTCAAAATTTAAAATTGTGAAAAATATTGTACGTTCTTCTGAGGTTACAAAAAAATGCCTGCAACATGTCAAATTTCACAAAAACTTCTTCATCTAATAAGCTTCACATTGATATACTTCTTTTTAAAAATGGCTTTGTAGTAGAGTTGAAAATCGCTGCAAATCCCTGCACAACGGTTTACTATTTTGTACAGAATACCCTTCTGTTACAGATCACAGCTCTCTGTATAGATAACCCGTCTATATAATGTACTAGTCTTACATATTATGAAGATCGCAGACCCTCTGTAGGTTAGTACCTAACCCCGTACTCGTTACTAGGTACCTACCTACCTAAATCACGAGTTCAATGTTGCTAAAATAATTCTTTCGGTGACAAACAGTAACTAAAATGGCGAAAAGAAACGCAAATAATGAATTTTTGAAGGAAAATTGTTGATGTGGAGTGAAATAGATGCCCCTTCTGCGTAGATCACTGTTTTCTGTGGTCAGTACCTACCCACTGGTCAAGTATAATGAACCTTGTGTAATAACTTGCCCATCAAATAATACTTCAACGGTTGGTCAAGTTGCAAAAGTACTGATCAACAAAATCCAGCCCCTTCTTGGTAGATGAACCGTTGTGTAATAATTTACCGTTATGTAACAATTTACCGTTGAGTAATCATTTGCCGTTGTGTAATAATTTACCGTTGTGTAATAATTTACCCATCAATAGTACTTCTAAGTTTGTTCAAGTTTCACAAGTACCTACCAACAAAATCCAATAGTCCATCACTTATCAAATAAAATAATATCGCACAACAACCAACTCGACTTCATACAGCCATCCTTGATTATAATCAGGTGCTCCCTAGTGATGATATCCGAGCCGGATTATACCGTTTGATTCACGATCGTGTTGACGAAGCTTTTTGGTGCACACGAACGGCTGGACGTACAATGTTCCGGGTGGTCTCAAAAAATTGTTTAGCTCAACACAAATTTAATAACGTAAAAAAACCATACCCTTCTATCGAAAGTTTTCGAGCTACGGCGTTCTGAAAATTACAACCCCCTATTTTGAACCTCTTAGAGATGGCTGTCAGTAACGTCGACCTTCGAGTACCAACTAGACCCCGAACGGAACCTATAACCCGAATTTCATCAATTTTGTTTCATGGTAACCAAGAAAAGTGGCCAGTACGGCGTACGGCGGACAGACAGAAATTATTTTATTGCAGTTTTGAATTCTCCATACCTTGAAACGTAAACCATCAATTTTGGTGGGGGGGGGTTAGAATTTTTTTTCATGCTCGATGCCAATGGTTCATTACCGAAATAATAAACCGAAATGATAATTGAACGTTTGAAAACATGAGCAGAGGTGAATTGGGGGGGGGGGGGGGAGGGGATAATTAGACCTTGTGTAATAAAACTAACGCTTGACTGGTTGAATAAAAATAATACTTACTGGAATATGAAGGATGGATTTTTTATTTTACGAGGTCTAATTAATTCCCCTCCCCCCAAATTCATCTCTGCTCATGTTTTCAAACGTTCAATTATCATTTTTTTCAAACTGTAATAGGACTACGTTATTTTTATATCTAAGTATATCAATGTAAAGCCTATCAGATGAAGACGTTTTTGTGAAATTTGACTCGTTGTAGGTAGTTTTTTGTAACCTCAGTAGAACGTGCAATATTTTTCACAATTTTACATTTTGGATTCTTCAAAAAATGTTCCAACTGATATTGGCCAACATTTTAAGTAACTCTGACCATTGAAAACAGAAAAAATCTTGAAGGAAATTTAACGTTCCTTCAAACGGTGTAATTGGACTTGTTGTAGCCTCAATATTTTCGAATTTACCTATTAGCGTTTTTATGTGGTGAGGTAATGAAAAGTTGGAAAAACACAGATTGTCGGATATCTTTAAAACGAAGAACTTTTCAAAAAATTTCTACTGCGCAGTTTTTGTTCCAAATGAAGAGCAGAATCGATTCCTTGAGTTTTCTCCAGAAGGAACTGGGACACCCTGTATACATATCAGCTCATCATACGACTTATTCGAAAAGATCAGTGCAGTATCGTCAGCCAACCCAACTATTTGACAATGAAGATTCATGTCCGTCAGGTCATTAACATAAATGAGAAAGAAAATGGATCCCAAAACCGTTTCCTGGGGAGCCCCGTTAGTTGTTAACGTGCCACTCACAATCTCCGATTGGTACATGAGTTCGGTCGGATGGATACGATTTTAACCGTTCCAGCGGGAGCCCTCGGATTCCACAATTATATAATTTTTGCAGCGGTCAGGTTGAACAAAATCAAGCCTTGCTAATATTAAGAAAAATTCCCAACACATGATTACCCTCATTGCGTTATTGAATCATTAATTTGTTAATTTCAAATAGTGCGTCTTCATATCCACTCCCCTCTGAAATCCAGACCACCTTTTGGAGATGGTATCGTGGCTGTCAAGAATACTCACTATTATCGAAATGAGGAATTTTTCTAAAATTTCCGATGATTACAAGGTCAATACAACTGGGCAGATACCTTGTGAAGAATCGGGAATCGGTGGTAATTTCGTCAAAAGTTCCATCATGCACACTGCACAAGTGATGCCTTTAAGAGGGGGCCGTACTGCCAGGACCGCTTCACCGTCCCATAAGAAATCAATGTTAAACTCCCGACACAGTAGCTCCTCGAGTTTTGGTCCGATTTTGATAAAATTTTTTTTAATTTGTAGGGAATATCAAAGTCTACACAATGGCTTTCTCACTTTCCCCTAACAAGCCTCCAAAATTTATTAAAGTGCGCACAAAGGTGTGAATTCACTAGTGGTTCAACTAGTGTTGAGCACTTCCATAATTTTCTATTCATTGAAGTCAAAATTAGAAAATTGGCCAATGCCATTGTCTCCATAAAACCCTCTTCTTTAAATTAAGACATATTTGATCCAAATTTAATCATTTTTGACGACGATAGCTTGCCGGGAGAGGTGGATGGCGCGATTTTGCTATTTCAAACCCAATGTAGAAGAGCGGGCTGGAAAACAGTTCGAGCGTTTCTCGGTAGATGCCGCGCGTGACGCGTGACTCTCGGAAGTGAGTTATAGATTGTAAGCTATGTTGGCCATCCAATATTACATGGATAAATAATCCGTCGTGATACCTTTTCCCGGTAGAATATAAATCCATTCCAATACGAATTTTACACCGGGCAACTCAACTTTACATGAAACAGCTTGTTGACACTATAAAACAGCTTGGTGACACTTGTGTAGGGAAATGTGGCACTGTCGAGAGGCAACGCCGGTCATTTCAGACAGGGGGAGCGGAAGCAACTGACATGTGAAGGGCTAACAGGCTTTAAATCCTCATTGAAGCCCAGTCCTTTTCGAGCAAGTAACAAGGCCAAAGAGATAAAACAACTTGTAGTTGAGAAACTGGCTAAGTTGTCGCAGATTATGCAAATTTCCGTTTTTCGTGAATTTGCACCAATTGCCTGGTAATGTAATCCATATAAAAGGGTTTTTACAAGTTTAATCTCGTTTCTGGTATGATCGATTAGAATTTGGAAGAAATGAAAATAATAACCCAGCAGATTATTCAAAAAATACAAAACCTTTAGCCTATAGCTAAATGGTAAGCTAGGAGGAATCAATTCAATATCAATTTTTTTATTTTTTCCCCCTTTTTTGAATTTCAGTAAAGAACAGTGACGTTAGAGTCATGACATAGAAATTTTGCAAATAAACAAAATAAATCAACCAACAGAATCTGGTGATTTAGAAACAGAGCAGCAATGACGATTCTCGTGTATGAACACAATTACAAGATACCCAGAATGGTTTTTCAGTCCTTAGGGTCAAACATGGAGGAGGAGGGCATAGAGAAGGGAACTTTGAGGATGTTGGGTGGATAAAATTAATTTCGCTTTTCAGTGCGAAACCTAGTATTTAGACGTTTTGAAGGTTTTTGAAATTATTTAGTGCCTTTTAAATTGAAATTAAAACAGTGTTGCCGCAAATTTCCCGTATTAGATATACCATAATTTTCTTCATTATATTTTCAAGAATAGCTTTAAACAAATTCCCAAATTAGTTTCTGTTTAGAGTATATCGACCTCACGTGAATTCTTGATACCTGATGACCAGATACGGTTCCTAAGCCTCGTAGATCTGGCCTTCCAGAGCAGTATACATTTTTCAATAGGTATTCACAACAGTTATTTTTCTCTTTAGTATTTATAGTATGTAGGACCTTCTAACGTATAAGGATTGAGGACTTTCCCAAGCGGTTCATGCTTTCGAACCTGATTATCCCCCAATCGGAATCCCTCAAAGGATTGGTCATTGGGGAAAAGGGCTCAAGAAAATGCCTGTGAACAGAGGGATCTCACTCCTCAGGTTGAAGTTTTTTGGATAAGAGAAAGGTTTCCCACGCGTGGGATTCCCAAATCCCAATTGTCACCAGGTATTAGGTGTCTACCGCAAAGGGAAAAGTCATTTTCGGAAAGAAGGCCCAGGTTATCGACAAAAATATCAGTTCCTACCAATTCGTAGCCGTGACACCACATCCATTAGTACGTACCTTACTACCAGTCTTGGAGAATCAATTCGTTGAACAACATCCAAACGTATCTACCGCCAGTCTTTGAAAATCAATTCGTTTTTATTATACATTATATCCATATTATTATTCAGTAGATTAGTTTTTAGTATTATTTCGTTAGATTAGGATTAGTATTAGTTCGGTCTATTTGACAATGCGGAAAGACGTCCGTGCTGATGGTACGCCGTACCGATCTAGGAGGAAGAATCGAGGCCAAAGACTTCAAAGATACCGGAAGAAAAGAAATAATGAGAGCTCAATGATTCAGGAGAGTACTCATTCGACTCCAGGGACTGAAATTATTGCCACGGTAGACAACACCCCAAGCCAAATAAAAATAAAGCCAAATAGGTACTTTTTTTTTTTAAGATCATCTTTGATCATTGGTAGTGGCATTTAATGGTCTTGATTCACCTGTTTACACTTTTTCCAATGTTATTGTACACATTGATGGTGATTTCAGACAGTTTTCCAGGTTTTTGACTCATAAAAAACCAATTTTGGGAGCTGAACCTTTGGTAAAACCTCAATTTCCGCGTCTTTGGTCAAAATCGACTTCATATTCGGTCTTCTCGTCCTCAAAAACATGGAAAAAGATACCTCAAAAGCTCATGTTACTAACATGTTGTTAAAACGCAAAAAGTACCTATTTTTATACACATTTTCACTCATAACACCCCTGGGTATATTCCGATCGGGCTGAAAAGTTTCGGGACACAACTAGGGCTCAAATGGAGCATGTGTGCGAAAGAACGACTTTTTTAGACCGAAAATGAAGCCGGTACACGTGATACGGCGTACGGCGGACGGCGGACGGACATTGCATTTTGGTTTATTATTCTGTGAATAATACACCTATGTATTCGCTCAGCAAAAAATTTTTATAACACCCCCTCAAACTTTTTTCTTTTCCGTTTCAAGGTGCGTAGATTCCAAAAATGCAATGTCCGTCCGCCGTCCGCCGTACGCCGTCCGCCGTACGCCGTATCACGTGTACAGGCTTCATTTTAGATCTAAAAAAGCCAAATAAAGGTTTGATTGGGGATGACGGGATACTTGAAATTAAATGTCCTTCTTCTTGCGCTTTACTTACGGTAGAAGAAGGTTTGCAAAACAAGAAAATCAACTGTTGGCGATTAGCTAAATCAAATGAATGGGTTTTCAATACCAATCATCATTATTATTATCAAGTACAGGGACAGCTTGCCGTAGCACAGAGGAAGTATTGTTTATTTTGCGTATGGACACCTAGGGATTTGAAAATTGAACGTATTGAACGGGACGAATCTTTCTGGGACCAAAAAATGTTACCCAAATTGCAAACATTTTATTTTGATTGCCTGCTACCCGAAATAGTTGACCCCAGGCATACTAGATCAATGAAAATTAGAGATCCACCGTATTTTGTTAACGCATTTGAATAAAAAGAATAACTGTTTTATTTCCAAATTTACTGTGGGGGTCAGATTATCAAGTTTTGACAGAAAATATTATTTAATAGATTCCTGCACTTCAATAAATTTTTTGTAAAAGTAATTTATTCTCCTAACACGTACGTATCCGTCATAACTTCTTTCTCTCTTTATTGGTACGATATTTTACTATGAACATTATTCATGTCATCACACCTACAAGTTTTGATCTCTCTCTCTCTCTCTCTCTCTCTCTCTCTCTCTCTCTCTCTCTCTCTCTCTCTCTCTCTCTCTCTCTCTCTCTCTCTCTCTCTCTCTCTCTCTCTCTCTCTCTCTCTCTCTCTCTCTCTCTCTCTCTCTCTCTTCGAATCGTTCCTTTTTATTTGAACAAAAACCTACGTCTAATATTGTTTTTGTTGATGTCTGATATTGTTCATGTTAATAAATTCAGGATTCTCTCATAAATTCTTCTGATCTATTCATTATGGACCACCCTTTTTTCTCGTTATTCTGAAGTTTGACACACGTATTTTCTATTTTGGTTTATTATTCTGTGAATAATACACCTATGTATTCGCTCAGCAAAAAATTTTTATAACACCCCCCTCAAACTTTTTTCTCTTCCGTTTCAAGGTGCGTAGATTCCAAAAATGCAATGTCCGTCCGCCGTCCGCCGTACGCCGTATCACGTGTACAGGCTTCATTTTCGGTCTAAAAAAGTCGTTCTTTCGTACACATGCTCCATTTGGGCCCTAGTTGTGTCCCGAAACTTTTCAGCCCGATCGGAATATACCCAGGGGTGTGTAAATGTGTGTAAAAATAGGTACTTTTTGCGTTTTAGCAACATGTTAGTAACATGAGCTTTTGAGGTATCTTTTTCCATGTTTTTGGGGACGAGAAGACCGAATATGAAGTCGATTTTGACCAAAGACGCGGAAATTGAGGTTTTACCAAAGGTTCAGCTCCCAAAATTGGTTTTTTATGAGTCAAAAACCTGGAAAACTGTCTGAAATCACCATCAATGTGTATAATAACATTGGAAAAAGTGTAAACAGATGAATCAAGACCATTAAATGCCACTACCAATGATCAAAGATGATCTAAAAAAAAAAAAAAAAACGTGGTACCTATTTCATGTTTTGGGGGCCAAAATTGGTGGAAATCATCAGAAAAAGCTATTTCAATCATTCCACATGAAAGAAACAATAAATTTAACAGCCAACAAGAATCTCTAGAACTCCAATAGAATAATAAACCCACGTGACAAGGACTTTGCAGCGTTTTTTTATTAACTGCATCCAACTATGCTATTTGAAATGTTGTGGACGCATCAGAGTACGATTTATTTAGCCTTAGCCGGTCCCAAGCCCGTGTTGTGTGAAATGTCAGTGAAATGTGTGTTTGAATGTCAGTAAAGAAAAGTGTCGTTAGATTCAGGGCTCGTAGAAATTTTTCAGATAAACAAAATAAATCAACTAACAGAATCTGGTGATATAGAAACAGAGCAGCAATGACGATTGTTCTTCTTCTCGTTTATGAACACATTTTCAAGATAACTAGTATGTTTTTCCGGTCTGTATTGTTGTAGGGGTGTGTCATAAGACTTGTGTTCTACACAAAAATTTGTGTTCTACACCCCTACAACAATACAGTATGGAGTTCTACAAAATAAGCCGAAACAACGACAGACGGATTGAAGATGCTATAGTTTTTTCAGTCCTTAAGGCGGGTTTAGACGGCGCGCACCCACTCGCGCACCAGCCTCACTTCCGACTCGACTTCAACTCGCCCGGCAATAAACTCATCCTCGCCTCACTGTTTAGACGACACGCATTCACTCGCACGGCGCGAGGTTAGAGACCCAGTGTCCTTTGATGCGCGACCAAAAACCGACAGACGACGGCTCACCCCGAGTTGGCCTCACTGTGAGTGGCCTCGAGGGGAGGGAGGTGTTTACATTGCGCGAGGGACCGGAAGTGAGGCTGGTGCGCGAGTGGGTGCGCGCCGTCTAAACCGGCCTTTTAGGGTCAATGGGTAATGAACAAACCCGATTGATCAATTGTTATTTTACTATTTCAATTGTTACCACATTGCAGTTAGCGCTTTAAAATATGAATTTATTTTAATGAAATATTATTAAATATTAATGAGTATGAATTTATTTTTTGACCTCGAAAATTTGATAGTTGGGCAAAACCATCAGTCAAATCAAGAAACAGATAGCATCACGTGAATCAGCGTTGATAAATAATGAATTTTATGTACCCACTTGAGGTTTCCATACGTTCCACTTTTTTAATACCTACCTAATTTCTGGGTTGAGCATCTTCTCACATTTGCTGTTATTGTTATTGGTGTGTTGTTGTTATTGGTTTGATTGAGCGTTTTCATTTTATCACATAGGTACAACTGAAAACGTTTGGCCAGTTCAGGAGTTTCTAATATTCCGGTTCCCCTAGAGGTGATCCTTTCCGTGATCCACGTAGGTCGGTACCTAAAAATTGTACATCCTTCGCTTTTGTTGCAACCATACGGTTCAGGTAAGTCATCCTTTTTTTTTGGTTCCCAACGTTCCCTGGCAGCTCCAGTAGTTCTACCTACCGAGAATTTTCCAAACTTGAAACTACTGGTTCATGTCAGATAGTTCTTTCGAAATCCACGGGAGTAGCAGGCGCCACTACTACGGCCCCCTCTTAAACACCGTGTTGCATGTTGGAGGCTAAATAAAAGGGGGGTGGAGAAAACTCCTTATTAAGAATATTAAAGTCCTTACTTGGTTGAATGTTTGACGTACAGAACGATGTTTAGTGTAGATAGCTATGTGTGAGGATCTTTGGAATCGTAGTCTTGACATTCTGGGCAAGGCGGCTTATAACCCGTATGCGTTATCAGAGGTGTTGGGTTGGGTATATGATGAAAGGAAACCAATGCCGCAGTCCGTACGCCTAGCGATGACCAGCGGTTGCATTCACCGCTCTGATCAATTGGGATGGTTACATTAGAGAGGCACTGGATCACTCTTTGACAGGGGAAATCAGTATACAAGCGGAAATGGGGCTACCTCCTGTCATGAGCGTACTTTGGTTAATGTGTGCTAATTCGCAGCTGGTACCAACCGATGTCGCTGTTTCGCATCAATAATGAAGTTTCAATATCGGTTTCACTCCAACATTTGGTTTTGCTATAATAGGTACAGAAGTCCTCGAGCGCTTTAAAGCAAACTGCGCTTTATAAACTCAATGCATACTGGATAGGGCAGAATTGACAGTTCCATTGATTTTTACCCAATTATTGAAATCAAACCCCGCCCAGTAGCATCAGAATTTTGTGAACGAGGTAGGAAAAAAAATAAATGCTGCAAAGTCCTTGTCACATGGGTTTATTATTCCATTGGACATACGTACAGAAGTGTTGGCTGTTCATTTATTGCTTATTTCATGTGAAATAATTGAAATAGCTATTTCTGATGGTTTCCACCATTTTCGGCCCCTAAAACACGAATTAGGTACGAATTTTAACATGGAAAATGTTATTAAGGGAGTAAACCAGGCTGTAGAGCGTCCGCGTAAACACTCGCCCCTCCTCACCCGTCGCCCCCACAGTTCTCCCTCCACCCCACTCCTCCCCGCCACCCACCTCCACCCCCACCACACGAGAAGAGTCTGGAGTCACCCGGAGGCCGCTTCACCAGCGCTATCTAGCGAACGTTGTGCTAACCTTCCTATCAAGACTGCACTTATCACTACCTATCAGTTTGTTGTTTATCGTCCGTTCGTAAACATGGTTCATCGAAGATTTTAAAGTTCCTAAGTATTATTTTTCATTTCAGCCGTTCTTTAGAAAGTTTCATTGTTTTGTTGTTGTTTTTGCGTCAACGCATCATTTGTAAACTATTCGGCTGTGTGCAGCTCTGCGAAAGTGTTTAGTCATGTCAGAAAAAAGTGATTTACGATGTGCTTCTTGCCGCAAAAGTTTTACAAGCCGACCTAGTTTCTCGCACCACGTACGCAGAAACCACAGAGGAAATGATTTTCATTGTCACTATTGTGCGTTTTCCAGTAAATTCAAAGACAACTTACGACGCCACATCGTGAGAAATCACATAGAGGAAAATGTAATGAATAAATCAATTTCTCAAGTCAAGTGCCCCCTTTGCCGTTTTCAGTGTGTTTTACGCCTGGAAATGATTAATCATTATGTTGAAAAATATGATGTTACAGTACGAGAAGAGATTCTGGAATTCTCTGACTCTGAAGAGTTTTACAAGTGGAAAGAGGGCGTAGAACAATTGGATGTGTGTCACTTTTTTACCCGTAATGTCAAAAACCGACAGGAGACTTGCTCGATGTATTTTAGATGTTCCCGAGATGGGTTTTATCGAAAAAAGGGCACAGGTCTACGTCGCCTGAAAATTAGAGGATCTATCAGAATAAATGGAATTTGTCCTGCATCCATGAAAGCTGTGCAAGACAAGAGTCTAAGAGACAACGAGAAGTGACTGTTGGTTATATCCATACCCACGTTGTTCATGGTCAGGAGCTGGGACGGCTGAACCTTCTGAAAAGTGAAAGGGTAGATATCGCTCGCCAGCTTGCCATGGGTATTCCTTATGAAATAATACTGAATACCATTCGTGAATCTGTCAGGGGAAATGACATTCGACGACTACACCTCACTACTCGAAAAGACATATGGAATGTGCAAAGATTTGGGATGAAGAAGGTTGGAGATGGAGTCTTACATGGAAACGACCGCACTAGCGTTGAAGCGTTGAAGCGGTAAACAAGAAATTGTAGCGCGATAGGAAGGTTAGCACAACGTTCGCTAGATAGCGCTGGTAAAGCGGCCTCCGGGTGTAAAGCAGGGTTCACATCCATCCGGAGCCGTCCGGAAATACGGATAGGGGAAGCTAGTGAAAAGCAGTGGAAGGGATGGAGGGGAATCGCGGAAGTTGGGAAGGCGTTCATAACCATCCGGAATTTTGGCTGACAACTCGTTTCCCGCGCTTCCTCCCACAGCTGTTTCGGTTGCCGACGCCATTCTGTATGCGCAGTAGTGAACTGCGCAGATGCGGAGCGGAAAATATCTGAAAAATCAGATGCGTACAGTTCGCTTCAAAAGTGCTTCTCCGGAAAGAATATTCCCCCCTCCCCAGCTGATGTCCAACCAATCAGCTGCTCGTATGCACGTTCTGGATAGCTTTCCGGATGGATGTGAACCCTGCTTAACTCCAGACTCTTCTCACCACACGTGGTGCCTTCTCCGAGGAGAGAAGGCGCCACTCCGCTGGGAACTGCCGAGGGGTTCTACCAACCCGAAAAACGCCAAAAGCAGCTGAGGACGTGTATTACAACATGGCATTGCATTAGTTCGCTGGTCCAAGGCTTGGAAATCTCACGAAGTTTTTTTGCTTCCTTACAACCGAAGGCAGGGGAAGCCTTGGATTTGTGATTGAGTGAAAAAATAGTTCGTGTCCTCCAAAATGAAAATTTCCACTACCATTTTCTATTTCAGACATCGAGAACATTTTTGGTTCCGCGTCTGTCTGTGGTAATTCCTTGCAACACCCATAACTAGGTACCCGAAATAATGGTCGAAGTGGGCTGAAATTCGGAAGGTAGGTGCGGGTTGAGTCAGAGATGGACCCCATACCAAAATCATTGAAAAATTACCGTAGCTTTCGCCTGCGCATGCGCAAACGTGAAATAATTGGAACACCCATAACTACCCTAAATATCGTTGAAATGAGTTCAAACATGGAGGGTCGGTCAGGAATAATGCTTTGATAGTTCCAAATTAATTTAATTGGAATCGTAATGTAACTTTGATCTACGCTTGCGCGAACATGAAATGTTGACCATTTCCTTGTAACGCTTCTAACTACGCGATAAATAGTCGTAGAGAGCTGAAATTCGGCGGGTATACGCGGGTTGGATCGCAGATGGTCCCGATTCAAAATCATGAGTCGTTTAGTCTGCGCATGCACAATCGTGAAATACTTGGGGTGCCCATAACTACCTGAATTATCGTTGAAATGAGTTCACATTTTGAGGGTCGATCAGTATAATACTTAGATGGTTCCACATGTACTTCATTGGAGTCTTAATGTAATTTCCCTCTGCGCATGCGCAAACATGAAATATTGACTGTTTCCTTATAACGCTTCTACTACGCGAAAAATAGTCGTAGAGAGATGAAATTTTGAGGGTACACGCGGGTTGGATCGCAGATGGTCCCGTATCATAACGAACCTACCCAACTAGTCTATACGTTCATGTGATGCTAGTGAGGAAGCTATACTGCCTACTCGAATTGGCAGACGTTTTTCTACATATCTCCATATCCTCTGTTATCATGTACCTATTCGAAAAACATGTTCCACGTTTCCTTGCTTTGATCCTTGATCTAAACTGTTATAATCCGGGGGTCGGGGGTGTCCCCCAGATTTCATTCGACAATAAACATACCGTCATGAACACAAACCTCTGGCAGCTAGACGCCCCCTACGGCAACGATTTTTTTTTTCAAATGATCTTGGATCATTGGTAGTGCCATTTAACTGTCTTAATCCACGTGTTGACACTTTTTCTAGTGTTATCATACAAACTGATGGTGATTTCAGATGATTTCCCAGATTTTTGACTCTCAAAAAACCAATTTTGGGAGCTGAACATTTGGTAGAACCTCAGTTTTCCACTCTTTGGTCAAAATCGACTTCATATTCGGTCATCTCGTCCCAAAAACATGGAAAACGATACCTCAAAAGCTCATGTTACTAACATGTTACTAAAACACAAAAAGTACCTATTTTTATACACATTTTCACTCATAACACCCCTGGGTATATTCCGATCGGGCTGAAAAGTTTCGGGACACAACTAGGGCACAAATGGAGCATGTGTGCGAAAGAACGAATTTTTTAGACCGAAAATGAAGCCGGTACACGTGATACCACGGGCGGCGTACAGCGGACGGACAATGATTGCATTTTGGTTTATTATCCTGTGAATAATACACCTATGTATTCGCTCAGAAAAAAAATTTTATAACACCCCCTCAACATTTTTTATTTTCCGTTTCAAGGTGCGTAGATTCCAAAAATGCTATCGCCGTCCGCCGTAATACGAAATTTGCCACGTAAGTAGAGAACAAGTACTTGTCATCACCTTGTATATTATATACCTATACACAGAGTGACCAAACCAAAATTCAAGTTTGGCGGCAGGGCCCGACTTGGCCGCCCATTTCGGCCTGACAGCCGACCATTGCGGCCCGACTGGCTGTTCGTGTTCACTGAGAGTAGAAGATGAAGACTATAGAATAGAAGATAAAGATAACAGAATAGAAGATTATCTTCTATTCTCAGTGCTCATGCAGGGCTAACATGCCGACCATGATAATGTACAATAATAATCGTGGATATATACTTGCACAGAAACCTCGATTTTGATCACTTTCTGAGACCACGCCAACGTTATTCAGCTAGTAAACCTTGAAAATGTTGGACCCATTGACTTTTTTTTTTGCTGTCAGTTAGACAACTCAAATGCGATCAAGCTCAGAATCAATAGGCATGATCTAGATATATCCTAGTGGACATTTTGGCACCAGCCGTACCAGTTTTGGTCCTCTTTTGCGGCATGTAAAATCTAAAAATTAGAAAACCCGCCATAACTCCCTTGTATTTCCACAGAGCTCGTTTTGCATTTCAAATTGAGGAGTTTAACGAACTGAACAAAATCTGGGGGGGAAAAAGTATGATCATTTGAAATTCCAGCATTATGTGAGGAGCGACATCAACAGAAACCCATCTAGAACCTCGTTTTGAGCACTTCTGAACAAGATTACATGGTGTTCTCGAACCTTTTTTAACAGTGTCACCATCCTTCCTTTCCTGTATAATAGGAACATGGAAGTAGAAACCCATTGGTATAACACGTTATCTAGGTACCACCCTTACCTAACTTTGAACCAACCAGGAGGTATGTTTGAATTCTACTACGTGCCTGAATATTGTTTTTATCATCATCCTTATAAATTTACTGGAGGGACCGTTTCTATGAAACTGTTAGAGAACAACAGAAAAACGCTGCAAATCCCTGCACAACGGTTTATGATTTTGTATAGAATACCCTTCTGTTACAGATCACAGCTCTCTGTATAGGTAACCCTTCTATATAGCATATTTATGTACTATTCTACATCCTCCGTAGGTTAGTACCTAACCCCGTACTCGTTACTAGGTACCTACCTAAACCGTTGTGTAATAATTGACCTGTATAGGTTCCCCTTCTACGGAGATAGAATAATGAACCGTTGTGTAATAATTTGCCCATCAATAATACATCAACGGTTGTTCAAGTTGCAAAAGTACCTATCACCAAAATCCAGCCCCTTCTGGGTAGATGAGCCGTTGTTTAATAATTTACCGTTGTGTAATAATTTACCGTGGTGTAATAATTTACCGTTGTGTAATGATTTACCGGTGTGTAATAATTTGCCGTTGTGTAATAATTTGCTATTGTGTAATAATTTGCCCATCAATAATACTTCAACGGTTGTTCAAGTTGCGAAAGTACCTATCAACAAAATCCAGCCCCTTCTGGGTAGATGAGCCATTGTGTAATAACTTACCGTTGTGTAATAATTTACCGTGGTGTCATAATTTACCGTTGTGTAATGATTTACCGGTGTGTAATAATTTGCCGTTGTGTAATAATTTGCTATTGTGTAATAATTTGCCCATCAATAATACTTCAACGGTTGTTCAAGTTGCAAAAGTACCTATCAACAAAATCCAGCCCCTTCTGGGTAGATGAGCCATTGTGTAATAACTTACCGTTGTGTAATAATTTACCGTGGTGTCATAATTTACCGTTGTTTAATAATTCACCGTTGTGTAATAATTTGCCATTGTTTAATAATTTACCCATCAATAATACTTCAACGTTTGTTCAAGTTTCAGAAGTACCTACCTGCCAACAAAATCCAGTAGTCCATCACTTGTCAAATGAAATAATATCGCAGAACAAACAACTCGACTTCATACAGCCATCCTTGATTATAATCAGATGCTCCCTAGTGATGATATCTGGGCCGGATTTATACCGTTTGATTCACGATCGTGTTGACGAAGCTTTTTGGTGCACACGAACGGCTGGACGTACAATGCTCCGGGTGGTCTCAAAAGAGTGTTTAGCTCAAGACAAATTTAATAAAGTAAAAAAAATACCCTTCAATCGAAAGTTTTCGAGATACGGCGTTCTGAACATTTCAACCCCTATTTTGAACCCCTTAGAGATGACTGACAGTAACCTCGAGCTTCGAGGACCAACTAGACCCCGAACGGAACCTATAACCCGAATTTCATCAATTTTCTTTCATGGTAACTAAGAAAAGTGGCCCGTACGGCGTACGGCGGACAGACAGAAATATTTTGGTTTATTATTTTCAATAATGAACCATTGGAATCGAGCATGAAAAAAAAAATTCTTACCCCCCCTCAAAATTTGATGGTTTACGTTTCAAGGTATGTAGAATCCAAAACTGCAATAAAAATATTTCTGTCTGTCCGCCGTACGCCGTACGGGCCACTTTTCTTAGTTACCATGAAAGAAAATTGATGAAATTCGGGTTATAGGTTCCGTTCGCTGTCTAGTTGGTCCTCGAAGCTCGACGTTACTGTGAGTCATCTGTAAGGGGTTCAAAATAGGGGTTGAAATTTTCAAAACGCCTATACCATTTTTTTACGCGAATATTTTTACGGTTTTAAATAGTTCTTGAACTTGCGAGTTTTTTAAGACCATCCGGAGCTTCGAACGTCCAGCCGTTCGTTCACAGTAAGGCCTCGAAGTTTGCACCGACAGGCATTTTCGACTCCAGTGTGAATGATACAATATTGTGTGTTCAGTGTGAATATAGGTTCGTTCGCGGTGGCCATCTGACTTTCTTCAAACCGTCAGATCCATCATTTGGCGTTCGCGGTGGTCATGCGGACTCGTCTCGGACTGTATAGCATCCATAGGATGCTGTTCGCGGTGTTTTTCTGGCGGTTCGAAGACAGTTCCAAGACCGTCAGATCAGTCCGCGGATTTTCCGATGTACTCCTTTCTGACTGCTCGCCCCCCACTACCGCTCGCCCGTTTAAGCCAATCAAATCATTTCTCATCGCACCGTCGTTCGTCGTTATTCGTTCTATGTGTTCATTCTAATAACCCTACCTACCCACTTCTCAGCATTCTACGTAGTATAGTAGAGTTTTCTGTGCACTTCTCTCACTTGCGTTTTGGTACTTCTCGCGATGAGTTCATCCAGTGATGAGGGGTCGATCACTCCTATCGAGGTGTCATCGGAAGATGATTTGGACTTACTCCATCCAGTGAAAAAAAAATGAAAACTATCTGGAAGAAGTTTTTCCTGTATTCGACGAGGAAACTTTTTTTGTTCATTCTCATCCAGAAGACGTCACTGGCCGTTCTGTTAGGGACAGATTGGCATCTCTACTAGCGTCTTGAATTCATTTATTATAGTATTGTTTACATAACTACCCAAGCTTTTGTATTTCAGTAGAGAGTTCCTAAAGACTAAAGTCGGGAAGATGTGTTCGGATTTATCTCAACTGCGCATGCGCGTCGCCCAAGTTCAAACTTATTTCCTTAAGTTCGACTTATTCGGCCTTATACATAAGGCGCGTTATCTCCCAGAGCACAAACTTTAGGAATCGTCTTTAACCTTACTCAGGGGTAACAGTGCACAGCTTTTTGCCGCGTTTTGTCGTTTTTTTTTAACGCGTCATGTGTCGTCGGTCCTCGCCATCGCCAGAGTCTTTCAAAGTTACTCGAAGCATCTTTCAAAGAATTTGCTAGATTGTTGCAATATCAACTTAGGATAAAAAAGTGAGTATACCTACCTATGCTATGTAATGGAATGGATTTCGCGTTGTGCTAAGTTAAGTGACGTTACTTTTTAATTCACTCCTACCCCCACCACTTCTGTGAAACCGGACTTATTGGTTAGCATCCAAAGGCTGCTCGCCTTAGATGTGGCCAAAAGATATGGCCGTTCCCTAATGAACTTATCTCTTAGGAACTCTCTAATCACCATATTATCCTTCAACGACTGATCTTATAGTGAGCACTTGTAGGTAAGTATGTCCCTGAATCAAGTTTCCTACCATAACGATAAACGACGCAAATTCTACTGGCACAAATAACTAGAGGGGTTAACAAAAAAATTGTAATGGACATACAAAATTGCTGACAATAGATTTATTCCGTGCGTCGGTGGTCGGTTGAATATCCCAATTGAAAAACTTAGTGCCACTTACCTACCTACCTAATTTTACGATTACGGTGGGTGTTCCAAGAACTGGCCTAGCAATTTATTGTTGGTTTTTGCCAATTTTGGCCCACTCCAAGACTCCTAATTTTGAAAAATTATCTTCGATTGTTGAAATTGTATTTTTCTGGCTGAATTCACAGTTTATGCTACTTTTTTTTTGTAGACGTTTCCGGTGATTTCAGCCGTTTTATCAGATTATTGACCCTTGAGGAAACCGAATACATAGCTATATTAACAAAAAATGAGCAAATGAAGAATGTGTAGTCAGTTATCAGCAAAATTAGTTAGGTACCTACCTAACAACGAACTTCAAACTTTCGATTAGGTATTTCTTCAGTCACCAATTATTTATTTATTTGCAAAGTACATAGGAACAGGGTTCCCTCATAGTGTACAATATAAATTAAATTACATTATTTTAATACAATTTTACAATGAAACGTTTAATAATTTTAGAAGAAAGTAAAACAATTAATGTTAATTTTAAATGAAAATAGTTTTAATTACATAACTACCTGTAACTCTAGGATTGGTCCAGGAAAGATGGGAAGGAAAGAAAATGAAAGTAAAAAACCACAGTCATGCAGCATGGCTATAAGAGCGAATTTTCGAAGTTTTCGGCATCTTCCTCCTCCGCCTAAAATTTTCTGAAAATTAATTTTCGGCCAATGTTTTCCCAACTTGATACCATACAAAATTAAAACAGGAGTAGTTTTACGCAAAGTAAAATTTGGGGTGGAAGGAGGGGGAGGGGGAAATCAAAAATGTTTTGAATACCAGAAGAGTAGGTATTGGGTACCTACGTAACAAATTTTTTGTTCCATTTTTTGCCGAGTAACACCTCGGTTTGTAGATTTTCCAACGCTGAACACGATGGTGAAGTCAGAATTGCGATATCCCATTCCGTTATCAGATTGGAGCAGACGAACCAGGAAGAACATCTCAAGAAATAACCACGTTCCTTCATCTTCAAAGTGCTCCAGTTTGAGAATGGAATGAGATATCGCAATTCTGATTTCACCATCGTGTTCAGCGTACAAAAACCTTTAAAATGAGGTGTCACTTGTCAGACTTTTTCATTTTGGGAATTTATGGGTAATTTTCCCCCCCTTAAAACTCCCCAAAACTCCCCCTTAGGGTGACCCGATTCTGCCCATCTTCGAACTTAGCCTGTCGATTGCCAAGACAGATTTTTCGTGCAAATTTGAACTTTTTATCTCAATTCTTTCGAGAGTTATCGTCTGGAATGACACATACATATATAAATATATAAATATATAAATATATATATAAATATATAAATATATATATATATATATACATATAATTTTTGGTGTCTTTCGGCAGGGAATTCAGGATGGTCTGAAACGGATTTTGGTATAAAAATCTTTCGGAAATTCGAGTTTTAAAAATTTTGGACCGAGAACAATAGCTTCCTTTTCTTCGAAAATTCGCTAAAAGAAGTGAAAGGTGAAAGGGAAATAAAGAGGAAGTGTTTAGGAATGTAGCTGATCTTCAAGGTGGTCTGTGGCCGCCGTCATGAAGGACTCGAGGGAGGCAAGCGCCCTCACCGCCAGTGGGAGGGAGTTCCACAGTTTCCCCCCCCCTCCCCCCGCCACGTGAAAGGAGATCTTAAACTTCACACACGTAGATCTCACTAGCCGAACTGTGCACAATCGTTTAGATGGCCCAAACTCGAAGTAGGAAGAAAGATAAGCTGGGGCAAATGGAGCAACTGTATGAAGGATTTTGTGTATCAGCTTTAAACAACGTACTTTGAGGATTGTAATTATATTGTGTCCTAGTAATTTAGAAGAGTATTCCGAAATATGACCCCTTGGTTTCAAATCATAAACGTACCTCGCACAATTATTAAAAGCTACGTTGATTTTACGAACACAGGAGCTGTCCATTGACAGTGCGAAGAGGATATCACCATACGTTAGGAGAGGGTACACAAGAGATTTGAAGAGCAATAATTTGATAGCAGGAGGTGTGAAGCGAGATAATTTCTTGAGGAAGTGCAGGGCGCCATAAACCCTTTGGCATAAGTAGTTAATGTGAGGCTCCCACGACAGGTCGAAATTAAGCAGGACACCAAGGTTCTTCACTGTCTGCAGGTAAGGCAAGCTAACTGAATTTAAAACTACTTGGGGAACGGAATTTATCTTTATTCCACAGAAGTACACTGGTATCACCGAATTTGATAAACATCCCATTAGGTCATTAGTTAGGAAGAAAACTACAGAGATTTCGATTTATTTTTAGTAAAAGTACTTCGACTAAGTACAAGTTGAGATAAAGGAATGCATAACATTGGTAAGAGATGAATACTCGAAGCAAAACATGGAACTATATTACAACTAGGAACATATAGAAGATAGTCTACCCATTCATCAGAAGCATAGGAATAATCGTAATATAAGACTTGAGTAAGTTGAAGAATGAAAAAAGTAATAAATTAGCCGAAATCAACGATGACCTATAGGACGAACGTTAGTATTATTGTTATAAAAAGAAGAAATAAATTAGCAGAGATCAATGATAACATATGAACTTCTCACACATGCACGAGTCACAGCCTTTCAATAAACCTAAATAGGTATGATTTGTATAACAAAATCAAGATCGACGACGACACCACACAATCAGGAAGGTTAGACATTTGCAGGTTGCACAGCGGTTGCAGTCAGATTTCCTTCCCAAGGCAAGCGTTCGCGGTGTACCCGGTCCATTGTGAGTTTGAAAGTTGGTATTGGTGGCGCATGCGTGTTGGCACGATCAGAAAAGTGGCTTCAGACGGTTCCCTGACCGTCAGAAAAACACACCGCGAACGAAGCTAATACAATTCATACCAAATCTCGTAACCAGAGATGCGCCCACAATAGGAAATTTGGCGGAGATGAAATCATTGCTAGGGATCACCTGATTATATTGGCGGAGTATGAAGTCGAGTTGGTTGTTCTGTGATATTATTTCATTTGAAAAATGATGGCTCTTTTGGAGTTTGTTGGTAGGTAGTGAAACTTGAACAAACGTTGAAGTATTATTGATGGGTAAATTATTACTACGGTAAATCATTACTCAACGGTAAATTATTACACAACGGTTCATTATACCATCTACGTAGAAGGGGCTGGAGTTTGTTGGTAGGTATTTTCGCAACTTTTTTTTCTCCTCATCAACAATTTCTTTTCAGAACTTCATTATGTGTGTTTCTTTTTGTTAGGTACTGTTTGTCATCGGCAGAATTATTTTAGCAACATTTAACTCGTGATTTAGGTAGGTACCTAGTAACGAGTACGGGGTTAGGTACTAACCTACGGAGTGTCTGCGATCTACATAATATGCATATAATAGAATAGTACATATCATATTATATAGACGGGTTATCTATACATAGAGCTGTGATCTGTAACAGAAGGGTATTCTATACAAAATAATAAACCGTTGTGCAGGGATTTGCAGCGTTTTATTGCAGTTTTGGATTCTACATACCTTGAAACGTAAACCATCAAATTTTGAGGGGGGTAAGAATTTTTTTTTTCTTGCTCGATTCCAATGGTTCATTATTGAAAACAATAAATCAAAATAATTACCTAATACATACCTTACCTACCTACCTAATGAATATGATTCTCGAATGAAGAATACCACTGGATAATGTATGTACTATCTCTGCATACCGGTGAAAATTGAAATCAGTGTCCAAGGAGGAAATTATACGTAGGTATTGGGAAGCTAGGTATATTTTCGAATGATAAATATATGTATGAAATCCTACCATCCCAACTATTTTTTCTTAATTTTTTTTAATAACATGCCCATTGTATACCGCATCCAGGGGACATCCCTCTAGATCGGGATCCCTTTAGGAAGCCTTCATAGTAGGCTTCATAATATAGGTAGATACGCTTAAACATTATTATGCTGAGCAGGTGATAATGACTAGTCAAACATTTTGTCTTCGTTTAGCTTTTCTTAAATTATTCATGTTTAAAGACAGCTATTTTGTTTTTTCCTTAGTCATATTGTACTATTTGAGTTCCTTCACTTAGTATTACTCCTCAAATCTGGGTCCTCGATGATAATATCTTTTTTAATCTTCGAAAACGCCTAATATGATTTTGTGCAATGAATTGTATTTTTCTAGATGCTTAACGTCCAATGCCCACAAAATCATCAGCGTAAAACTATGCGAAGTGTAAGAAACACCTTGAATTGTATTTGCAACGTTCTCATCTAGCTGCAATTCCAGTGGTCCTGCTTTTCATGTCGGAAAATAATATATGGTCGCCGTAGTGACAAGCCGCTTCCTTTGGTTTGCAGATTAGTTCAACCATACGCTGCACAGGATTATTTGACCATCAGAAACATCGACGATATTAAATTTTCGAAGAAAACGGAACATACGGAACATATTGCGCAAATCGAAAACTGAACATAACCACGTTGTTCAGCTTGAAAAAACCATTGAAATCATGTATCACACTTGCTTGATTACTGCACGCACGAAAGTCGAGTTGATCACGTTACTCGCATTTTGAGCATATTTGCGCACTCAGAATTCGAGTGACGGGCCATTTTTTCATGAAATTTTACGCAGATTTCGAATCTGCGAAAATAAAGGGTTCTCATTTTGAAAAACAAAGTGTGAATTGCGTACCTTTTGCGCATACGCACGTGCGCAAAAATGTGATATATTCACATTCTACGCAAAAAAAATTGGATGGAGGGGGGGGACCAAGTTAAAATTTGTTCAAAACCTCGGTGGGCCTTAAATTTCGGTCGCCCCGTATGAAATTGTCTATCAGCTGAGCCAAATATTTAGCTCTGTGATCTGCGGAGTCGGCAAATGAGCTCCCCGATTGTGAGGGATCAGAGCAGCTCCCCCCTCCACCGTGCAAAAGTCCATGTTCTTTGCTCCACAGATTTGTCCCTCCCGAAAGTGATAGTCTTGGGCTACCTTGGTAGGC
Organism: Leptopterna dolabrata; assembly: GCA_954871275.1. Lineage (NCBI taxonomy): Eukaryota > Metazoa > Arthropoda > Insecta > Hemiptera > Miridae > Leptopterna > Leptopterna dolabrata. The sequence continues at coordinate 77,902,782 of OX940975.1, read as the reverse complement.
ACTGAAGTAAGTGAGACGAGAAGCGATTTGATTGCGGACCCTTTTCAACTCGCTGCGCTGTTTCTCCCATTGTATTTCTTCTGCGCAATGGGCGAACGGAAACGTTAGAAATAATTCGAATAGAGTTAAGTTTGACGGGCACAAACAGTGCGAAATATAATTACCCAAGGTTCCCTCTCGCTCCGAATCCCCATCTTGCCTTATCTTCGCAAAGCCAACAACACCGCAACACCTCGACGTGAATTACATTTGCCAACAACTACGTAGTAGGCCCAAGGGAGCTTCGGACGAGATCTCGTTTTACTTCGCCCTTCTCCGGCCCTGCTCTCAGAAAAGGGTTTATGCGCCTTCCGTGTCACCGACCACCGTCGTTAGGAGTTGTCCTCTCTGTGTTGCTTCTGGCGAATACCCTGAGTGGGCCCTTTCTCCCTACATTACCCACCTTCCCTCTCTCTGGATTTCCACCCCGATTGCTGCTCCACTTGCATCATAATTCTTTCACCAGTCCCGCCAGCTAGAATCTCTTGAAAACGCATTAGAATGTGGGGGTTTACTGATTTCGTGGGGTAAAGTGTAATTCATAGACCACGTGGTTCGTCGTGCAGTCAGATTGGCGATAATATGAAACTAATCCTACCTACACTAGGTATCTTTCAAATAAATAAAACCTAAAGTAAACTTTACATAAATATATGTATTTAAGTGGAATATAGTTTAAGTAGAGTTAGTTTCATAATATCACCAACCTGATTATAACCACACTTACACTCAATTTCCACAGCAACCTGCTAAGGCTAACGAACACTCGAATCCATCACCTCGCTGCAGTTTGATATCTGGGCATTTCCTTACCACAACGTCTCTCATATTTATGGCCGCATATGTAGGAGAGCTAGTCGAAAGACTTCGCCCTCGCCTGAACCTCATCAAGCGTTGCTCGCCCGCAACTCACCCCTATCACTTGATACTTCAAAAAAGGCTGTATCTTGCCTTAGTACGCCTGATATGGCAATGCGGTAGTTCTCTCCGGGGTTTGGCGAGCAAAACACAAATAAAGATAGTCCAGGTACAGCAAAACCGAGCGCTTCGCCTCATACCGATGCACCCTGGTATGTAAAATATATACCTTTATTACAAAGATGAACTATCTAGAGGAACTAACTTTAGAGGATAGGAGTGGGATTTATCTTTTGAAATGTGATTGTGGAGTTAAATATTGTGGTCAAACGGGACGTAAATTCAGGGAAAGATTAAGGGAACACGAGCGATGTTTTAGGGACGGTTCTGGTAATTCGGCTTTTGCTAATCATTTAAGAGAAGAGGGTCATGGATTTAACTTCAGCATTGATAGGAACAATTCATCAGTTGAGATAGTTCACCTTTGTAATAAAGGTTCGAAACTGGATGCACTGGAACAACTGGAAATACTGAAAATTCATAAATTAGGCTCTTCTGTAAATGAAATAAATTTCCAAAATCATTCACCTTTAATTGATTTATTTCTGTAAGCTTGCTTAGTATCACCTCACGGCGTTTGTTTCCTTTTCCTTTTGTCCCACCTCCTTTCTAATCAGAATGCACTACCCTTCACTTGTGTTGTATTCCAGCCAATCAGGATCCACCCCCCTTTCACTTCCTTGGCCTCAACAACCAATGAGATTGCACTTTCATTCACTCGAGTTGTATAAATAGGAGCTCAAGTTCCAGTAGTTTCATTCCATTGTGTACTGATTATGGCTTAACAACCGAAATATTTTTTGTTAGTTTCTTACGTGGAAATAGACTATTATATTTTTATCTTGTAGTTTTTTTTCTTATTTTTCTTCCTAAAACATGAATTAGGTAGGTACGCCTTTTTTTTCTCATATTATCTTTGATCACTGGTAGTGCCATTCAATTGTCTTGATTACCTTGTTGACACTTTTTCTAGTGTTATTATACAAATTGGTGGTGATTTCAGACAATTTCCCAGGTGTTTGACTCATAAAAAATCGATTTTGAGAGCGGAACCATTGGTAGAACCTCAGTTTTCCACTCTGGTCAAAATTGACTTCATATTCGGTCTTCTTGTCCCAAAAAACATTGAAAAAGATACCTCAAACGCTCATGTCACTAAAGCACAAAAAGTACCTATTTTTATACCCATTTTCACTCATAACACCCCTCGGTATATTCCGATCGGGCTGCGAAGTTTGGGGACACAACTAGAGCCCAAATGGAGCCTTTGTGCGAAAGATCGAATTTTTTAGAACGAAAATGAAGCCGTTATGCATAATACGGCGGACGGAAATTGCATTATTGCATATTCGCTGAGCAAACATTTTTTAAACACATTTTTTCTTTTACGTTTTGAAGTCCGTAGATTCCAAAAATGCAATGTCAGTCCGCCAAAAGCCGTATCATCCGTATCTACTTTAATTTCGGTCCAAAAAATTCGTTACTTTGCACACAGCCTCCATTTAGGCCCTAGTTGTGTCCCGAAACTTGGCAGCTAGATCGGAATATACCCAGGGGTGTTATGGATGAAAAATGGGGGTAAAAATAGGTGTTATAGTAACAGGAGCTTGAGAGGTATCGTTTCTGTAAGGGTTTCCCCGAGATGTAAGATCTACCCCCCAGTCCCGTTTACCCTTTGGCAGGAAGATCTTACTCTCTAGAGATTACTTCCTTCGAGAATATAATCCGCCTGATATACACCAGGAATCCGAGGGTTGTAAATAAAGCTGGACTTGATTAGTAATTAGAATTCTTCTGAAACAGAAGCGCTGTTTAATGAACAGATGTGAGTACTTACTTGAATGAAATAATTATATACATAATTATATGAGTAATCTAATGTAATTACTACCTATGCCCTCGGAATCGAGAATGTCCAAACGCACTCGGCGATAAGGTTGCGGCTTTCGCGAATCTCACGCGGGAGCGAACGGGTAACAATAGTCAAACGACTCTAACCTGTTTGGTGGTACCTATCAGTCCGGACCAGCCATCAGGCATAGTCCAGGCGATTCGACGGGAGCAGGCTTCTGCAGTTAGGATGGAGGGAATCTTTCAGGTTTCCTCCAAACGATCAGTCTAATGAGTGAGAAGGTCGGGCAGGATTACAGCCTATTGACTTGTTGCTTCTTCGACGTCTGAGGAGAATTTCGTGTTTCCGATCAGTTGCCAGTTCGGGTCGGAGGCGTGTTAAGGCGTTCTGTTTTCGAAGCCCAATCGAAATTTAGGATTCAGGAGGAGAGGGATGATTATTTCGGCTCATTTGGGTAAGCCGAAATAATGCCGAGATGCTGTCGTCACGGCTATTGGGTGTAGCCGTGACGACAGCATCTTGTACCAATTTTGGCACATGCGGGAAGGGGTACGGTTCCGCCTACCGCTACGTCACGATTGCAATGGCCAAAGCACGGTCGTTGACTGTGGCCGCGAGTTCTTGGGAAATCGGTCGTCAGCACTCCTGAATTAACACTTTTGGTACATCCAGTGGAAACGTCCGATTGTTCATTTTCCCACAGGTGTACTGTTCAAATCCCATGGCAGGAAATTTGGTTGATGCCGTTCACCTGACAGTTTCCCATGTTTTTTAGGACGAAGAGACCAAATATGAAGTCAATTTTGACAAAAGGGTGAAAAATTGAGGTTCTAACGAACTTTCAGCCTAATAAAATTTACGTTAAATTTTAGTTTAAAATCGTCTTTCTTCCGTACACAGTTTGGGTTCCCATTTGGGAACATTATATGGGTCCTAGTTGTGCTCCGAAGCTCGGCAGCCCAATCGGAATACATCCAGGGGTGTTACGGGTGAAAAATAGGTGTAGCTACGGCGTTCTGAAAATTTCAACCCCTATTTTTCACCCCTTAGATACGACTGACTGTAACGCCGAGCTTCGAGGACCAACTAGACCCCGAACGGGACCTACTAACCAAATTTCATTAACTTTGGTTCATGGTAACTAAGAAATGTGCGAAGTACGGCATACGGCGAATGGACAGACATTTTTTAATTGAATTTTCGGATTCTACGTACCTTGAAAAGTAAACCATAAAATTTTGAGTTAAGGGGGGGGGTTCAAGGTATGTAGAATCCGAAGATGCAATAAAAAAATTTCTGTCCGTCCGTCGTACGCCGTACTTAGCACTTTCCTCAGTTACCATGAACCAAAATTGATGAAATTTGGTTTGTATAGGTCCTGTTTGGGGTCAAACTGGTACGCCAACACATTACTGTCAGTCATCTCTAAGAGGTGAAAAATAGGGGTTGAAATCTCCAGGATGCCGTTACCTCAAACTTTTTTACGTCTTTAAAATAGTTCTTGAACTTGGGAGTTTTTTAAGACCACCCGGAGCATTGTACGTCTAGCCGTTCGTTCCCAGTAAGGCCCAGAAGTTTGCACCAACAGGAGGGTGAATCTGATACACAATCTAATATAGAACGGTTCATTATACTATCTAGGCAGAAAGGGCATCTATACAGGTAAATTATTACACAGCGATTCATTATTTACCTTATGCTTCATGAATAACTACAGATAATTAATGATTTAATTATTGAATCCTGCGCGTTTGTATGCAACTTAATTCCCGGGCCGGCTGCAGTACTCCATTTAGGGCTTTCCCGGAAAGAGCTCGAGGGTTCTGACCACAGAAACCAGTGATCTACGCAGAAGGGGCGTCTATACAGGTAAATAATAAACACTGTGGTGTAATAATTTGTTGTGTTTTTTATATTTAATGAATAACTCCCGGACCTACAGTGGCAATACCTATTTTAAAAGCTCCCTGCTCAAGATACCAACTGTAGGTTCCCTGGTACAACCCGTCATATCGTCTGATGGTGGTTAGAGCTGATGTGTGATGCCTCGCAGCTGATGTTTTTACGATGATCATTGTGCGATCAAGCCCTCTCCGCCTTCGGGGAGGTTTATTTCGGTTTATTTTGGTTTGGTTTGTGTGTTCGCTCAGTAAAACATTTTATAACACTTTGTCAACACAGTAAAGTAGGTAAAATAGGTTGACCAGGTAAAATTACTCATCGAGTGAGGATTAGACTGAAAAAAGAACACAGTTGTAGCATTTCAGTTACGCAACAGGTTTATTTAAATCGAAATAAGGAAATTCAAACGTTTTTCCCGGAAGGGGCAATGTCGCACTAAATTGTAAATGCGGGGAGTTGGATATCACAATTCTACGGGGAACGTTATGACGGGACTTGACACTCAGTGCTATTCCGATATAGAAGATAGATTTAAAAGAAAATAAATAATAATACGCTGCAAATTATTACACAACGGTTTATATTTACCTGTCTAGATGCCCCTTCTGCGTAGATCAGTGATGTCTGTGGTCACTACCTACCTCTCACCTCTCCCACACGAAAGCCCTAAATCGAGTACTAGAGCCGGCCCTGGAGTTACAGTTTCATAAAACGATACATCAGAAGCTCATGTACACTAAAACCTAAAATTTAACAATTTTTACACACATTTTCCACCCACAACACCCCTGGGTGTAGCCGATCGGGCTGCTGAGCTTCGGAGCACAACTAGGACCCAAATGGAGCCTGTTTGCGAAAGAACGACGATTTTGGACCAAAATTTATGGTGAATGAAAGTCAGTCTCTCAAAACCACATCATACCACGTTATATACCTCACCATAAGAATACTGTGGGCACCTTACTCTCACTCGATGCTCTCTACCTACTGCAAGTAGTTATCAGAGGCGTGCTGAAGTTGTGGCAGTTGGGTAATGATCTTTCTGCCGTTCATAACTAAATCGCCATCTCGCTGACGTTTTCAAACCCGCTAAGTCGAATTTCACCTGTTAAACGGATTTGAGTCAGAAAACGATCATTAGTCACGTCGGAGAGAGAAGGCTCCGGGTAGGAGGTCACCAAATGGAAAGAGCTCTGCCGTGGGGTAGGTTTGATAGGAGGCTTTCGGTCTTAATTAGTGACCGTTAAAACCCGCTCCTTCATTATAAGACCATTACAAGGGAAGGGAACCGAAAACTGCCCTTCTCTCCTCTCAAAGCTCTCCTGATCAGATCTGGAATGATTTAGGTCTCCTACCTGGCCCCATACTTCGTAATGGTCACCCAAAGATCGGGATTTACCTGCCGAAGTACGGTTTCATTAAGGGTAAATGTCATAGGTTAGTTCCAAGAACTGCCACCACCCTTCAAAATGAACCAGTCCAATATTAGATTTATCTCTTGTTCGATCGATTTTCAATCTGTAAATAATTTATACATTACTACATGAGGATAATGATATTGACAAAGAAAAAGAAACAGGTACAATATTAAGTCTTAAATCAATTTCGAATTAATATTTAAATATATATATATATATTAATATATTAATATAAATTATACAATATAATATAATATAAATAAAAGTCTGGTGGTATATATATATTATATAATATAATATATTATATTATATATATTTTAAATGAATGATTGTACCTGAAGAGCATTTTTGTATTCTGTGCCGTTGAAAAGCGCACAGCCCTCCTTAATGACCACTGAAATGCACACACCAGCATAAACTTCAAGAACTGAAAAGCGCACACAGGACGACCTTAGTGCCCATTGAAATGCGCACACCCACCTGAACCCCAACTGAATCAGGGGAATCAGGAATGTCAGAAGAAGAATGATACCTACATTATTTCTTTATTTTACGTAAGTAAAAAAGTCGTTTGTAGGTTCCATGCAGTTTGTCAACAAACATTATTTATTTACAATAGTTTGTCTTTTCATCGCCACTTTGCTTACGTAGTCAACCCTAGACAAAGACCCAAATTGGTATTGACTGTACAGCTTCATGAGCTCAGCATCTTTCTTCTCCTGCTTCTTGCGTTTAGGTACCGAATAACTTCGTGAATGGAGCAGTGCGGGGAATTAAAATTATTGTCCTTGATGTGTCTGTGGAAGGACTCCGGGCCATTAGTCGTCCGAGGATATTCCGTGCGTGGTGGTCGAGACCACAGTTTTGAAAGGAAAGTGCTGTTCTTAGGCCGAACCTAAGCAAGGAGCAATTGACGCCAACATTTCGATTCTAGACCTGTGCGCTTTTCAATACACTGCCACGAAGTAATCAACCTCCTCAGGTGCGCTTATTTTTGCGCTTTTCAAACACAATACAAACCCGATTAATGATAGTGTGCACAAATCAATTGTAGCTTTTGTATTGATGCTTGAATCTGATAGTATCCTACGAACCAGTTTTGGTGGACTGTCACTCAACAAATCTGTGGCTTATCGCTTAGCCCTCCCATTCAGCTCCTGCGATTGGTTTATTATTTTCAATAATGAACCTTTGGAAACAAATCCCCCTCCAACAAAAAATTTGATGGTTTCCGTTTCAAGGTATGTGGAATCCGAAAATGGAATACAACACTTTCTGTCCGTCCTCCGTACGCCATAAATCACCTTTTTCTTAGTTACCATGAATTAAAATGAATGAAATTTGGTCTGTAGATCCCATTTGGGGTCTAGTTGGTACGCGAAGCTCGGCATTACTGTAAGTCATCTCTAAGGGATTCAAAATAGGGGTTGAAATTTTCAGAACGCCGTATCTCGAAAACTTTCGATTGAAGGGTATGGTTTGTTTTACGTTATTAAATTTGTCTTGAGCTAAACAATTTTTTGAGACCACCCGGAGCATTGTACGTCCAGTCGTTCGTGTGCACCAAAAAGCTTCGTCATCACGATCGTGAATCAAACGGTATAAATCCGGCCCAGATATCATAACTACGGAGCATCTGATTATAATCAAGGATGGCTGTATGAAGTCGAGTTGTTTGTTCTGCGATATTATTTCATTTGACAAGTGATGGACTACTGGATTTTGTTGGTAGGTAGGTACTTCTGAAACTTGAACAAACGTTGAAGTATTATTGATGGGTAAATTATTAAACAATGGCAAATTATTACACAACGGTGAATTATTAAACAACGGTAAATTATGACACCACGGTAAATTATTACACAACGGTTCATCTACCAAGAAAGGGCTGGGTTTTGTTAATCGGTACTTTTCCAACTTGAACAACCGTTGAAGTATTATTAATGGGCAAGCTATTACACAACGGTTCATTATACTTGACCACGAGGGTCGGTATTGACCACAGAAACCAGTGATCTACGCAGAAGAGGCATCTATTTCACTCCTCATCAACAATTTTCCTTCAGAACTTCATTATTTGAGTTTCTTTTTGCCATTTTAGTTACTGTTTGTCATCGGCAGAATTATTTTTAGCAACATTTAACTCGTGATTTAGGTAGGTTCCTAGTAACGAGTACGGGGTTAGGTACTAATTTACGGAGGGTCGGCGATCTACATAGTATGTCTAGAGTAGTACATATTATATTGACGGGTTATCTATACAGAGAGCTGTGATCTGTAACAGAAGGGTGTTCTCTACAAAATAATGAACCGTTGAGCAGGGATTTGCAGCGTTTTGGTATATTATTTTCAATAGGTAATGAACCATTGGAATCGAGCATGAAAAAAAAAAATTCTAACCCCCCCCCCCCCCCTCAAAATTTGATGGTTTACGTTTCAAGGTATGTAGAATCCGAAAATGCAATAAAAATATTTCTGTCTGCCTGCCGTAAGCCGTACACCGTACGTGCCACATTGCTTAGTTACCATGAAACAAAATTGATGAAATTCGGGTTGTGGGTCCCCATTGGGGGTCTAGTTGGTCCTCGAAGCTCGACTCAGTCATCTCTAAGGGGTTCAAAATAGGGGTTGAAATTTTCAGAAAGCCTATACCTTTGTTTTACGTGAATCTTTTTACGGTTTTAAATAGTTCTTGAACTTGCGAGTTTTTTGAGACCACCCGGAGCATCGTACATCCAGCCGTTCCTTCACAGTAAGGCCAAGTGCACCGACAGGCATTTTCGACAGCAGGGTGAATGAAATTGTATACACTCTCGTCACCAGGGACGCGCTCGATTCAATCAATCCATTTATTCGATCAATAAATCAATTTTTGGTTTATTATTTTCAATAATGAACCATTGGAATCGAGCATGAAAAAAAAAAATTCTTACCCCCCCTCAAAATTTGATGGTTTACCTTTCAAGGTATGTAGAATCCAAAACTGCAATAAAAATATTTCTGTCTGTCCGCCGTACGCCGTACGGGCCACTTTTCTTAGTTACCATGAAAGAAAATTGATGAAATTCGGGTTATAGGTTCCGTTCGGGGTCTAGTTGGTCCTCGAAGCTCGACGTTACTGTCAGTCATCTCTAAGGGGTTCAAAATAGGGGTTGAAATTTTCAAAACGCCTATACCATTTTTTTACGTGAATATTTTTACGGTTTTAAATAGTTCTTGAACGCGAGTTTTTTAAGACCATCCGGAGCGTCGTACGTCCAGCCGTTCGTTCACAGTAAGGCCCCGAAGTTTGCACCGACCGGCATTTTCGACTCCAGTGTGAATGAAATTGTATACAATTCAAACCAAATCTCGTAACCAGAGACGCGCCCACAATAGGAAATTTGGCGGAGATGAAAAAAATCATTGCTAGGGATCACCTGATTATATTGGCGGAGTATGAAGTCGAGTTGGTTGTTCTGTGATATTATTTCATTTGAAAAATGATGGCTCTTTTGGAGTTTGTTGGTAGTAGGTAGTGAAACTTGAACAAACGTTGAAGTATTATTGATGGGTAAATTATTACTACGGTAAATCATTACTCAACGGTAAATTATTACACAACGGTTCATTATACCATCTACGTAGAAGGGGCTGGAGTTTGTTGGTAGGTACTTTCGCAACTTTTTTCACTCCTCATCAACAATTTCTTTTCAGAACTTCATTATGTGTGTTTCTTTTTGTTAGGTACTGTTTGTCATCGGCAGAATTATTTTAGCAACATTAATTTAACTCGAGATTTAGGTAGGTACCTAGTAACGAGTACGGGGTTAGGTACTAACCTACGAAGGGTCTGCGATCTACATAATATGCATATAATAGAATAGTACATAACATATTATATAGACGGGTTATCTATACATAGAGCTGTGATCTGTAACAGAAGGGTATTCTATACAAAATAATAAACCGTTGTGCAGAGATTTGCAGCGTTTTTCAATTGCAATTGGATTAAAATTTCAATTGCACTTTAATTGCAATTGGAATTCACTTAGAATTGTAAAAACGCTGCAAATCCCTGCACAACGGTTTATTATTTTGTATAGAATACCCTTCTGTTACAGATCACAGCTCTATGTATAGATAACCCGTCTATATAATATGATATGTACTATTCTATTATATGCATATTATGTAGATCGCAGACACTCCGTAGGTTAGTACCTAACCCCGTACTCGTTACTAGGTACCTACCTAAATCACGAGTTAAATGTTGCTAAAATAATTCTGCCGATGACAAACAGTACCTAACAAAAAGAAACACACATAATGAAGTTCTGAAAAGAAATTGTTGATGAGGAGTGAAAAAAGTTGCAAAAGTACCTACCAACAAACTCCAGCCTCTTCTACGAAGATGGTATAATTTACCGTTCTGTAATAATTTACCGTTGAGTAATGATTTACCGTAGTAATAATTTACCCATCAATAATACTTCAACGTTTGTTCAAGTTTCACTACCTACCAACAAACTCCAATAGAGCCATCATTTTTCAAATTAAATAATATCCCAGAACAACCAACTCGACTTCATACTCCGCCAATATAATCAGGTGATCCCTACCAATGATTGGCCGTATTCACAAATTCCTATTGTGGGCGCGTCTCTGGTTACGAGATTTGGTTTGGATTGTATACAATTTCATTCACACTGGAGTCGAAAATGCCTGTCGGTGCAAACTTCGGGGCCTTACTGTGAACGAACGGCTGGACGTACGATGCTCCGGATGGTCTTAAAAAACTCGCAAGTTCAAGAACTATTTAAAACCGTAAAAATATTTACGTAAAAAAATGGTATAGGCGTTTTGAAAATTTCAACCCCTATTTTGAACCCCTTAGAGATGACTCACAGTAACGTCGAGCTTCGAGGACCAACTAGACGCCGAACGGAACCTATAACCCGAATTTCATCAATTTTTTTTCATGGTAACTAAGAAAAGTGGCCCGTACGGCGTACGGCGTACGGCGGACAGACAGAAATATTTTTATTGCAGTTTTGGATTCTACATATCTTGAAACGTAAACCATCAAATTTTGAGGGGGGGTAAGAATTTTTTTTTTCATGCTCGATTCCAATGGTTCATTATTGAAAATAATAAACCAAAATTGGTGTACCATCAATCTGAATTGGACTTTAATTTGAATTGGAATTCTTTTCGAATTGTCTAATTGGCATGGTGCGCATTGGCATGGTCCGAAATTGTTTAGTCAATAGTTTTCTTTTGTTTTTCCAATAAATTCGTGATGACTGGCCTAGGCCTTTCCAATCACATGGGATTTCGCGTTGTGGCGCCGGCTTTTGTTTCTGTCCCCACCTCATCCGCTATTTCCTTCATCCCGGCAACTCTAGGCAACCTTCGGATCAACATACTGTGAGATTTTCCAATGGAAAATTATTGGTTTATTATTTTCAATAATGAGCCATTGGAATCGAGCATGAAAAAAAAACGCTGCAATTCCCTGCACAACGGTTTATTATTTTGTATAGATTACCCTTCTGTTACAGATCACAGCTCTATGTATAGATAACCCGTCTATATAATATGATATGTACTATTCTATGCATATTATGTAGATCGCAGACCCTCCGTAGGTTAGTACCTAACCCCGTACTCGTTACTAGGTACCTACATAAATCACGAGTTAAATGTTGCTAAAATAATTCTGTCGATGACAAACAGTACCTAACAAAAAGAAACACACATAATGAAGTTCTGAAAAGAAATTGTTGATGAGGAGTGAAAAAAGTTGCGAAAGTACCTACCAACTAACTCCAGCCCCTTCTACGTAGATGGTATAATGAACCGTTGTGTAATAATTTACCGTTGAGTAATGATTTACCGTAGTAATAATTTACCCATCAATAATACTTCAACGTTTGTTCAAGTTTCACTACCTACCAACAAACTCCAAAAGAGCCATCATTTTTCAAATGAAATAATATCGCAGAACCAACTCGACTTCATACTTCGCCAATATAATCAGGTGATCCCTAGCAATGATTTCATCTCCGCCAAATTTCCTATTGTGGGCGCGTCTCTGGTTACGAGATTTGGTTTGAATTGGTGACGAGGGTGTATACAATTTCATTCACACTGGAGTCGAAAATGCCTGTCGGTGCAAACTTCGGGGCCTTACTGTGAACAAACGGCTGGACGTACGACGCTCCGGATGGTCTTAAAAAACTCGCAAGTTCAAGAACTATTTAAAACCGTAAAAATATTTACGAAAAAAAAATGGTATAGGCGTTTTGAAAATTTCAACCCCTATTTTGAACCCCTTACAGATGACTCACAGTAACGTCGAGCTTCGAGGACCAACTAGACCCCGAACGGAACCTATAACCCGAATTTCATCAATTTTCTTTCATGGTAACTAAGAAAAGTGGCCCGTACGGCGTACGGCGGACAGACAGAAATATTTTTATTGCAGTTTTGGATTCTACATACCTTGAAACGTAAACCGTCAAATTTTGAGGGGGGGGGGAAGAATTTTTTTTTTCATGCTCGATTCCAATGGTTCATTATTGAAAATAATAAACCAAAAATAATCTAAAGCTAGGTTCACGTTGAGACGCAGTACCCGACGGCAGTCCGGCCCGGCTACGCGTTCTGCAATTCTATTGGCCAACGCTGTCTGCGATTCACATAACATGAATAGAGTAGTACATATTATATAGACGGGTTATCTATACAGAGATCTGTGATCTGTAACAGAAGGGTATTCTGTACAAAATAATAATATGTGCAGGGATTTGCAGCGTTTTTTAATTGAGCTCAAACTAAAGAACTCAGCCGTTCTTTTGCACCGAAAAGCTTCGTCACTATGATCGTGAATTAAATAAATTGTACAAATCATTGCTAGGGAACACCTGATAATAATCACGGACGGCTGTATGAAGTCGAGTTTGTTGTGCTGTGGTATTATTTCATTTGAAGAGTTATGCCTTTCTTGGATTTTGTTGATGGGTTGTAACATGAACAAACGTTATGCTTATGAATTACAACAAGTAATGAATTATTGAATTGTTGATCCTGTGGATTTTTATGACGTTTTTATTCCCGGACCGGCTCCATTACCACTAAATTTAGGGCTTTCCTGGGGGGGAGCTCGAGGGTAGGTATTGATCACAGAAAACTGTGATCTATGCAGAAGGGGCATCTATGCAGGGAAATAATTTATGTGATCGTTTCCAGCGTTTTATTAGTCTGGAGCAAACATGAATTCTCTCATGTGTTCTACCGCAATTGAAGAACAATTTTCCTGCTGTGTAGACGGTGATAACCATGAAAAAACGCTGAAAAGTCCTTGTCACATGGGTTTATTATTATATTGGGCGTACCTACAGAAATGTGGGCTGTACATTTATTTTTTGATTCATGCGTAATAATCGAAATAGCTATTCCTGATGTTTTCCATTAATTTCATTAATTTTGGCCCCTAAAACACAAATTAGGTACGCTTTTTTTATTTTATTTTTTTAAATCTATCTTTGATCATTGGTAGTGCCATTTAACCGTCTTGATCCACGTGTTGACACTTTTTCCAGTGTTATTATACAAACTGATGGTGATTTCAGACGACTTCCCAGGTTTTTCACTCATAAAAAATCAATTTTGGGAGCTGAACATTTGGTAGAACTCAATTTTCCACTCGTTGGTCAAAATCGACTTCATATTCGGTCTTCTCGTCCCCAAAAACATGGAAAACGATATCTCAGAAGCTCATTTTACCAACATGTTGCTAAAACGCAAAAAGTACCTATTTTACGCACATTTTCACTCATAACACCCCTGGGTATATTCCGATCGGGCTGAAAAGTTTCGGGACACAACTAGGGCCCAAATGGAGCATGTGTGCGAAAGAACGAATTTTTTAGACCGAAAATGAAGCCGGTACACGTGATACGGCGGACGGCGGACGGACATTGCATTTTGGTTTATTATTCTCTGAATAATACACCTATGTAATCGCTCAGCAAAAAATTTTTATAACCCCCCCTCAAACTTTTTTGTTTTCCGTTTCAAGGTGCGTAGATTCAAAAAATGCAATGTCCGTCCGCCGTCCGCCATACGCCGTCCGCCGTCCGCCGTACGCCGTATCACGTGTACAGGCTTCATTTTCGGTCTAAAAAAGTCGTTCTTTCACACACATGCTCTATTTGGGCCCTAGTTGTGTCCCGAAACTTTTCAGCCCGATCGGAATATACCCAAGGGTGTTATGAGTGAAAATGTGTGTAAAAATAGGTACTTTTTGCGTTTTAGCAACATGTTGGTAACATGAGCTTTTGAGGTATCGTTTTCCATGTTTTTGGGGACGAGAAGATCGAATATGAGGTCGATTTTGGCCAAGGAGTGGAAAATTGAGGTTGTACCAGATGTTCAGCTCCCAAAATTGATTTTTTATGAGGCAAAAACCTGCGAAATCGTCTGAAATCACCATCAATTTGTAGAATAGCACTAGGAAAAGTTTCAACACGTAGATCAAGACGATTAGCTGGCACTACCAATGATCATGGATAATTTGAAAAAAAAAAAAAGATCGTACCTACCTAATTTGTGTTTTGGGGGCCAATATTGGTGGAAACCATCAGAAATAGCTATTTCAATTATTTCACATGAAACAAACAATAAATGTAGGTACAGCCAACATTTCTGTAGAATAATAAACCCCATGTGACAAGGACTTTGCAGCGTTTTTGGAATCTACGCACCTTGAAACGGAAAAGAAAAAAGTTTGAGGGGGTGTTATAAAAATTTTTTGCTGAGCGAATACATAGGTGTATTATTCACAGAATAATAAACCAAAACGCTGCAAATAACTATACTTACAACGGCTAAATTATTATTTCATACAGAACACCCTTCTGTTACAGATCACAACTCTCGTGTGGATAACCCTTTTGTATAATAAATGTGCTATTCTATACATATTATGTAGGTCACAGACACTCCGTAGCTTATGTAGATCACAGACCCCGTAATCGTTACTAGGTACCTACCTAAATCACGTGTTAAATGTTTCTAAATCAATTCTGTCAATGACAAACAGTAGCTGAATTGGCAAAAAGAAACAAAACGAAGTTCTAAAGGGAAATTGTTGATGTGGAGTGAAAAAATATATTCAGTCTCGGTAGTGTTTCGATCTCGGGAACTTGGGCGTATCAATCCGTCATGTATGCGCTATACTGCCAACCTGGCCGAGAGACCAGTGATCTGCGCTTTCAACGCAGCTTGATGCCCGTATACACCCTGCTGTTTATTGCAAGTTGTGCACAGCAAATTTCATGGCAACATCGCAGAATGCTCCGGAATTTGGTCGTTGGGGGAGGGGGGGGTAACATTTCATGGTCGATTCCAAAGGTTAATAATTATTGAAAATAATAAACCAAAACGAAGAGTTATGAATCAGCAGACACCTATTTGGCGTAATCAGGATCGTTTTTATGTGCCCTGCAAGACACCACAAGTTGATGAGCCTGACACCTGATGTTCACCAGGTTGAACTTTTCTAAAAATCCCCATCATGACTCGGAGAGATATGACAGATTGTCAAATGCTGTGCTTGCGGGTTGTTAAATGCTCAAGGTTTTTTAAAAATATTTCATTCGTTTTCAGGGTAACTTGGGCACTTGGGATTACCAGCATTCAAACGAAAGGTGAGCGATATTATTTATGTCACTAATAATACATGAGCTGCTGTCAAAAACATGAAAATAACACATTTATTTTTGCATTGATCCAATACGCGTGTATATCCAATAGGTCATGCTCGTATAAGGCTGCAAATTATTAACAACGGTTTATTGTTTACCTGTATTGAATTCGCATCTAATAGGAAAACGGAATTCGTGCGTGGAAAGGGTTTCATTAAAGAATGTTCGGAAACTCTTTTTGCCACTTAAAATACAAAAATTTATTAATAGAGAAAACGAAAGGCCACTTAATTGACGCCCTAGGGAAATAATTGAAATAACTTAAAGGAGCTCCTTGCAAAACAAAACGGATATAATAATCTGTACGAAAAAAAAAACGCTGCAAATCCCTGCACAACGGTTTATTATTTTGTATAGAATACCCTTCTGTTACAGATCACAGCTCTATGTATAGATAACCCGTCTATATAATATGATATGTACTATTCTATACATATTATGTAGATCGCAGACCCTCCTTAGGTTGGTACCTAACCCCGTACTCGTTACTAGGTACCTACCTAAATCACGAGTTAAATGTTGCTAAAATAATTCTGCCGATGACAAACAGTACCTAACAAAAAGAAACACACATAATGAAGTTCTGAAAAGAAATTGTTGATGAGGAGTGAAAAAAGTTGCAAAAGTACCTACCAACAAACTCCAGCCCCTTCTACGTAGATGGTATAATGAACCGTTGTGTAATAATTTACCGTTGAGTAATGATTTACCGTAGTAATAATTTACCCATCAATAATACTTCAACGTTTGTTCAAGTTTCACTACCTACCAACAAACTCCAATAGAGCCATCATTTTTCAAATTAAATAATATCACAGAACAACCAACTCGACTTCATACTCCGCCAATATAATCAGGTGATCCCTACCAATGATTGGCCGTATTCACAAATTCCTATTGTGGGCGCGTCTCTGGTTACGAGATTTGGTTTGGATTGTATACAATTTCATTCACACTGGAGTCGAAAATGCCTGTCGGTGCAAACTTCGGGGCCTTACTGTGAACGAACGGCTGGACGTACGATGCTCCGGATGGTCTTAAAAAACTCGCAAGTTCAAGAACTATTTAAAACCGTAAAAATATTTACGTAAAAAAATGGTATAGGCGTTTTGAAAATTTCAACCCCTATTTTGAACCCCTTAGAGATGACTCACAGTAACGTCGAGCTTCGAGGACCAACTAGACGCCGAACGGAACCTATAACCCGAATTTCATCAATTTTTTTTCATGGTAACTAAGAAAAGTGGCCCGTACGGCGTACGGCGTACGGTGTACGGCGTACGGCGTACGGCGTACGGCGGACAGACAGAAATATTTTTATTGCAGTTTTGGATTCTACATATCTTGAAACGTAAACCATCAAATTTTGAGGGGGGGTAAGAATTTTTTTTTTCATGCTCGATTCCAATGGTTCATTATTGAAAATAATAAACCAAAAAATGAATCTGATTCTCTGGCTAATATTAGTTTCTAGCGTTTCAATGTAGGTATGATTGGGAGGATCAGACCGTGAAGATGATGATACGTCCTTCAGACACGCAGTCCTGTTTCTGCCCTTCCTCGAATAGAGTCCGATGTCGCTGATACGACGAAATCGGCGAGGAAAGGCCCGATGGAGCTTGGCGAGGTTCTTTGCTGGTGCTGGGGGTGATGTCTGCAAGAAAAACGGTCCTTCAGGTACAAATACGAGAAAACAGTGGGGCAGTCGAACTTCCAAGCCCTGAGCGGACCACGACGAAAAGGAGAGCATAATGAGACTTACATCATTCCCTTCTAGACGATGATCCAGATATAGAAAAACGATGATGGACAGTTTTCGTGGTACGGAAGAATCGATGAAAAGCCAAGGCGACTGCTGCAATAGGTTCAGGAGGATGATATCCTGGCAGAGGTCAACTTGGAACTGAGGACGTTATCCGGCGAAGGGGGCTTATGATATCACTTGTTACTATAGGTTATTTGTGGAAGTTCAAATTTTATCACTTCACAATATCAATCACCAAAACAACCCGGTTCACTAGCTGTATAAACAAGATTGTAACAAACATCTAAAGGTTGCCGAAACATGTACAGATGCCCTTTCTGCGTAAACTTACTGGCAAAATTTTAATGTCCTTTCCTACTAGAAAAAATGTTTACTTCATCAATGGAAAACATGTGAAATCCCCCCAAAACAACCCTGTTGTAAACATTTACCCGCCAGCAAAACCTTCTCAGCCGCAAGAAGGATTGATATCCATTTTGCCCCCCTAAGTGGCATGTTCCGTGCTGCGCAACTCGCTCGTGGATGTGCACATAGAAAATTATTCCTTCCCCCTCTTTTTGATTTGTGTGTAGAAACTTTTGGTTTATTATTCTGTGAATAATAAACCTACATGTAATCGCTGAGCAAAACTTGTTTATAAAACCGTCTCAAAATTTGTTATTTTACGTTTCAAAGTGCGTAGATTCCAAAAATTGCTGCGGTCCTTGTCACATGGGCTTATTATTCTACTGGACATACCTACAGAATAATTAAAACAGCTATTTTTGATGGTTTCCTCGAACACAGGTTGGGCACTTTTTTTCCTACAAATTTCCTTCGATCATTGATAGTGCCATTCAAATGTCTTGTTTTGGCTGCGAAAGACGATTTTAAACAACCATTTAACGTAAATTTCAGGCTGAAACTTCAGAGCCTCAATTTGACTTCATATTCGGTATCCTCATTCTAAAAAACATGCGAAACGATACGTCACAAGACCCTACTTTTACACCCATATTTCGCCTATAACTTCCTTGGGTATAGTCTGATGGGGCTGCAAAATTTCGGGACACAAGAACGAATGTGTGCAAAAGAACGAATTGTTTAGACCTAAAGTAAAGTAGATAAAAATATGGATGATACGGTAGACGGAAATTGCAGTTTGGTTAATAATTCTGTAAGAAATAATGCACCTACGTATTCGCTCAGCAAAAAAAATTGCATAACACTCCCTCAAAATGTTTTCTTTTACGTTTCAAGGTGCGTTAGATTGCCGTACGGTGCATAATATCTACTTCATTTGCGGATTAAAAAATCGTTCTTTCGCACAGAGGCTCCGTTTGGGCTCTAGTTGTGTCCCGAAACTTTGCAGCCCGACCAATTCCTGACTAAGCAAATGTATAATATGCTATTCCGGCCAACCCAATCAATTTTTCCTTTCAACAACACCGAAGCAAATTTTGGGGGAAAAGCAGCAATTTCCAGAAGCAAGGGTATCTCCCATTCCGTCAAGGCACGGACACTATCGGAGTAAGTTGGAAACCTTCATGCCCTATAGAATAGTAAACTATTATGACACGGACTTCGCAGAGTTCTAGAACGAGGAGACCGAAGATGAAGTGGAATTGGGCGAAGTACTAGACAGTAGAGGTTCTAACGAAGTTGCAGCCTCAATTCATGTTAAATTTTGGTATAGAATCGTCGTACTTCCGGCCACAGTGTGGGTCCTAGTTGTGCCAAAGCTTGGCAGCTCTATCGGAATACACCCAGGGGTGTAATGGAAGAAATAATTATGGTTGGAAAAATAAGGTCCTTCGAGGGTTTCTTAAGGTTTTGGTGAACATGAGCATGTGAGCTGTCGTTTTCCATGTTTTTTAGGGAGAGAAGACCAAATATGAAGTTGATTTTGACCAAAGAGTGAAGAAGTGAGGTTGTAACGAAGGCTCAGCTCCCAGAATTCATCTTTAGTAGTCATAAACCTGGGCAATTGTCTGAAATCACCATACATTTGTATAATAACCCTAGAAGTAGTATTCGCAGGTGAATCAAGACAATTAAGTGACACTACCAATGATCAGAGATGATTCGTTAAAAAAGATAAGGAGCCTATTTCGTTTTTTATTGGGCCAAAATGGGTGGAAATCATCAAACTACCCATTTCAATTATTGGACATGAAAGAAACAATAAATGAACAGCTAACATTTTTGTAGGTATAACCAATAGAATATCAAACTTGTGACAAGGACTTTGCAGCAGTCTTCTAATTTGATGATTCAAGGACAGAATCACGTAGCATTGCAAGAAAACACCAGATCTTCTAATGCCAGGAAATTCTTCTCCAAGGAATAGCGGTTCTTCAAGCACTCATCTGCATACTTGAATACCGCAGTTAGTATGTAACCTAGGCGATCTAGCGTTCCTTGGGGACAGTGGCATGATATATAATATTTAAATTTCTATGTAAACATCCTCAAGTAGTCTCATCACGACACCGTCGTCGGTGTCAGCGCCTGAAAGCTTCAGTGGTGTAGCATGAAGGAAGACGTAGCGGAAATGACGTCATTGCCGCACTCTGCGTCATCCTGGAAACTAATAATGTAATATGCTATTCCGGGCAACCTAATTCGATTTTTCCTATCGACAACACAGAAGCAAATTTGGGGGGAAAAACAGGAATTTCCAGAAGCAAGGGTTATTTCCCATTGCGTCAAGGCTGAATTGCACGGATACTATCGGAGTAAGTTAGAAACCTTCAGTCGGGTGATGACCTCCACAAAAATTTCTTTTAGGGTGATTGCAATAGATACTTACAGGGTACATTATTACTTAATATATAATTATTAATTGGCGGATGATATTATGTTGAGGGATCAGGGGACGCTGCAATGATCCGCAAGATCGCTGTGATCCATATCTACCAGCAATTTGAGGAAAACCGAGGGGAAACCCTTATTTCTGATGAGCAGCTTTGGCGAGAGAAGGGCTGGGTGAAAAAACGAAAGAGAGATAGAGAGAAAAAAGAAGAAAAAAATCTGTGAGGGAAGGATTCAGAGTGGAAGCATATCCTCCGTAACCCATCCTTCGAGAGTAATTTTATGGAGGTGAATTGAACTCAACTGACCATGATTGGCAACAACGTCAAGGAAATTCAGGACTTATTTAGTGGAAGTACCAAGACGGGATGAGATCGAGAAATGGCCTCTGAAACAACCTCTGTTGAGCACAACTAAAAGTGATTCCTGGATTTCCGTCCGAGTGGGTACACAATTTAAGAGAATTTCACTATACTTGGACTCCGGGAATTTTGCCCTCTTTTTTATTTACTATTTTCAGTTCCTAATGAAACTTTGAATACGAGCATGAAATCCTCCCTCCCCCAAATATTTGGTGGGTTCCGTTTCAGCGTAAGTAGAATCCGAAAATGGAATTTAAAAAAAATTTGGTAGTACTTGGCACATTACCTCAGTTACCAAATGAATCAAAATGAACCAAAATGAATGAAATTTGGTTTTAGATCCCGTTTGGGGTCTAGTTGGTCCTCGAAGGTCGGCGTTAGTGTCAATTATCTCCATGGGGTGAAAAGTAGGGGTTGACATTTCCAGAACGCCGTAGCTCGACAACTTTCAATAGAAGTGTATGGTTTTTTTTAAACTTTTTGGTTTATTATTTTCAATAATGAATCGGGCAATAATTCCCGAAAGATCTGTCTTATCCGAAGGCACTATCATTGGCCACGGTGGATTCGTGAGAAAATAAACCTCGATCCCAAAGAACGGATCCAGGCCCACTAGCCCCAGAAAACACCGAGGTCTGCCCCAAAAGACAAGGAAGCTTACGAAAATTAGGCTTTTCAACCAATTCGAATGAAAAGAGACATTTTTCCCCTGAAGATTTGAAAGGTTACTTGAGCTCAGAATCCTATGAGAGGAGCTGCCAAACTGACTTTAGCCAGCCTATAGCAAAATGGTAGGAGGTGACCACATTTAAAGTTACTACATGGAAAACATAAAAGTAAAGCCTAACTTCTCTTGAAGAGATAGACGAAAAATGCTATAATTAAGAAATTAGGTTGTAAACCTAGAGGGAAACTAACGATGCCCAGATGGAAATTTTGAAAGTTTGGAAAAGTGTGTACTACCTAAGCAGTGGGACAAGATGCTACCAAAACTGAATCACGAGGAAAGGACGCGGGTTTTGAGATAAATAGGAACAAAATCCATATTCAAGCCCTCATAATTTATTAAACTAAGAAGAATGAAAAGTGAAATCAGAAAACATAAACAGGAAGTGAGTACAAATATGAGTTCTTAGATTCTAAAAATTCTTAACAAACTAGAAATGTACTAAAACCTGAAGGGATAAAAGAAAAAAAAACCTAACTTCTACCCACAAATAAATCTATAAAATGATCTAACTAGAACCTAAATTAATACATTTACAAATTTTACTTTAATGAATAATCTTTTCCGTTAAGTAACGTAGAAAGGAAAATTCTCCCCTAAATCCTAGAAAATACTCTCACGGAAACCCCAAAGAAAAGAGCTTTGAGATGGAACCACCATCACAAGATTTGAATTAATTTTAGTGTTATACATTAATTTCTTAGGCATGGAGATAGAGTTAAGTTAGAAAAAAAAAAACCCTTGAGGGCAAAGTGAACTAAAAAGGGGAAAAAAACCTAACCCTATCCCAATGTATTCTTATAATACTTCTCACATGATCAAACCACAAAGAATAATTTACACAAAGGCCAATTGCCAACGAGACTTTCAAAACTATTACGGAAAATTTGTAAAAGATATAGGTTTCTTTAAGTACCTAGATTCTGTAACCCCGTTACGTTTTAGCATTTTCAATTAGGACTTTAACTTTGGTTGGGAAACTCTAATAATTTGGACTAGGAGGAAAGAACCAAGTTCTTACCTTAATTCAGCAGGAGGAGAGTCGTCCAGGGAATCTTCAGCAGCCAAGTGTCCGGATTCCGACTCCTCCCTTTTCCAAGTCAACTCCGACCTCCCACTCCCCGTTTAATAAGAAAATCTTATACTCTGAGGAGAGGGGCGACCAAGCGAAATCCCAGGAAAGGGGGCCCCGGAAAAACGGTGGTTTGATGACTGAGGCCATACTGAGAGAGATTATTTCCGAATATTGGAGAGTTTATATAGTTGACAATCGAAGGAGGGACATGACGAAATTCGCCCGTATTTCACTAAATATTCTAATTTATTACATTAACAGTTGTTTTGGGAATTTCGTCACGTCACAACGCCATAGCTCGAAAACTTTCGATAGAAGGGTATGGTTATTTTACTTTAATAAATTTGTCTTGAGCAAAATACTTTTTTGAGACCACCCGGAGCATTGCACCACCAGCCGTTCGTTTGCGCGAAAAAGCTTCGTCAACATGATCGTGAATCAAGCGGTATAAATCCGGCGCAGATATCATCACTAGGGAGCACCTGATTATAATTAAGGATGGCTGTATGAAGTCGAGTTGGTTGTTCTACAATGTTATGTATTTCATTTGATAAGTGATGGACTATTGGATTTTGCTGGGAGGTACTTGTGAAACTTGTGAAACAAACGTTGAAGTATTATTGATGAGTAAATTATTACACAATGGTAAAGTATTATACAACGGCAAATTATTACATAACGGTTCATTATACCATCTACGTAGAAGGGGCTGGAGGTTGCTTGTAGGTACGTTCACAACTTTTTTCACTCCACATCAACAATTTAACTTCAGAACTTCATTATTCGTGTTTCTTTTTGCCATTTTAGGTACTGTTTGTCATCGACAGAATTATTTTAGCAACATTTAACACGTGATTTAGGTAGGTACCTAGTAACGAGTACGGGGTTAGGTACTAACCTACGGAGGTTCTGTGATCTACATAATATGTATAGAATAGTATATATTATATAATATTGTGATGAATTTGAAATTGGTGCGTTCATCACGAGCGGTGTGAGGGAGGAATGTGCCGGAATTTGGTTATGAGCGAATCACCACCATGATCCGGGTCTTTCTGGATGCTGTGCTCAGTTGCGGTTATGGGCGGACCACCACCGTCCCCTGAGATCTTTTGGGTGAATTTGCCAGAATTTGGTTATGGGCGAACCACCACCATGATCTGGATCTTTTAGGATAGGAGAGAGATTGGATGAGGAAAGATAAGTCAGCGACTTAAGGAGAGCATAGAATGGTCTGGATCATTAGTACCGCCATTGCGCATGAGCAAACGTGAATCCGAGGTACTCAATGTCTCACAAATAAATGACCCGATTTTGCTCGAATTCAGTTGGTAGCTGGAGTGTGGCTTCGTGATGGTCCCCTGTGAATTTCAAACTCTCGGCTCACTGGTAGCATTTACTCTATTTTAAAGGCTTTCCTTGGAAGAACGACGAGGGTCGAGCAATGCGGGAGTGGCCCGCCCGCCAAAAAAACCGAAAAACGCTGCCAATTACCGCACAACGGTTTATTATTTGCTGTACCGTAAATAAATAGAGGAGCCGGCCGGGGAACGACAGTTTCATAAAAAATGCGGCGGAGAATTCTATTACTGAGTATTACTTTGTTGTTATTCATGAAGCAACGTTTGTCCAAGTCAAAAACTTCTGAAAATCGAGTAGCTTCCTCCCTTGAATCACATGAACGTATAGAATGGTTGGATAGGTTTATTCAGTGGACAGGTGGAGTATCCATGCATGGGTTACATGCATTTGAGACCATCCAACACCTCACCTCTATCTATCTTCCAAATTTCACCGCTTTACGATGATTTGCAGGGTAGTTATGGGCGCTACCGGGATCTGACGCTTGCGCATCCGCAGACGAAAGTTGAGGTAGGATGTCAATGATTTTCATATGGGCCCATCTGCGATCCAACCCGCGTTTATTCTCAAAATTTCAGCTCTCTACGACTATTTTTCGCATAGTTAGAAGCGTTACATGGAAATGGTCAACGTTTCTCAACTAATTTCTACGCTACTGATACATAATTATGTAGTATTAGCCTACCAGTTTATAAATCCCTGAGGTTTCTTTTGTACTTAGTTGACGTTTTTTGTTGCGTGATTACTGATTTACTGATTAAGCGATGTGTGTAATCGGGCTTGCCCCATGGCGTGTAGAGAGAGGGCCCATTTATAAATAAATATACGTACTTCTTATCGTTACAAATGAGGCAACCAAGCTTCAAGCACCTCACGACTTCCATCTGACGAGTTGTCCCAAAGGAATTTTCTTC
Organism: Leptopterna dolabrata; assembly: GCA_954871275.1. Lineage (NCBI taxonomy): Eukaryota > Metazoa > Arthropoda > Insecta > Hemiptera > Miridae > Leptopterna > Leptopterna dolabrata. The sequence continues at coordinate 77,877,903 of OX940975.1, read as the reverse complement.
CTCCTTTGTTAATGATAAAAGAGGTCGAAAGCAGGAAGGGAAAAAAATACTGCGTATTCATTGTTCATTCATTTTCACTGGATTTTCTCAACTCCCGTGAAACTCTCTAAGCCCCTGACCAGGCGGAAGTGAATGCCGAGCTAATTCCTTCAGCTTTCTCTCGGAAACTGATTAATCAGCAAAGCCCTCATTCCTCCGCTGTGCTTTCTCGCCTTCCACTCCTATTAAAGTTTGCTCCTTCATTTTTCACTTCGCTCCAACTCTCTAACTCAAGATTCGATGGTCGCTGTAGTATTTATAATGGGTACTTACTGTAATGGGTACTTATTTATTTCTTAATTTATTGTTTTGCTTCTGTGTCTCTCAGGGCAGCGGAAGCATTTCCCGAAACAATTTCTGTCGTCCAGAAACGAAATTTCTACTTGCGTTTTAGATGTTTAAATAATTCAACAATTTTAAACAATGTGCTATTTGCATGGGTCACAAAAGCGGTTTATATTATTTTTTAAATGAAAGTAGATTCTATCCTGAGAATGTTGAGACTAACCGAACAATTCCTACGGTAACTAGTTCTTTTGGTTTATTATTTTCAATAATGAACCATTGGAATCGAGTATGAAAAAAAAAAATTCTTACCCCCCCTCAAAATTTGATGGTTTACGTTTCAAGGTATGTAGAATCCAAAACTGCAATAAATTTGGGGGATGAAACAGTTTTCTATACACACATCCACCTGAGGGGGGATAGTAACAGGTTTCTATGTGCACATCCTACTTCGGCAGGCAAATGGATATCGATCCTTTTTGCGGCTGAGGAGGTCTTGCTGGCGGGTAAATTTTTACAGCAGGGTTGTTTTTGGGGTAAAATGTAACTAAAAAACACAAACGGTGGGTACAGCTTCCGTACAAGTACGCAACCACGAGGGACATTTTATGTCTTAGCGCCCCCTCCCGCACCCACACCAAGTACTTCGTGCTTAATTGCTTTGGTCAAGATTTCCAACGAATGGTACCTAGTCCGAACAGCCTTCAGTCCCAATTAGTTCGGATTAGCCGGACTCCACTGTATTATGTACGTAAACATTCATTTAAACAATCACGCTCATACCGCAGCTTGTTGGCCACGCAGTCCGCAGTGGTTAACGTAGTATGGTTAGGTAAATCGAGAGCTATCCAACGAGTGGTGAACGATTTTTGTACGATGATAACTGGCGAAGATAAAGTTCCGTAGCAACGAATCGGTTGTAAGCGAAAATCATCAGAAATATTTTCGTGACGTTGTTTCCGTTGCATGTCTCCGTTGCATGTCCCGCGTTTCATTTTCGAGTTTATGTAGCAAAGTAAAGACATAAAATGTCAAAATATTTCTGTCTGTCCGCAGTACGCCGTACGGGCCACTTTTCTTAGTTACCATGAAAAAACGCTGCAAATCCCTGCACAACGGTTTATTATTTTGTATAGAATACCCTTCTGTTACAGATCACAGCTCTATGTATAGATAACCCGTCTATATAATATGATATGCACTATTCTACACATATTATGTAGATCGCAGGCCCTCCGTAGGTTAGTACCTAACCCCGTACTCGTTACTAGGTACCTACCTAAATCACGAGTTAAATGTTGCTAAAATAATTCTGCCGATGACAAACAGTACCTAACAAAAAGAAACACACATAATGAAGTTCTGAAAAGAAATTGTTGATGAGGAGTGAAAAAAGTTGCAAAAGTACCTACCAACAAACTCCAGCCCCTTCTACGTAGATGGTATAATGAACCGTTGTGTAATAATTTACCGTTGAGTAATGATTTACCGTAGTAATAATTTACCCATCAATAATACTTCAACGTTTGTTCAAGTTTCACTACCTACCAACAAACTCCAATAGAGCCATCATTTTTCAAATTAAATAATATCACAGAACAACCAACTCGACTTCATACTCCGCCAATATAATCAGGTGATCCCTACCAATGATTGGCCGTATTCACAAATTCCTATTGTGGGCGCGTCTCTGGTTACGAGATTTGGTTTGGATTGTATACAATTTCATTCACACTGGAGTCGAAAATGCCTGTCGGTGCAAACTTCGGGGCCTTACTGTGAACGAACGGCTGGACGTACGATGCTCCGGATGGTCTTAAAAAACTCGCAAGTTCAAGAACTATTTAAAACCGTAAAAATATTTACGTAAAAAAATGGTATAGGCGTTTTGAAAATTTCAACCCCTATTTTGAACCCCTTAGAGATGACTCACAGTAACGTCGAGCTTCGAGGACCAACTAGACGCCGAACGGAACCTATAACCCGAATTTCATCAATTTTTTTTCATGGTAACTAAGAAAAGTGGCCCGTACGGCGTACGGCGTACGGCGGACAGACAGAAATATTTTTATTGCAGTTTTGGATTCTACATACCTTGAAACGTAAACCATCAAATTTTGAGGGGGGGTAAGAATTTTTTTTTTCATGCTCGATTCCAATGGTTCATTATTGAAAATAATAAACCAAAAATTGATGAAATTCGGGTTATAGATTCCGTTCGGGGTCTAGTTGGTCCTCGAAGCTCGACGTTACTGTCAGTCATCTCTAAGGGGTTCAAAATAGGGGTTGACATTTTCAAAACGCCTATACCTTTTTTTACGTGAATCTTTTTACGGTTTTAAATAGTTCTTGAACTTACGAGTTTTTCAAGACCACCCGGAGCACCTTACGTCCAGCCGTTCGTTCACAGTAAGGCCCCGAAGTTTGCACCGACAGGCATTTTCTACTCCAGTGTGAATGAAATTGTATACAATCCAAACCAAATCTCGTAACCAGAGACGCGCCGATTTTATTAGTGGGGTACCTAAGAGGTCGAGTTGGTTGTTCTGTGATATTATTTCATTTGAAAATAATGATGGCTCTATTGGAGTTTGTTGATAGGTAGTGAAACCGATTTTATTGGTGGGGTACCTATGAAGTCGAGTTGGTTGTTCTGTGATATTATTTCTTTTGAAAAATTATGTGCGTTTCTTTTTGTTAGGTACTGTTTGCAATCGACAGAATTATTTTAGTAACATTTACCTCGTGATTTAGGTAGGTACCTAGTAACGAGTACGGGGTTAGGTATTAACCTACGGAGGGTGTGCGATCCGGCTGGATTTTGTTGATAGGTACTTTTGCAACTTGAACAACCGATGAAGTATTATTGATGGGTAAATTATTACACAATGGCAAATTATTACACAATGGCAAATTATTACACAATGGCAAATTATTACACAACGGCACATCTACCCAGAAGGGGCTGGATTTTGTTGATAGGTACTTTTGCAACTTGAACAACCGTTGAAGTATTATTGATGGGCAAATTATTACACAACGGTTCATTATTCTATCTCCGTAGAAGTGGAACCTATACAGGTAAATTACACAACAGTTTAGGGAGGTACCTAGTAACGAGTACGGGATTAGGTACTAACCTACGGAGGTCCGCGATCTACATAATACGTGTAGAATAGTACATATTTATGTTATATAGAAGGGTTATCTATACGGAGACCTGTGATCTGTAACAGGAGGGTATTCTGTACAAAATAATGAACCGTTGTGCAGGGATTTGCAGTGTTTTTCCAATGGTAGCCCTCACAGTATGCAGGTACAGGCTCCTCCATTTTTTCTTTTGACGGGATGGTTTAATTTTTCGTCGAGTTAATCCAAGTAACCATGAGCAACTGTTGACACACCGTCCTCCAATACTTTCCTTTTCGTATCAAATGGGGACAATGCAATTTTGTTAACTCGCGTCGTCGAAACGTTGTGTTGTTTGGATTGGATAACAACCATTTGTTTTTTAATTATATTTTTGGAAAATAAGGAGTTGTAATAATCTTCGAATCGTATTTCTTTTTCAACGACATTCTTACTTATACCCTTGATTTTCTTTATCTCCCTTCCACCTTCTTTTAGAATCTCATACATCTTCGCTCTCAAAGCTACAAACTCGGAAATTATTTCCCCGTTCATTTCATCTTTGAATTTGCCAAGTACTTTTCTGTTTTTGGCAGAGAAGCATGGATGATTTGTAGGATAGTCGGATGTATCCATGTACTCTATCATATTTAGTGTATCGAGGTATAGATCGTCTGTTTTCATTACATAATATATGAAACTATCCGTTTCAATCTTTCGAGCCCGAATTTCGGCAACATTATGTCATAATGATATTCGTACATAGTTATTCCATGTGTACGGCGGCTAGATTTTCATTATTGTTCTATCTAAAAATTCGGGTTTCGCAATGAGTTTTTCCAGTATTTTAGGATCTGACACCAGTTTTATGGATAGTCTGTTCCTAATGTTCTCCATCGTTTTCCCAAAAATAGCGTTATTCATTAACTTGAATAAATCTTTCTCAAAATTGTTTTTAGCGTTTTTTCTTAATTCAGTATTGAAGTCTATCTATGGTTTTAACCATCGTGATTGATTGAATTTCAATACTCGGTGGATTTTGACAACTTTCAACCCATGAGCTACAGCCTGCTTTAACGCCATATGTGATGAATTTAAAATTGGTTCATCACGTTGGGCCACGGCAACAGGTTGAGTGCTGAGGGCGTCATCCTTAAATCTAGGTGAGGTATACATAGTAGTGACATAAGAAGTTGGTGAGGTATGCATAGATGAGTAGTACATGAGTATTTACATAGATAGGTGGATGAGAGACACTGAGTTAGAAGAAGATGTGTACAATAGTAGACTTAAATAGTAGACTTAGATAGTAGGCTTAGGTAGTGAGTAGTATGAGTAGTATTTAAAATAGTGATTTACAATAGTACCTATTTACAATGAGGATATTTACAATAGTTTTTACAATGAGGATATTTACAATAGTATTTACAATGATGAATTTAAAATTGGCGTATATTCATCACGGTGGTGTGAGTGTAATCGGATCCCCTCTTCCCTGGTTCCGGCTCCACCCGCACATGGAGCGCATGGAGTGGCGCCTCCATCGCTGGCCACCTCCATGAAGGCACCCTGGAAAGGCGCCCAACCTGGGCGACGCACGCCTGCTTCCAGCGGCCATTGACGGAACTACTGAGGGCTCCATTTTCCGATATAGGGCGTCAGCTATCCCCACTTCCGGGAGTACTGTTCCGAACGCCGTCCTGTGCACCGCCTCTTCGGTCTACTCAAGAGTCCGCGCCCGTGTCTTAAGCTATGGCCGTACCGAAGCGACTCATTTCTTAAATTCATTCATACCGGGTATTCACCCGTAGTACAGTGGTACGTGAAGTTGGGTACGTCTAGGCAAGGAGCATCCGTCAGACGCCCGTGTGGTACCAGTTACCGTGTGTAGAAAGTAGTGCAGTACCGTGGTACGTGATTGTTGGGTACGCGAAACGGCAAGGAGAATCCGTCGTCCGCCCCCGTGTTGTGTTGTGAACCTCAAGCATACCTCAGGATATCTTGGTACGAATTGTTATATATTGTTGTTATTCCTTGTAAAGCTCTATCCTTTTTCTTAAATTCAGTAAGAGACTTCATCTCAATAGTCTGCCACTTCATGAATATGTGCAAGTTTGTGTTAACTACGCAGTAGACCAAATCCTTTGTTAACTTCTAAAGCCTTCAGCCATTTTCTTTTAACGGCGTCAGACCGAATAGCCCTCAGCTCCAACCTTGTCAATATTGAAACTTGTAATTTCCTTATAACGTATATTCTTAAATCCAAGGTAGTTTTCGACTTCATCGAAAACTCCCTTGTACAACCTGTCGCAAGTCTGTTTTCAATTCTATGACGCATAGCGTCCCACATAAGTCCTCATCGATTCTGCTCCTTTCGAAGGCCTTGTTCGCCACTCTATCATTTATTTGTTCACCTACCGATGTCAATAATTGTATCATTCCTTAACTCATTTGTATAATTACTACTGAATTACATTTTATATTTCTTGCTAGAGAATCTTGGTATTTCCTTTAATAACCCCAAATCTCTTGTAGGATTTCCTACCTTACAGTAGGTGGTGGCAGCAACCTCTACCTAATTCAGAGTATTATAGTTTCACATACCTACCTTCTTAGATTCAGGGCCTCACCCAAACCCTCTAAATTCTTATTTGATAATCACATATTTAGTAACTTTTCTTTTTGTGTGGTTACAAATTGGTGACAGTATTGGAGTTAAATTCTCAACTCCTCTCACTGATTCGCCGTGTCTAAAACCGTTTTGCTCTGGTTACAACTTGGTAGCAGTAGTAGAATTTGAATTAACCTCATTGCTAATCAATAGGACCAGGTCAAAATTTGGTTACAAATTGGTGGGCAGCGTGGTGGGATAGGAATAGAATTGAACACAGAACAGACAACCTGTAAATAATTTTGTATTATAAGTTTGATAATATTTTTGTGTTATTTCATTATATGTGTAGTATTTTAGAACTATTATTTTCTTTGTAACTGAAATATCTGACTCGCGTATTTTCGGTTCCGCCTGGAACACAGTACCTATTTTCCGAAAACCGAGTGTGCCGTACCGAACGGACCGATTCCTGCGGGTAGGACCGTTCTCCCGAGCCTTTTTCGTCCCCTTTTTCCAAATTTCAAAAGTAATTTTGTGGCACGGTTTCACAATCGTACCTAAACACCTTCAGTGAACCGGTACGATTGTTGGACCAAAAGCTTGAGTCCAAAACGGGACCGGGCACCCTTCGGACCCAAACACCGTTTAGTCGAGCTTTTTGCCACCCTTTGCCCTCGTTATCGCTTATCAGTAACAACACAGTTTGTAAACAACCCTCCCCCCGTCCATCTCACCCATACCGGTACGAGCTCATGCGTTCTATCATACCAGTGCAGTGTATATAGTGCTTTATTCATTCTTATTCATTATTATTATTATCTTTTTCCTTGTGTTACCTATCCTTGTGCACGATTGTACCTCAACCTGGTACACTTCTACTATACCTCCAGTGTTGAATCCCCGACTGAACCAACCGGTATACATCGGTACATTTTGGACATTTTTACGTTTTCCCTACTACTGTCCACGCCGATTTTTTTCTTGGCACGGTACGCGTACCATCCATTCAAAAGTAAATACAAAAGAGAATGATGGACGCAAATGTGGAAGCCCTCAATGCTGTGGCTGCGGCCATGAAGCAAATGCAAGAGGCAATGCAGTGTCGACCCCCAGTACAAGCCGATCAAATCCCGCGTTCCATCCTAGTGGAACTGGATACCTGGGACCCTGAAGATCATGACATTACCCCAATTGAAGACTTTTTGGATAACTTCGATGGAGTCACGCAAGAATTGACACAAGAGGTCCGCCTCAAAATTCTGCGGATGAAATTGAAGGGAACAGCCAAGTCCTTTGTGCAAGATCACCTGCACCTCACTGAAAGGGGAAACCCCTACAACGTGATTCGGGAAGCCCTTCTGCGATGGTATGGCAGAGAAGATCCGGAGAAAGCTGCTGCACGCTTATGGACCATGACGAAAGGGGAAGGCGAATCCCTACGTCATTTTGCCGACCAAGTCCGACACACAGCACTCCGGGCAGCCAAAGTTGAAGGTGTTGAACTTACACCTGAACAAACTCGCACATGGGTAGGCACCCGATCAGTGAAAGCCTTCATGAAAGGAATCCCGACTCGATACTCCAGTCTCTTCATCAACAACCCACCTACTACCCTACAAGAAGCCCTCCTCAAAGTAGAAGAAGCCGAGGAAGCCTTGGATTCCGACGGACCAACAAGTGATCCATGGGGAGTGGCTCACATCAGGGCCGATGACGCACCAAGAAAGTGTTTCGCATGTGGTGATTACAATCACTTGGTTGCCACTTGCCCGCGCCGAACCAACGGAGGCTTCCGAGCCCTTCCATCGACACCAGCAAACCGACCAGCGCGTGGCACTCCGCGACAACCTTGCGTCTTCTGTGGGAGCCGAACTCACTTCCCAGTGAACTGCCCACAGGAAAACGAGCCGGACATGTGCGACTTTTGTGGATTTTTCGGACACACGGAGCCCCACTGCCAGAAGAGACCACACTTCCCTCGGAAGGATCGCCGTGAGGTGGCTGCTGCCGTACGCCAAGAGTCGCCGGCAGAGGGACTTAGCGAATCAGCACCACCCCCACAAGAAAATTATGAGCGACCTCCCGTAAATGACCCCGCATGTGTGCCAGCTGTGGACTCCCCCTTCCGTCAGTCAATCCACGTCAAAGTCAAACTGCAAGGCGTAGAGAGAGACTTACTACTCGACACAGGCGCACAAATCTCAGTGTTGACCAACCCTGTTCCCGGTGTTCCGATCACTCCGACAAAGACATTGGCCTACGGCGCCGATGGACAACTGCTCCCTTTCTTGGGACAACAAGCCGTGGACTTGGAAATCGGACCGATCCGACTGCGACATGCTTTCCGCATATTCGCTAGGGACCATTCGGGATTGGATTTGCTGGGCTTGGACTTGCTACGTCGTCTACCTGTCACCATCCACCTCGACCGTTGTGAAGTGCGTCTAACGGACCCGAGAAGCGGAAAACAAACAACGATCAGTGAGCTCCGTGATGGAATGCTCACCCCAACACGACAACTCGTCCACCAAGTGTTGCCAATCCAACGAAGCACCAACGAACTGAGGGACCCTACTAAGGACTCAACAACCACCGACACAGACGAATGCCCGCTGTATGACGAAGCTGCCGAGTTCCCCACGGAGGAGTGGAGCTCACCACCAGCGGACCTGACGAACATTATTGGCAAGCAGATACAGCACCTGCCGGCATCTGACGTCGTCCAGGTGTTAAAGCTGATCAGCACCCACGAGGACCTGTTCCAACGACCTGACTCACAGGGCTGTACTTTGCCGATCAGTCATCAGATTGACACTGGCCCTCATGCACCGGTCTACAAGAAACCTTATGTTGTCCCGTATGCATTACGCCCCATTGTAGAGCAGCAATTACAGGACATGCTGGACGACCAGGTCATCGAGCCATCCGTCAGCCCCAGGGGAGCACCAGTGGTCATGGTGAAGAAGAAGACCCTACCAGGACAGCCTCAAGCGTACCGTTTTTGCACGGATTTCCGAGCGCTGAATCGGATTACCAAATCCGACGTATATCCACTACCAAACCTCACAGAGACCCTGGAATCCCTTGGCGGCAGTCAATACTTCACCACCCTCGATCTGAAAGCGGGTTACCATCAGATCACAATCGCTCCAAATGACAGAGAAAAGACCTCCTTCACCACCCTGGGTAAAACGTTTCAGTACCGGAAAATGGCGTTTGGTTTGAAGAACGCTCCGGCCACCTTTCAACGACTCATGTATACGGTACTGGACGGACTGGTAGGACATGGATGCCTCGTCTACCTGGACGACATAATAATCCATAGTCCCACCCTGGAGGAACACCTGATACGACTACGCCAAGTTTTCGAGCGACTCCGCTTCGCGAACTTGCGCTTGAACCTCGAAAAATGTCATTTCCTATGTCCGCAAGTGAACTACTTGGGACATATCGTCACTTCGGAAGGACTTCAAATGGATCCTGAGAAAATCAGCTGCATCCAGAAGTACCCAACCCCTACCGATACTACTGGGATCCGAGCATTCCTGGGATTGGCTGGATTTTACCGCAGTTTCATCCCGGATTTCTCGCTTATCGCAACCCCACTGACTCAACTCCTGCGAAAGGACACTCCGTTCGTGTGGGCCCAGGAACAACAGGCTGCTGTCGACACCCTGAAGCAGGCCGTGACCACAGCCCCTGTCCTGGCTTACCCCAATCACGACTTACCAATCACCCTGGCCACCGATGCATCAGGAATCGCTTTGGGCGCGGTCCTAAGTCAAGAAACCCCTGAAGGACACAGACCCGTCGCTTAGGCCAGCCGAACTTTGAATCCCGCTGAGCAGCGATATTCAACAACTGAGCGCGAACTCCTCGCTGTCGTATGGGCTGTGAGACACTTCCAGATGTATCTGTTGGGACGAAATTTCCTGCTGGAAACCGACCATCACGCTCTTACTGCGGCCATGAACCTCCGAGACCCAACACACCGAATCGGCCGATGGGTACTGCGACTAGCAGAGTACGATTTTACGCCCATCTACCGGCCGGGAAGCCAGATGAAGCATGCCGATGCTCTAATTCGCGTGCGCATCTCCAGCATCCAGACCTTCCAACTGACTCCGGAGCTAATGATCGCAGCACAGCAGCTGGACCCCTGGATCAACGACGTGAGTCGGTGCCCTGAGAAGTGGAAAGCAGAGCAGCGAGACGGCATTTGGATGACCATTACGGAAAACGATCACGCCGAAGTTTCGACGCCGCTGATACCTGCGTCCCTGCGGCACCATATAATGTCCATGTGCCACGACAGTCAATGGGCAGGCCACCCCGGAATCGAAGGCACCGAGACCGCCGTCCGGAAGTATGGAGTATGGCCAAAATTAGCGCCACACGTACGAGAATTCGTACAATCCTGCGCAGTGTGCCAACGACGAAACACCCCGACTCGACTTGACCCACCGATCCAGATCCCAGAGCTGCCGAAGGCCCCCGGCGAAATTGTGGGAATTGACCATGTGGGACCACTGAACACACCCACTGGCCCTAAGTACCTACTCACCGTGGTGGACCATTTCAGCAAGTATGCGGAGGCATACGTGGTCCCTGACACCACCGCCAAGATGGTAGTTGAAACCCTGACATACCGATACTTCCCGCTCCATGGAGTCCCCGCCAAAATGGTCTCGGATCGCGGAACCGCTTTCACCGCCGCCATCGTCAAAGAACTCTGCGACGCATGGGGAATCAGGAAGGTGCAAACAACGGCCTACCACCCTCAGAGCAACGGGGTATGTGAGCGCTTTCATCGCACGCTGGCCAATTTAGTGGCCAAACTCACGCCCTCTACGCTAGAATGGGAAAAGGCCTTACCCATCGCTCTCGCCGTCTACAGAGGAAATGTGCATAGCAGCAGCGGATACACTCCCAACCTCCTGCACCTCGGACGAGAAGTACGGATGCCGATTGACGCCGCCCTCAAACTCGAGCCGTCACCATCATTTACCCCAACTCAATCAAGTCTCCGCCGGATTTATCAAGCGGCCACTCGCACATTGAAAAGCGCGTGCGACAAGAGGATACAAGTAGCCAACACCCGCAAGAGCCCGCGATATTTCTGTGTGGATGACCCTGTTTACGTGCGACGTATTAAACCACCTCCGGGACTTGTCCCTAAATTTTGGAGTCCGTGGATTGGACCACATCGGATCACTCGCCGCTTCACGGAAGTGACCTACGAGGTGTGCGACCAGCTAGGACGACGATCCGTCATCCACGTCAGCCGTCTGAAGCCAGCGTACGTGCGCGGGATTCCGGATGACTCATACGTCACCACCCCCGGTTTCCAAACCACCGCGCGCCCTCCCTTGTCGCTAGTCATGGAGGAGCCAATTGAGGTGAGCCCAGAGGCTGAAATGCCAGAAGCAGAGCCACCTCCGCCAAACCACGATACGCCTGAGATCACGACTGACCATTCCCAATCAGTCAGCATGCCCGTCTCCACGGACGATACATTTCCAACGCACCCCTATCGACTCAGAGACAAACCTCGTGTGGACTATCGCCAACTCGCCACTGGACGAACCACCTGAAAATTAAATGTGAAAAAAAAAAAAAAAAAAAAAAAAATGTATCATATATTTAAAATTTATGTATTCTTTATTCTTGTAATTTGTGAAATATTGTAACTCCTGAAGTATTGTGTAAAATTGTATGTGTTCTGTTTCAAAATTTTCTATTGTAATATGTATGTTATGCGCCTTGAATAAAACATCGAACATTATGCTACAACCTCCATTCGCTATTTTTTGTTTTAATTGAGCTCCTATATTTAAATGCACTTCCGTTACCGGGTGAAATGGACAGCTCCTATAGACATCCTATGTCTCGGAAATTTCCGCGCCTGACCGTCGGAGTCGCCTATCGGTGCACATTTTCGGTTTCGCAATTTCAAAATTTCAATTTTTACGAAGTCAGGTATTTCGGATTAAGTCCATTTTTCTTTTGAACAGGCAGACTTAGGAGTCAATTGTAAAAACCCTTGTAATAAATTTGAGCTTCACTTGTTTCTACCATAGACCATTCACACACACACATCATGGCTGAACCCAAGCGGCACAGTAAGGATCTGCGCCAACTCGCAAAAATCGCAGGCCAGGACTGGAGTTCGGATGAAGATTCTATGGAGACTACCCCGCTCTTGACCATCCGAGCAAATCCTCCTTCCGGGTCGAGACCCTCCCCGGAATCCGTTCCAATCCTGAGACCAAGCGGGACCCCAGCGGAAGCCACCCTTTGGGACCGCTTGGAAAGCTGTATCACGTCGATGAACCAAGCTATCGACCCCTGCGAGCGAGGAATCTGCCACCTGGAAACTCGCGCAGCTTTCCTCCGTCTTCGACGTCTCCACGAACCACAGCCATCACCTGCTCGACCTTCAGTCAACCGCTCCGTTCAGACCATCATTCGCCCGAAGCCATCAGCACAACCACAACGCAGTCCTGTCCTCGTACCGCGGCCATTGGAAGTCCAGTCGACCACTCCGGCGCCCAACGCCAACAAAGCCACCCCCGTCACTGGAACTCCATGCCCGATCTGCAGTGAGCCTCGCAGGTCTCGCTCCCAGAAATGGTGCAAAGCCTGTCGCGCCTTCAGCCTGCGCCTGCAGAAAGGAGCACGCCGCGGACGACCAGCGCCCTCTTGCACCGTGTCTGCTCACACGGCCACACCCCAGCAAGCTGCCCATTGCCGTGGATGCCGAGCAAAGCGCGTCCGCAGCATCCTACCACCACCAGATGCCACGGCTGCTCCCGCTGCTGCAGGAGTTGCCGATGAGGACATCGGCCTCCGGAGAGGAGGGGGATGTAATCGGATCTCCTCTTCCCTGGTTCCGGCTCCACCCGCACATGGAGCGCATGGAGTGGCGCCTCCATCGCTGGCCACCTCCATGAAGGCACCCTGGAAAGGCGCCCAACCTGGGCGACGCACGCCTGCTTCCAGCGGCCATTGACGGAACTACTGAGGGCTCCATTTTCCAATATAGGGCGTCAGCCATCCCCACTTCCGGGAGTACTGTTCCGAACGCCGTCCTGTGCACCGCCTCTTCGGTCTACTCAAGAGTCCGCGCCCGTGTCTTAAGCTATGGCCGTACCGGAGCGACTCATTTCTTAAATTCATTCATACCGGGTATTCACCCGTAGTACAGTGGTACGTGAAGTTGGGTACGTCTAGGCAAGGAGCATCCGTCAGACGCCCGTGTGGTACCAGTTACCGTGTGTAGAAAGTAGTGCAGTACCGTGGTACGTGATTGTTGGGTACGCGAAACGGCAAGGAGAATCCGTCGTCCGCCCCCGTGTTGTGTTGTGAACCTCAAGCATACCTCAGGATATCTTGGTACGAATTGTTATATATTGTTGTTATTCCTTGTAAAGCTCTATCCTTTTTCTTAAATTCAGTAAGAGACTTCATCTCAATAGTCTGCCACTTCATGAATATGTGCAAGTTTGTGTTAACTACGCAGTAGACCAAATCCTTTGTTAACTTCTAAAGCCTTCAGCCATTTTCTTTTAACGGCGTCAGACCGAATAGCCCTCAGCTCCAACCTTGTCAATATTGAAACTTGTAATTTCCTTATAACGTATATTCTTAAGGGGGCGCGGGACGGGAAGGCCAGTAGCACCCCCAACCACGAGAGTGCGCTGAATTTCGCTTCCGCGGGAAGTTTCCCAGCGAGATTTGGAGATTTGGCGCCCGCCGGTAGGGGCGCCTGCCGAATTTCGATGGTTGTTGTAAGTGCGTAGTTAGTTTTTAGTTATCAATTCCATTGCCTCATGGACACTATAACATTCTCTCACATAGCCATCTCCTCGTTTTCAGCTCGACAGGTTATAACTCTGTTGATTTTAGTTCATTCCTTTGTTCTTTTTCTTCTCGCGTTTCATTCACGTTAGTACCTATCAGTATACTATTGTTCATTCGTAGTGATATCCGTCTAGTGTATCAAAGTGTATGCCTCCATCGCCGAAGAAGTGGACCAGGAGAAACATCGGTAACAAAGGCGACAAAAAGAGGCGCAGAACAGTAAGTTGATACCACAGATTTACATAGGTACCTAATTAATCCTTATTGTGTTTTCTGTGTAGAGCAACAAATTGAAATAGTTTTCAGATGTAGTAGTAGTAGTATTAGTAGTATACAGATTTTGTGTTAGTCTAATGATTGTCACGTAATTACCTAGTACGTTCTCCGTAGTTTGGGAGTAAAACTCAGTCACCCAGCACCCCACGAAAATATTTAACCTTCGTTGGAAAGTTATTGTAAAATCTCCTGCGGCTAAATCTCCGTCCACAACCTCATGATTGGCTGAGGGATCCGTGGGTTTATCAGTTTAGTATCGAACCATAAATAATTAGGTTTTATACCTAGGTTTTTCCGTGAGGCGGAAATTCATAGAATCAACGGGCCGTTTTATGTGCCAGACGTACTTAGCCTCTCTGTTGTGTTTAATAGTAGGTATATACGTACTTGATTGAAATTTTTTCGGTATTATTTCTCGTCAAGTTAATTTCTGCAAATTTGTGAAGAAGAAACTGTTGCGCAGGCTTCAGAAAAGTTAACCTAGGTACTTGCATTTATGCTAACTGTTCATTCGCGGGCGTTTCAGAGCATGTTGATAGTTGGTTTATTATTATTATGTATTGGAATGGTTATTAGAGGTATTATATATCTATAAATTTATTTGGTTTGGCAGGCCAAACCATGTTTAAAAAAATTTTTTTTTAAATCTTAATTTGGCCTGAATGTTCTTATTGCGGAAAAAGTAGTACCTATTATCAAAGTCATAAGCTTCACAGTTCACTGATATGGTCACGCTGCATGGCTGGAATTGCTCTGAACAAATGTTGGGATAGATTGTAACTACCTACCTGTGATACATATACTGAACTGTGTAATCCATTCTATAATCATTAGTTGGTGCGTACCTGCATAACTTCATACCTACATTTTGTGTTGCAGTGACTGGCAGAAAGCTGTGCTACTTTGTAGTTTACACTAAAGAACAACCTAACATTTTCATTGTGAAAATAGGACGTGGTGACCAATTCTGGCCAGAGAAGATGGTTCCACAACTTGAAACCTTTCATCACAACACAAGTTTACCTGAACTTGTCGACCTGATTCGAAAAGGTTCCTATATCAGATAACCTTTCATCCCCAAGAAGGAACAAGAAGAGTAGTGTAAGTAATAATTTGCAGTACACCTCTAAACATAATATTACTAGCAATGCCCGCTCACTAAGAATGTACATAGATACATACAGGTAGGGTGATACCTCCCTATCCGAAATAGGTGTACGAGTATGTAGTAAAACTTTATTTCTGTACTGGTCTGGAAAAACATGGTAAGTTCATTTTTTCGTGAATGAGTCCATATTAGTGAGTTTTTCGGTCGGGCTAAAGATGATAAGGTTGATTTAGCGGAAAATTTGACAAATAGCCATCAGCAGTAAGTGCTAAGTCAGGTCAGCGCAGTCTGGCAAAAGTTGTTGAGTAACTTAGCAGTGTTGGCATGCCTCCACTGGTATGGTTTCGACATTTTCTTGGTCTGTCAGAACATGATAAATCAGGTGTATCATGTTTTGCCAGACCCAATAATTAATTTGGCAGCACACAGACACAGACACTTGTACACAGACTTGTCGAAGATAACCAAGCCTTCATTGAGTTGCTACCTCATCGAACTATTTTTTCACCCCACATTCAGCAACATGTAGGTTATTTGATTTAATCCATTCGATGCTTCGAATAATAAGATTACCTGATCGTTAGTCAAAGAAAGGCCATTTGGTGGGAGACATCACTGTCTGCCAGACTCTGGATCGGGTGGTGTTTGGACATGAAAACCAAAACGCTGCACAGTCCTTGTCACATGGGTTTATTATTCTATTGGACTTACCTGCAGGAATGTTCGGTGTTCATTTATTGTTTATTTCATGTGAAATAATTGAAATAGCCACTTCTGATCAATTTTGGTCCTCAAAACACGAATTAGGTACGCTCCTTTATTTTATTTATTTATTTTTTCAAATTATCTTTGATCATTGGTACTGCCATTTAGTCGTCTTGATCCACGTGTTGACACTTTTTCCAGAGTTATTATACAAATTGATGGTGATTTCAGACGGTTTCCCAGATTTTTGATTAATAAAAAAGTCAATTTTGGGATCTGAACATTTGGTAGAACCTCAATTTTCCGCTATTTGGTCAAAATGAACTTCATCTTGGTCTTCTCGTCCTTCGAAACATGGAAAACGATACCTCAGAAGGTCATGTTACTAAAACACAAAAAGTACCTATTTTTATGCACATTTTTCACTCATAACACCCCTGGGTATATTCCGAGCGGGCTGCAAGTTTCGGGACACAACTAGGGCCCAAATGGAGTATGTGTGCGATAGAGCGAGTTTTGTAGACCGAAAATGAAGCCTGTAGGTATGCGTGATACGGCGGACGGACATAGCATTTTTGGAATCTAGGTACGCACCTTGAAATGGAAACGAAAAAATTTTGAGGGGGTGTTATAATAATTTTTTGCTGAGCGAATACATAGGTGTGTCATTCACAGAATAATAAACCAAAACGCTGCAGAATCCTTGTCACATGGTTTATGATTCCGTTGGACATATCTACAGAAATGTTGGCTGTTCATTTACTGTTTCTTTCAATTCAATCAGTCAAAATATCAAGCAGATACAATCTGCGATGCAGCAATGAATAAAAAAATCTTTAGGTAGCTACCTACCCTACTGTGAACGTCAAAGTTGAAATGCAATAAGTTTAAAAAAAAATGAATGTTTCCATGGTTAATATAGATGGATGTGTTTCCAAGGTTTTTTGGTTTTGTAGATTAGGAAACCTCAATAAAAACCTAAGAAATACTGTAAATTCCCAACTCTTGGCATGTTATGGTGTCAAAATCAGTCAAAACACCAAGCAGATGCTCGATAGATTAAAATGTATTTCTAAGGTTTTCATTGATATTTCTAATTCATTGCAATCAGTATACCCAAATTTACTGATTTTATGTTATTTTCTATTCTCAGTTCATGTCCAAACAACATCCGATCCAGAGTCTGGCAGACAGTGATGTCTCCCACCAAATGGTCTTTCTTTGAGTAAAAATCAGGTAATAGTTCTTATTATTAGAAGCAGATCAAATATTTCGCTGTAATATCACATTCCCCTGATTCTTCATGCGCTTCTCTGGACTTGCAAAACTTTGACACGCTCTCCTGTGAAATCATCTGTATTGGACTTACCTACCACGTTTTGCCAGTTCAGCACAAAAAAAATCCTGTCATGTAGCATGGCTATAAGAGCGAATTTTCAAAGAAATATTCCTGATATTGTGTAAAAAGATGATAAAGCGAGAATCCATACCAGTTTTCTTGAGATTATATAACTTTTCGTGATTTTAGCCATTTTTACCGATGTTTGACCCTAATAACGTCAAATTTGACCCACTTGCTTTTGAGAAAAATAGTTTTATCGTCGAGGTAGTCCCTCCGTCGTCATTAACCACCCCACAGAACGTCAGGTGAATTAATATTGATTTTACCATTAATACCAATTTTTTACCCCAACAAATAAAAATCTGACCCCTATTCTGTGTGAAAAACAACTGAAATGGTATTTTTCTGTCTTCACTCAACCTTCCGTACCACTTCCAATGATTTTATAGCAATTGTTTGCAATTTTAGCCGTTTTTACCGAAATTTGGCCCCTAACAACTCCAATTTGACCCCCTTGGAATTTGAAAATTGCTCATCTTCGAACTCATCCTTTCGTTTGGCAATACAAACGTTTTGGAGAAATCTGGAATTTTTACCATGTGCCTACCCAAGGACAGATATCATCTGGAGTGGCACATAAATCTACATAATATATAAATTTTTGCTAACATCTAGGGATGAACTTAGGATGCTCTGAACCGTATTTGCCTATAAAAATATTTCAAAAATTCATGTTCTGAAAATGTTACCCATTGCAATAGCTTTATTTTCTTTGAAAATTCGGTAATAAGGTTTGAACAATTTGAAATGGTTTAAATTAAATTTAACAAATCACTAAATGTTACAGATAACGTTAGGTAAGATAAACTGAAGAAATACGAAAAAACGAAAAAGAAATATAAAGAAGTGAAAGACCATTTGGTGGGAGATATCATTGTTGGGGCATACCTGCAGAAATATTGGCTGATCATTTATTGTTTCTTTCATGTGCAATAATTGAAATAGCTATTTTTGATGGTTTCTACTAATTTTGGTCTCCAAAAACACGAATTAGGCTCCTGTTTTTGGCAAATTATCTTGATCATTGATAGTGCCATTCAATTGTCTTGATTCACCTGTTGATACTACTTCTAGTGTTATTATACAAAGTTATGGTGATGTCAGATAATTTCAGGTTTTTTGTTTGTTTTATAAATTAGGAAACCTCAATAAAAACGTAAGAAATAGTGTAAATTCCCAACGCGTGGCATATGGTATCAAATCAGTCAAAATACCAAGCAGATACTCGATTGATATTACTCGAGTATTTCTAAGGCATTGAAATTTGTAATTCATTGCTGCAATCAGTATATACACAAAATTTATTGATTATGTTATTTTCTGTTCTCAGTTAATTTCCAAACAACACTCGATCCTGAATCTGGCTAACAATGATATCTTTCAGCAAATGGTCTTTCTTTGACTGACAAAAAATCAGGTAATACTTAATATTCGAGGCAAATCAAATGTTTCGATGTAATATCACATTTTCCTGGTTCTAAATGCGCTTTTCTGGACCTGAAAAACTTTGACATGCTGTTCTGTAAAATCAGCTGTATTGGACGTTTTGCCAGATTAGCACAGATTTATAATAAATTAATATAGAAGGTAGCACCCTACCTGAAATCTGAGTATGTAGGAAAACTTTATTTACATTAAATTTACTATTGTGTATTGTTTTTTTCAGGAAGGCGATCAAAGTTGACATCATATTATGTTCCCAGCAACTCCAGTCGTATACAGCAACAAGCGAGTTAGAACCCCGATTTAAATTAACATGAACCTTGAAGGATTTACGAATACCTACCTAGATTCAGACTAATTTGAGCAGTGTAACTATTCTTGAGCTTTGCAATTTACTTTTATACAGCATACTTTGTTATTGCGATTTCATGATGTAAATCATGACTACGATTAGGTACATAAGTACACTTCGTATGAGTACTACCTAATGCAGTGTTACGAATACCTTCGCTGTCTCCTAGTTTTTTTTTCTTATATCACTGTAAAATCCAACCCATTCAAGGTTACCTGATCTGAAAAAATCCAGAGCTCTTCAGATCCTGTACCAAACAGATACTACTCGAGAAAAAGTGTCAAGTATGAATTGTGATATATTTATAATCAAGTTCCAAAGCGTAGTTCTGTCATTTATATAGGTAATATTTTGTCATTATGTTAGTACTTTGGTTCACACTTTTATCCTATTCCGCATACCTATAGGGGTTACCGTCCGTTTTATCCGTCAAGTCGAATCACTAGTAGTCGCTCGTTCTAGTTTATCTGTTTAAATTTCAGTCATTGAATAAAACGTTAAACACATTTGAGAAGTAATTTGTTACTACCTAATAATCCTCTTCCTATTATCGTTGAACTCTAAATAGGTAGTGTAAGGTATTTTAATTATTGAAAGTAGGTATTTGAAATCATGCTAGATAATTTGTCGTAGTACTGTTTTAATACGATAAATAGAACACTTAAGAGTTAGGCAGTGTGTAATCGATCTTTAGAGAAGTCATGTTTAATTTTGAGTGAAGTACACGTGTACATAAAAATGAAATTAAATTTCGCACACTGTGTGAGAGTACCTAAATTGTTTGTTTCGTGCGGGAAGGTCATTTCTTATGAAATGCGTCTCACATAGGTAGGTACCTACTTTGTGTTCAGTCGATACATTTATTGATCACACATTGATTTACATACCATTAAATGTCCAGTAAAAATCCTCTCAAAATTAAAACACTTACCTAACGTAAGAGCACCTCACAAAATAACTCATGGGTCAGAGACTGATGATGCGCCACACAAGGTAAGTTTTCGAGGCTTTCCTATAATATTATGTAGGTACCTACCCAACCAACAAGTTCGAGCAGAATAGGTAGTGAAAAACGCTGCAAATCCCTGCACAACGGTTCATTATTTTGTACAGAATATCCTTCTGTTACAGATCACAGCTCCCCGTCTATATAATACTATACAGTCTATACTATTCTATAGGTACGTGTTATGTAGATCGCAGACCCTTCGTAGGTTAGTACCTAACCCAGCACTCGTTACTAGGTACCTACCTAAATCACGAGTTAAATGTTGCTAAAATAATTCTGTCGATGACAAACAATAACGAAAACGGCAAAAAGAAACGCAAATAATGAAGTTCTGTAGGAAAATTGTTGATGTGGAGTGAAATAGATGCCCCTTCTGCGTAGATCACTGTTTTCCGTGGTCAAGTATAATGAACCGTTGTGTAATAACTTGCCCATCAATAATACTTCAACAGCTGTTCAAGTTGCAAAAGTACCGATCAACAAAATCCAGCCCCTTCTTGGTAGATGAACCGTTGTGTAATAATTTACGAATTAGATGGAGTTCACATCGCACTGCGAGTTCACAAGGGGCACTTTTTGGTACAAGGGGCGCTAAACGATATTTCAAAATTCCGAGAAAAACGCGATCAAAGTTTTTACTTACCTTATACTTCCCCTTATTTCTCGATATTCCATAGAGGCTTATAATGCCGTCTATCGGCGACAGTTGGTGTTTTCAAAACGCCTGTTGTACTATCATGTAGATCTCGGTTTTGCGGTTCTAACAGTAGTTAAGAAAGAAAAAAAAAGTACAAGAGGCGCTTTAGGAAAACGCCCCTTTTGAACTCGCAGTGCGACATAAATGCCCTCATTCTATTTCATCCACCACCAGTAACCAAATAAGCTAAATATGGAAATCCCACGATTTTGTCTTCATGAAACCTTTCCCCCCCGAATTCATACTGTAGGAATGAGATTATTAATTTAATTAGGTATTAATTAGGTTATTATTCTAATTGAAATTCACATGATTTGTACATCATACAAATTTTTCCCGGATTTTACGTGTTAGAATTTGAGAATTCATTAATTACTTACCCCCACCCCTGTCCAACCACCACCGTAACTCGATTAGCCTATGGAATTGAAATCCGCGTAATTTTTACGTAATGAAAACTTTTTCCCCCGATTTTATACTGCAAGAATTACAGAATTAATATAATGACCCCCCACTCCTGTAGAACCACCACACACAACTCAATTAGAATATGAAATGGAAATCCGCGTAATTTTTACATAATGAAACTTTTTTTCCCCAGTTTTAAATACTGTTAGAATTAGAGAATTAATATAATTACCCCCACTCCTATATATGTATAATGAAACATTTAATTGATAAAAATTCGTTAACTGATAAGGTAGGTAGGTAGCTATGAAGAATCAAAAACGTTTATGGTTGAGTGTAGCTTTAATTAGGCAATTAGGTACCTACTCAAAATAATTGGGAAAATCCAACCTCAATGTGATGCATTTTTGGCTCCCTTCCCCACTTTCTCCAAATACTGTAAAGATACCTACGTATTTATTGTCTCAAACCTTTTTCACCCATCCTTGTGAAAACGGATGGTAAATGAGTAAAACTAAGAAAAAACAAAGCTGACTTCCAAGCAGTAGAGGAGGTTGGCTTTGACGTGGAAGGAGGGGAGGCTGAGCAACAGGCAACAGCTCAGAACTATTCTGGAGGAAAGCTTCCCGACCCATCGTTACAGCGTTGCCAAGTCGTTTTGGGAGTGCTGCAACACCGCATTCACTCTCTGAACAAGGACGTTGAAAATAACCTCCAGCGACAGAACGCATGGATAGTATAGGGAGGAGCATCCATGATAAGAGCCAGCAGCTGTCCTTTCACTACCTGCCGCCAGAGAGCAGCAGAAGCCTGAGCCCGTATTTTGACGCCCTTTTTCAAAAATCGTTGAAATTTATTTGCCATTTTGCTCGCTCATTTTACAAGTTATAACTGCGTTCATTGAATTTCATGATTTACTAGCCTTCCGAAAAGGCCCCTACGTAAGGCATTTTCATTTTAACAATTTTTAGCCCAATTTAAAATTTTATTTTTGTTCAAATTTGATGAATTTTTGTGATCGGTTGACGTAGGGGCAATCCCCAACTAATATAGTGTATTTACACGTTTTTTCCACAACTGTAAGTAAATCACAGCCTGAGAAAAATAGAAAATAGTTTTCAACACAGGGTCTGCAGGCCCTTAAATCCAAGGTAGTTTTCGACTTCATCGAAAACTCCCTTGTACAACCTGTCGCAAGTCTGTTTTCAATTCTACGACGCATAGCGTCCCACATAAGTCCTCATCGATTCTGCTCCTTTCGAAGGCCTTGTTCGCCACTCTATCATTTATTTGTTCACCTACCGATGTCAATAATTGTATCATTCCTTAACTCATTTCTATAATTACTACTGAATTACATTTTATATTTCTTGCTAGAGAATCTTGGTATTTCCTTTAAAAACCCCAAATCTCTTGTAGGATTTCCTACCTTACAGTAGGTGGTGGCAGCAACCTCTACCTAATTCAGAGTATTATAGTTTCACATACCTACCTTCTTAGATTCAGGGCCTCACCCAAACCCTCTAAATTCTTATTTGATAATCACATATTTAGTAACTTTTCTTTTTGTGTGGTTACAAATTGGTGACAGTATTGGAGTTAAATTCTCAACTCCTCTCACTGATTCGCCGTGTCTAAAACCGTTTTGCTCTGGTTACAACTTGGTAGCAGTAGTAGAATTTGAATCAACCTCATTGCTAATCAATAGGACCAGGTCAAAATTTGGTTACATGAGGAAATGCCCAGGCGGTTATGAGCGAATCACCACCGACATCTGAGATCTTTTTGGAGAGGTTTTGCCTAGGCGGTTATGAGCGAGTCACCACCGACATCTAGGATCTTTTTGGAGGTGTCCAGGCGGTTATGGCGTCGGGGGAGATGTCCGACGTCTGCAGCAAGATATCGTACGGCAAAAGGGAGATGATGCGGGAGTAGCGTGTCTTTTGGCTGCGGATCCCTGCGGCCGAAAACGCTGCGTCAACCTGAAAAAACCACAACGTGGGGTCATGTGAGTAGAAAGGTGGTAAGGAGGGCGGGAAGGACGCAGAGGCGGTCATGACGTCGGCGGTGGCGGCGGCGGCTGCGGCTGCGGCGGGTGTCGTCACCGGGGCTGTGCCGGGCGGCGAGAGGGTGGAGAAGAGGTTGTCGCCGGCGGCCGTCGTCATGGTGGCGGGTGGCTGCAGCGTGGGTGGCCGGAGGAGCGGCGGCGGTGGCGAGTTCGGGTCCATGGTTGAGTCTGTAATTTGAAAAGTCAAATTTTAAATTTCAAATTCGAAATTTGCAAAATTCGGGAGCGGAGGTGTGTGTGGTTGAGCGGAGGTGTGAGAGGTGTGCGATCTCCGAGCGGTTGAGGGAGTGTGGGCGAAAATTGCGAAATTTAAACTGATTGACTGACCGAATTTGATCACCACCGACATCTACGATCTTTTGGGAGAGTGAAAAGTGGAGGTGAGTGATAGAGTTTGCCTAGGCGGTTATGAGCGAATCACCACCGACATCTAGGATCTTTTGGAGAGAGATGAGAGGTGAGTGGTAGAGTTTGCCTAGGCGGTTATGAGCGAATCACCACCGACATCTAGGATCTTTTAGAGGAGAGGTGTCCAGGCGGTTATGAGCGAATCACCACCGACATCTGGAATCTTTTGGAGGAGGAGGTTTTGCCTAGGCGGTTATGGGCTGACCACCACCGACATCTAGGATCTTTTAAGAGAGGAGGAGAGAGAGCAAGGTAGAGGAGAGAAGAGAGAGCTGGTTAGAGGAAGTGTCGAATGAAGCTAAAGCTGCAGGATCCAGGGTTTTATAGAGAAGTGAGGCCTCTCCCTCCAACCCCCTGTTAGGGGTTGGTGGTGGGGCCCCAGGCTGTGTACCCTGGGTTCTGTGGCTTGTCTCCCCACTCGTTTCGTTTATTTACGGAACTAAGTTTTGCGTTAGAATATTGGTGAAGACTTAAGTTTACTAGAGGAGTGTTCCCGGGAGGGACTCACGACACCATAAATAATGCACGACATAGCGTTCACGTTTGCCTAGATGAGGTGGAAGTTTTGTCGTATCTCCGGGTGGTATGATATTTTCTGCAAGGAACGGAAGATCATTGTGTAATTCGTGCAGGTGTTGTGGGTACTCGATATCGACTTCCATGATGTACCCATGTTCCTCATCCTCATTCAGCTTCAATACATCAACATCGTCTTTACACCACTTAAATGCACCATAGGGTAGAGGCTTCGGCATAGCGAACCCATATATATTGTTGCAGTCCTGGTATGTAACAAAAGTAGATTCCTCGTTCGGGTTATACTCCTTCGTATATTTATTGTTTGCTTTCACGTATCTGTGGGAGGCTTGACAAATCCCACCTCTTATCCCTTTTTCGATCATCATCATCTGATCGTAATCAGTTAGAAGTTCCAGTCTGATTCCTGTGTATTTTAACATGGCATCCCATGACAAACCAGGTAATGTAAAGGTAATGTTATTTTGACCGAAGAGTGAAGAATTGAGGTTGTAACGAAGGTTAAACTCCCGAAATTCATTTTTTATTAGTCAAAAACATGGGAAATTGTCTGAAATCACTCACACTAGAAGTAGTATTAACAGGTGAATAAAGACAATTAAATAATGGTACTATCATCGATCAAAAATAATCTGTTTAAAAAAAAAAAGCCGAGCCTAATTCGTGTTTCTTGGGGCCAAAACTGGTGGAAACCATCAAAAATAGCCATTTCAATAATCGCACACGAATGAAACAATAAATTAACAGCCAAAATGTCTGTACGTGTGTACAGTAGAATACTTTCGTGCTAAGCTTAATTGCAGTATCTCCAAAATTATGAAATGAGAGAAAAAGCGTTTTTTCGTCAGGCCACCGTCAAGAAATGAATTTTTTTCACAAAAAGTAACATTATACGTTGCTGAGGGGGCTGTTGGGCGATACTCGATTGGGCCCTAATCCTTCTGATCAAGGAGATAACGAGGTGCTGTTAGCTACGGAAGCTTCAAAACACGGGTCGTTCAAAGTACTCTTTTGGGCCCCAGTCAAACCGTATCGCGGTCGCTATGGGTTCTTATCTCTACCTCCCTACTATCTCCCTTCTCCTTTTCGCATCTGCCAACATTCAGTTGTCCACGGTGCTGCGTCACTGATCTTGCGATATGTCTTCATGGGACTTCTGAATAGATTAGTGGAATGCATTGTCAAGCGATCTGGATGCTCGCTGGCGCTCGCATCTCAAAAAAGATAAACAATCCCAGTAACTATCCCGTGAATGAGCAGGTTGTTTGGGACTTCTGAATAGATTAGTGGAATGCATTGTCAAGCGATCTGGATGCTCGCTAGCGCTCGCATCTCAAAAAAGATAAACAATCCCAGAAACTATCCCGTGAATGAGCAGGTTGTTTGGGACTTCTGAATAGATTAGTGGAATGTAATGTCATATTTTGCTACAGAACATGCTTGTCATATTTTGCTACAGAACATACCTAGGTACATCTGTATTACGCTTCACTAGTGGGTTATTTGCCCTCTGTCATAACTTGGGGCCCAAAAGAGTACTATCAGTTCTGTGAAATGGGGCCCAAAAGAGTAATTCTGAAGAGGCAGGGAGGATTAGATTCCAGGTACATGCCCCTCGTAATGAGGGATTTGGGCCCAATCGATAACGGCCCGGGGCTGTTGCATAGCTTCATATAATTTAAAATGTTATTTTTAGCCTTATTTACAGTGGGATGGCGTATACTGCACTTCGGCTTAATAAATCAACGTTCATCTCTACGCTAAATTGCAGTAACAGCCACACAGTTGTTGATACTGCATTTGAGCTTAACAAATTATTTCACGTCAACTACGCTTAATTGCGGTAACAGCCATAATCTCGCCGTTTGACTACCCATATTACAGCAGGTGATGTTATGTGCCCCAATAATATTGTGGATAAATTGATTGATTGATCTAGATTAGGTTGATTAGGTAGATTGTTTCTTATATACCTATGTCGTATGGCAGCTTCAAAAGTTGTGAAGACGGGCAGCGGACACAAGATTTTCAGAAAATCACGCGTTCTCCCCCCGCCCCTACAGAAATGAATGCCGAAATTCCGGTGGCGTAGTGCACAACTAGAATGAATTCCGCGTTGAACACAGAAAGTAACATGTAAATCGGTTGAGAATTAAGCCCTGGGCAACGCACGTAGTGTTTTGTCGAAACCCACCTTTTCTCAGCATTAACCCCTTTCCCACTTCTAGAAGTAAATTTCGAAATTCCGGCGACGTAGGTAGTGCACAACTGGACAGTTTTCTGCATGGAAAAAAAACCACTCAATCATTCACCACTCAACATTCTGACACACACACATACACCTCTAAGGTTTTTTTTTTCACGGATTTGGATTCAGAACTGATTTCATTGTGGTTCTTTTCATTCTCATCTCAGTGTTGTCCTCTTCTGACCAGATCAAATACAACGTAAGGACGTCTCTTACTACTAAGGGACGTACTAAAACACCATTACTTAGAATTGACTTTTTCAGTAAACGCCAGAAATATTGGGTGTTGCTGAGCGTATTTGCAGTAACTCCAATTTGCTCAGCTAAACTGCAGCAACTCCAATAAATTGAACTGGAGATACTGCAGTTACGCATAGCAAACGGTTAGCAGCGCCCAATATTTGTGGTGCTTACTGCAAAATTCGTAATCGATTCAGGTGGGAATACCAGCTTTTCCCGCATTTTAGAGTACCCACCCACGAAACTCCAGAGCGTTCTAACTCAAAACCGCCAAAAAGTGGATTTACTGCAATTATGCTTAGCACGGCAGAATAATAAACCCATGTGACAAGGACTTTGCAGTGTTTTGGTTTATTATTCTGTGAATAATACACCTATGTATTCGCTCAGCAAAAAATTTTTATAACACCCCCTCAAACTTTTTTCTTTTCCGTTTCAAGGTGCATAGATTCCAAAAATGCAATGTCCGTCCGCCGTACGCCGTCCGCCGTACGCCGTCCGCCGTATCACGTGTACAGGCTTCATTTTCGGTCTAAAAAAATCGTTCTTTCGCACACATGCTCCATATGGGCCCTAGTTGTGTCCCGAATCTTTTCAGCCCGATCGGAATATACCCAGGGGTGTTATGAGTGAAAATGTGTGTAAAAATAGGTACTTTTTACGTTTTAGCAACATATTGGTAACATGAGCTTCTGAGATATCGTTTTCTATGTTTTTGGGGACGAGAAGACCGAATATGAAGTCGATTTTGACCAAAGAGTGGAAAATTGAGTTCTACCAAATGTTCAGCTCCCAGAATTGATTTTTTATGAGTGAAAAACCTGGGAAATCGTCTGAAATCACCATCAGTTTGTATAATAACACTGGAAAAAGTGTCAAGACGTGGTTCAGGATGATTAAATGGCATTACCAATGATCAAAGATAGTTTAAAAAAGAAAGAAAAAAAAAAGAGCGTACCTACCTAATTTGTGTTTTGGGGGCCAAAATTAATGGAAACCATCAGAAGTAGCTATTTCGATTATTACGCATGAAAGAAACAATTAATGAACAGCCAACCTTTCTGTAGGTATGTCCAATAGAATAATAAACCCATGTGACAAGGACTTTGCAGCGTTTTTACCTTCCATTCCCCTTAACTTGCTGCTCCCAAACGCTTGCCCCCAGTACTCAAACAGCTCCGGAAGGTATGGTAATATTACTTCTTACACTAAATGAAATTACCCTGTCGATTTAATACCATTACAGACAGGCTCAAATTCCCCCAATTTCAAAATGCGAATCCAGCCAGAGTTATTAGACGGACGAGGTGAGTTTCAAACTCTGTGGGATAATATACTTTTTTTAACCTTCTCTTCCAAGGCTTTTTTCTGACACTTTCAAAAGTGAACTTTCCTTCATCGCCTCACCC
This sequence comes from Leptopterna dolabrata, assembly GCA_954871275.1. Lineage (NCBI taxonomy): Eukaryota > Metazoa > Arthropoda > Insecta > Hemiptera > Miridae > Leptopterna > Leptopterna dolabrata. The sequence goes on along the minus strand of OX940975.1, from coordinate 77,849,663 downwards.
CTTCTTTTCTCATCCCCCACCCTCTCACTCCTCCGCCATCAAACATAATCGCCCTACTTACTCGCTCACCAGCCTTCGAGGGCTGCGTTACAAGCAAAACGAATGAAAACCGGTTCAACTGTCCAGCTTCTACTTTACTTAAACTTCTGACCATTCGGCTCTCTTTCTCAATATACGCATTTGAGTTCTTCCGCGACCTCCAGGATAAATGCTACGCTTTTGGTGGGGGGGGGGGGGGGGGGGTATCGCTTTCGACAATGGAATCTTCCAGAGTGATGGCCTCAATCTCAAGTTGGGATCAAGAAAGTCGTACAACATTTTGTTTCCGTTCCAAACAGGCAATTCCAAACAGCATTACTCACAGACCTCGTTTCCGGCGATAACTTGATTTCTGTCCCACTTTTAAAACGTTGGCAAGACCTAAACTTCCTCCAATAAAAATGAACAGAATATACATTGACTATACAACTGAATATAGTATACATTTTTGGAGGGGCTCGAAGGGGTGTTTTAGATGGATGGAAGGGGGGGGGGGGTCTTGCTGCAATTCATAGGTTCATTACCTATATATCTGCTGTTGTATAATCATAAGCTCCAATAATGATACAGGTATATCGGAAGAAAGGTCTATAAGAAAATAGGTGTGCAAGAAAGCTGAAGCCAGGAATCAATTTTTCACGTAACCTAAGAGCTTACTCAGCTGGTTAGGGAAGGTCCTAACCTCGTCAGTCTTACCAGTCTACAGAGGCTCCATTTCAAATTCTAAATCTAAAATCGCCATACGAAAAGTAAATTCCTCCTGTGTTTTCCTCTTGTTTTTGGGCATTGAATTTGCATATGAATTTTTCGGCTCAGGTAAATAAAGATCATTAATATGAACACAGGTGATTATTAAGGGAATACAAAGATGATGAACTTGTTAATTAAGGAATAGGTAATCATTTTCAGGTAGGCCTGATGATTTGTGCCTGATGATTCCTCGGCTGCGCGCTTTATTGTCTGGTCTTTAGTCAGTGACAGACGTTCTTTTTTTCGAGTTGTCAAGATGTTTCGAATGCGTTGTTCGAATTTCATCCTCGTAGGTCGAACAGGAATGAAATTAGCCTCAGGGCTCACGCAGCTGATAAGGGAGGGTCCTCACCTCGCGAATTCTTTCTCAACATTCCTCCAGAGGCTCTATTTCGAATTTCATCCTTGTAGGCCAAACAGGAATGAAATTAGCGCCTGGGCTAAAGAAGCTGATTAGGGAGAGTCCTCACCTCGTCATTCTTACTCACCAGTCCTACAGAGGCTCCACTGCAAATTTTATCCTTGTAGGTCAAACAGGAATGAAATTAACCTCAGGGCTCACTCAGCTGATTAGGATGGGCCCCCACCTCGTCAGTTCTTACTCACCAGTCCTACAGAGACTCTATTTCGGATTTCATCATCTTAGGTCAAACCTAGCAACATATTATTTCAGTAAACTGCCTACCTTGCAAATTTTGTTTATCGGTACAGCGTTACACGTTTTGGTGTCTGAAATTTCTGATTGTCCCCCAGTCCAAAAACCCTAGTAACAACCATTCATAATGCTTTAGTAATCGCTTCAGTTCCGCTTGAGTTTAGAAATAACTACCTTGATTTCTAGGACATCAGGTGTACGGAAACCATTACTGTTTATCGGTAGTGCGTTACACTTCTTGGTGTCGGTCAGAAATTTTAGATTGTCCCCCAGCCCAAAAACATATCCTTGTTAAAATGTCTCGTAGCAATTTTCTTTTAAACCCTCAGCTTTGGTGTTTTGCGGTATGTTTGAGTAGGTGACTGAAAATTGCTAAGATTATTAGAAGAAATCGAGCGAGTCGGTAAAGAGCTAGGTAGGTAGGTAGGTAAGTAAACAGGAGTTAGTAGGTAGTTATCCCTTTGGACCCTGCTCGACCTGCGAGTTGGAGCTGCACAAGGCGTGATATCTGGCCACATTGGAACCTGTCGGAGCTTGCCAAAACAACCACCTTCCACAGGGCCTGAGCCGAAGAGATCCTCGTCGTCACCAGTCGTGGTTAGAAATCGCTCTCGTACTGTTCACCATCCCACCAATAGTCGGGACAGTAGTCAGCACGTGCTCCTCCCAAAATCGTGCCAAATCCCGCTGGATCTGAACTGTGGTATTCATAACCCCCTGGAGAACGGGATTTCTTCCATCGTATCATCCTCACGGGGTCTTCTGGGATATTTCTGCTGCTGCCGTCGTCGAAGAACAGAACTGCTTTTCACCAAAGGTTCTCCATTTACTGGTGTTTCGAGACGCGACAGACATATTCTTCCATCAATTTTTTTTATTTTTATAAGACCATTCCAATGTCCCAACATGCTGGCGATTTCTCCGCATTTAACATTCCATAACATTTGATTCACTTCATCATCGGGCCCCAACGAGACCTACGTCCACCTACCTACGAGTCAGATATTAATTGTATTATTTTATTATCCCTTTTTTTATCACGGACTTTACTACCTAATCTATTATTCCCATTTCTCCTCATTCACCGGTTTTAAAGATATTAAATCAAAAGTGTTATATTTTAATATATTTATTTTGTTACGCTCGTATTTCTTGAGTTCTGGTTTTCCTTCACCAAATCCAAATTTGCATAATTAATGGTAAGATCCTTCGAAATAATTATTGTCTATGATCACCAGCCCTATGGTTATATAACAGGAATGCTAATTGAAAACTAACATAACAGTTTTCCTGGCATCTATACACGATATTTCAAGGTATTCCGTAAATTCTATTTTAATTCCACATAAAACTCGCCATAACACTCATTTGTAAAATTATAAAAAACAATTGGTGACTACAGTTGAAAAGCTAGTTCAGAGACAGCGCTCGAAATTCTGCTTGCGCTCTAGGGGAAAAACTTCCTCGGGATCTCAGTTTTTCAGCGGTATGGTCATTTTTAATTTTACTGTACTAACTGAGAGATGAAATTGCGTATGAATCCAAAATAAGTAGGTTTTCGGAAATAGAGTTTTTTTAACTCGACCAAATCATGACAAGGGAAGTGAGATACTGTTTTCCTCAAAATTTTAGACGCTGAGTCGAATGGTGATTCATTCTGACGGATGAAATATTTATTTTCCGAAAAAAATTGTGCATTTTCGGACAAATCAACATCTCCGACCAGTCACAATGAGTCAGGTGCCACCATTCGACTCAGCACCGGAAAGATAGACTTTCATTTCAACCTGACCGAAATCCTAGTAATCTCTACTTCTCTCCTAGTAATCTTCTAATCCACCTTGTTAGAAGTTAATATATATTAGGCTTAGATATTGGCAAATAATTTTTTGAATTATTTCCGAATGAGCGTCTGAAGCTGGATTGAACTGTTCTGATTGGTTCAGCGACTTCCCATAACCCGCAATATAATTGTTAGAGTTGTATAATAATGATTATTGTATTCTGAATAACACAAGAGTCGAATAGGAAAACAAAAAGCTGGATGGAGAAGGTTGAAGGGCAGGCGAAAAGCAGTGAATTACCAGTTGACACAGCACGTCCCATTAATTCCTGTTCAAACCACGAGTCGTCTCACCCGCTGCCGTTATCAGCCATCAAGAAAACAGGAGTTCGTAATAATTAATGCCCAGACTCGTACCGCAGCTCATTTACCACGTGACTTTGGGATTTCAGTAAATACGCCACGTGATCTGTACAGCAGACATTCTCTGAAGGAGATATAATAGCTGTTTCTCAGTGCTCCAAACAACCATGCCACCTAAGAGGTAGGTACTTCAAATTCATATTCGGTCTTCTCGCCCTAAAAAACATGGAAAACGATACCTCACAAGCTCTTGTTACCGAAACATTAAAAAACCTTAGTTTTACACCCATTTTTCACCCATTACACCCTTGGGTATATTTGGATCGTGCTGTAAAGTATGACAGGCGTTTTTCACATTTCCCTTCTAAACGTAATATAGAGATTTAAGTCCTCTGACTTCCTACGTGAAAGTTGCCCATAAATAGGTCTTGGACGGTGCCAAAGCCGATTCTGGTCGAAATGTCAGTAAGATCTATTCTACGCATACAGGAAACCTGGAAATGATCCAAGTGCCTACATTAATTACCACAGGGTTTATTCATTCTTTTTCAGACGGAACAGACTCTGGCTGCTGTTCATCGATATTCCAGTCCTGAACGATAGAATTGCTAAATATTGCTAGAAAGCTAAACGATAGAATTGCTGCGAAGTCCTGAACGATAGAATTGCTAAATATTGCTCCGAAGCTCGGCAGCCCGATCGGTATACACCCGGGGTGTTAGGGTGAAAAAATGGGTGTACAAAAAATAAGGTTGTTCGAGGGGTTTTGAGTTTTCAGTATACATGAGCTTTTGAGGTATCGTTTTCCATGTTTTTTAGGGGGAGAAGACCGAACATGTCGTTGGTTTTGACCAAAGAGTGAAGAATTGAGGTTCAGCTCTCAAAATCATTTTTTATGAGTCATATAACATACAGACAACATTGAACGAATTTATCCAAAATTATGTGCCAGGGAAGACCAGGTAGGTATGGTAAGAATTGATACCAGATAGCGATGGTGTGATGAATTTGATTTTGGCGTGAGCTTCATCACGAGTGGCGTTTGGATATGCCCAGGGGGGTTATGAGCGAATCACCACCTCAGCACCTGGGATCTTTTTGGATTGGTTGGCTGGGGGTTATGAGCGAATCACCACCTCAACACAGCATCTTTTTGGATATGCCCAGGGGGGTTATGAGCGAATCACCACCTCAACACAGCATCTTTTAGGAGAGGAGAGAGAGAGATGTATGGAGAGAGTAAGAGTAGCCAGCGGCTAGAGGAAGCGTAGAATGGCTAGAAAGAGGCAGGCGCCGGGGTTTTATAGACCCCAGTGGCTGTCTCCCTCGATCCCCTAGTTTCTAGGGGATGCTGGGGAATCAGGCTGGGCCTCTACCTCCTGCGTCTCTCGTCCCCACTCTTACTGTTTATTGGTGAGAACTAAAGTTGGTTGTACAAGGTTTGCGAGAACTTAAGTTTGCTAGTGTTGTAGTTCTGGGAGGAACTCACGACATAGGTCCCCCCAGTTTGAGCAAAGGTTTGATGAGGGCTGAGGGCGCAGAGTTACATGGCTGAGGGCCGGCTGAAGAGCAGGGGAAGCTGAAGGCACTCTTCGGTCAAAATCAACTTGATATTTGGTTTTCTCACGCTAAAAAACATGGAAAACGATTTCTCAGAACCTCATGTTCGCTATAACCTCCAAAAACCTCAGAAACCCCTATTTTTACACACATTTTGGTTCATCATTTTCACCAATGAACCTTTCGAATCGAGCATGAAAAAACAAATCCCCCCCCCCCCCCCATCACTATCAAAATTTGATGGTTTCCGTTTCAAGGTATGTAGAATCCGCAAATGCAATAATATAAACTATGCAAAGTCCTATTCAATGGGTTTATTATTCTACTGGACATACCTACAGAAATGTTGGCTGTTCATTTATTGTTTCCTTAAAGTTAAATAATTAAAATAGCCCCAAAAACACCAAATACGCTCTTTTTTTGTTAACAGATTATATGTGATTATTGATAGTGCCATTTAATCGTCCTGAAACACCTGAAAATACTACATCCAGTGTTATTATATAAATGTATGGTGATTTCAGACAATTTCCAAGGTTTTTGACGCATAAAAAATGAATTTTTGGAGCGTAACCCTCGTTACAACCTCAATTCTTCACTCTTTCTCTTTGGTCAAAATCAACTTCATATTCGGTCTTATCGCCCTAAACACTTCTTCAGAAGCTCATGTACACTAAAACCTCAAAAATCCCTCGAAAAAACCTACTTTTTCACCCATTTTTCTCCCATAACACCCCTGGGTGTATTCGATCGGGCTGCCGAGCTTCAGCGCACAACTACGATCCAAATTTGTTCCCGAATTGGGACCCAAACTGTGTGCGAAAGAACGTCGATTTCAGATCATATATGTTAACGTAAATTTAATGGCTGAAACTTCGTTACAACCTCAATTTTCCACTCTTCGGTCAAAATCGACTTCACATTCGGTCTTCTCGACCTAAAACACATGGAGAACATCTCAAAAGCTCATTTTAAAAGAACACAAAAAATGCCTATGTTTGTAACGGTATTTCACTCGTAACACCCCTGGGTATATTCCGATCGGGCTGCGAAGATTCGGAACACAACTAGGGCCCAAATGGAGCATCTGTACGAAAGAACGAACTTTTTAGACCGAAATGAAGTAGTTATGCTTGATACGGCGTTCGGCGGACGGACATTGCATTTTTGGAATCTACGCACCTTGAAGCGTAATAAAAAAAGTTTTGAGAGGGTGTTATAAAAAAGCTATGCTGAGAGATAACATAGGTGTATTATTCACAGAATAATAAACCGAAATGCCCGTCCGCCGTACGCCGTACTTCGCACCTTCCGTAGTTACCGTGAACCATAATTTATTGATGAATTTGGTTTGTAGGTCGGTTAATGTCAGTTATCTCTAAGGGGTGAAAAATAGAAGGTTGAAATCTCCAAGACGCCGTTAACTCGAATTTTTTTTACGGTTTTAAATAGTTCTCGAACTTGGGAGTTTTTTAAGACCACCCGGAGCATTGTACGTACAGCCGTTCGTTCACAGTGAAGCCCAGAACTTGGCACCGATAGGCTTCGTCAACAGCGGGGTGAATGAAATTGTATACATTCAGCCCATATATCATCAACAGGGAGCACCTGACTGTAACCACTGATGGCTGTACGATGTCGAGTTGGTTGTTCTGTGATATTCTTGTTCCGGGTGGTCTCAAAAAATTGTTTAGGTCAAGACAAATTGAATAACGTAAAAGAAACCATATCCTTCTATCAAAAGTTTTCGAGCTACGGCGTTCTGAAAATGTCAACCCCTATTTTTAACACCTTAGATATGACTGACAGCAACTCCGAGCTTCGAGGATCAACTAGACCCCGAACGGAACCTATAACCCGAATTTCATCAATTTTTGTCCATGGTGACTAAGAAAAGTGCTAAGTACGGCGTATGGCGGACAGATAGAAATGTTGGTTTATTATTGTCAATAATGAACCACTGGAATCGAGCATGAAAAAAAAATTCTAACCCCCCCCCTCAAAGTTTGATGGTTTACGTTTCAAGGTATGTAGAATCCAAAACTGCAATAAAAATATTTCTGTCTGTCCGCCGTACGCCGTACTGGCCACTTTTCTTAGTTACCATGAAAAAAAATTGATGAAATTCGGGTTATAGGTTCCGTTCGGCGTCTAGTTGGTCCTCGAAGCTCGGCGTTGCTGTACAGGTTATCACTAAGGGGTTCAAAATAGGGGTTGAAATTTTCAGTCACAGACGTAACGGATCGAGCTGAAATTTTGCACACATTCGCATTCCCCCCCCCCCCCCCAAATCTCCCACCAGCATTTTGAAATTTGTTAGGTAAGCAGGTATAGGGGAAACCAATTTAGGTACTGGGAAAAATGTTTGCATCAAGAATGGAAAAAGATGTGATTCCCCCCCTCCCCCCCCCCCACAACCAATTGTAAAAATATACCCGCCAAAAAAGTAGATAAGTAGTTTTCCAAGGCGAGAGATAAATCAGTCCGTCATTCTTCGAATGTCCTTTCAAGTGATACACTGAGAGAAAAAACGGGCCTTTTGACGGTAAAGTTTTACCGTATTTTGACGGTTAAAAGTTAGCAACCGTCTAGACACGGTAAAAGTTTGCCGTATTGCAAAACACGGTAAGCACCCTTGTGCCACCCCCGACAGACGGTAAACACCCCACCGCCCCCAACACACGGTAAACTCCCCAAAATCCATTTACCGTCTACTTCAGACGGTTAAAAGTTAGCAACCGTCTACAATTGTAACACGGTAAACCACCCGGATCGGTAAACGTCTATTATTGACGGTAACGTTGACCGTTTTAGACAGTAATCTCAGACGGTAAACTTAACCGTCTTAGACGGTACAGCTATCCTATTTACCGTCTATTTTAGACTGTAAACCTAGGCTGTTGACGGTGACGTTGACCGTTGTTGACGGTAATCTTAGACGGTAATGTTAACCATCTTAGACGGTACAGCTATCCTATTTACCGTCTATTTTAGACTGTCCACCTAGGCTATTTACCGTCTATTTTAGGCGGTACACCTATCCTATTTACCGTGTATTGTAGACGGTACACCTATCCTGTTTACCGTGTATTTAGACGGTACAGCTATCCTATTTACCGTCTATTTTAGACTGTACACCTAGGATATTTACCGTATATTTTAGGCGGTACACCTATCCTATTTACCGTGTATTTAGACGGTACACCTACCCTATTTACCGTCTATTTCAGACGGTACACCTAGCCTATTTACTGTGTTCAGACGGTAAACCTAACCGTCTTTTCGACGGTAACATCTAGCCCTAACCGTTTAATTAGACGGTAACATCTAACCTGTACCGTGTATTAGACGGCTATCTTGACCGTCTAAACACGGTAAACAGGTAGATGGTACTGGCTGATAGACGGTGACGTCTCCTGTTTACCATGTTTAGACGGTCAAGATAACCGTCTAATACAAGGTACACCAACCCCACTTACCGTCCCTACACGGTAACCCTAACCGTCTTTTTAGACGGTAAATCTACCCTATTTCGTGTTCCTTACATGGTAAACCTTAACCGTCTCAGACGGTAAACTGCTCCCAATTACAGGCCATACACGGTAGCCACCTACCTGCTTCCCCTGACGGTTAAATGCTCCTATTTACCGTTTCTGAATGGTCCCATTTACCGTGCACAGACGGTAAATGGAACCACCAAGCAACGATAAATGGACTTTTACCGTCAGGGAAACGGGTGGGGGGGTTATCGTGAATGAACAGAAATTAGGAGTAGTTAATCGTCAAGGGAACGGTTAGGGTTTTTACCATATAGGAACAGGAAATAGGATTAGGTTCACCAACTAAAAAAAAATGTTAGGATTGACCGAGAAGGAATGGTAGGAAGGAGCTGAAAACAAAAATTGGAAAACAAAAATTGGAAAATATAAAAATTGAAAAATATAGTTCAAAAAAATTTGAATAAAATTGAATAAATAGGAAAAGTTGAATTGAAAAAGGTGAATAAATAGGAAAAGTTGAATTGAAAAAGGTGAATAAATAGGAAAAGTTGAATTGAAAAAGGAAAAGTTGAAATATAAAACATTTCAGCATCAACCTAAATAATAAGAGATGGGTTATAAAGCAGCAAATGAAAAATAGTATTTGAAGGTAACATAGGGTTTTATTAACCAACTTTTATACACTTGACTTTCACATTTCATAAATTATATACATAAATTATTTAATAAATTTTAATAAATAATTTTTTTTATATGCCTACATAAATTATATACATAAATTTTATATAAGTACATAAATTTTATACATAAATTTTTCGAGACCGAAACTCAAGAAACTCTATGGCCAATTTTACATTCATTAAACATTTGCCTACCTACGGACTCAATATTTACAATAATTATGCATTAAAAAAAGGTTAGGATTGACCGAGAAGGAATGGTAGGAAGGAGCTGAAAACAAAAATTGGAAAACAAAAATTGAAAAATATAAAAATTGAAAAATATAGTTCAAAAAAATTTGAATAAAATTGAGTAAATAGCAAAAAATTTGAATAAAATTGAATAAATAGGAAAAGTTGAATTGAAAAACGAAAAGTTGAAATATAAA